>CM040238.1:58677221-58693707 GCA_022545495.1 Chrysanthemum lavandulifolium | reverse complement strand
TGGATCCTTAATCTCTATGCCTCAAGGCTCGGGAGTTGAGATAGCACTAACCTTCTTATCACTATTAGCTATGGCTTTCAAAAGGTTGTCTATTTTCCTATCCATCTCGGCTTGTTGATTATTAAAGCGGTCCGAGAGCTTAGCTATTTGGGTTTCTTGGGATGTAACTAGGTTTTGCAACATCCTTCGATGTTTTGTTGGTTAGGACCGTTAGGTGGGGCCATGAGAAATCTTTAGAAGTGAATTCTTTGGTTTGTCCCAAGAGAAATCGCTTTCCTTTCCATGCCTCTCGGTTTCATTGAAATTCCTAGGTCCGGTGTTGTAGGAATCTTCCTCCCGCTCCATTAATACGCGAGGATGCGAGTCAATGTATGTGTTCGGGATCGGGTGCTATGCGCAGTTATGAGGATCACAAACGGCTCACATGAAGAGGAAGCTTTGTTCACATGGTGCGAAGACTTAGGATTTTCAGAGAACTCATGAGGAATTTAACTTGATCTTCAAGTTCGATCATCCTACGGTCGGAGGAGGCAAGGAGATTGCCTTGACGGTTTTGGGCACCACGGGATCATCCCAACTTTCGTTGTCATAGAGGGCAAGGTCCTCATTATTTCCCATGATTCTTCAAGGTGAGATCACTAAGTTTTCCACCGCCGCTTGGTCAATGGATCGCTTAGTGGAAAGTTGACATGATCATAAAAGATTTGGACTTGGAGCCAAAGATCAATGCCGTGATGAGGACTTTATGAAGTAAGTCCTTGAATCGGGTCCATGCTTCGTAGAGAGATTCACCTTGACATTGTTGAACATCAAGATGTCATTCCTAAGCTTAGTGGTTCTCCCTGGGAAAAATTGAGCAAGGAGCGGAAGTAAGATCATCCCAACTTGAGATGGAGCCGAGGGAAGTCGCCAAGCCAATTACTAGCTTGGTCCCGTAGAGAATTGGAAGAGACGCAGCGCTGGTCTCCCGAGTAGTAGCATCAAGTCGATGGAATTGACGATTTTGAGGAAATCCTCAGATGTCGATTTGGATCTTCTAACGAAGTCCATGGAATGCACATCCGCTTTGCACCAACCGGATGGTGTCGGATCGCAGGTCGTAGTTTGGGCTTGGTCGGGAAGCTCAATGGTGTTCCTATAGCCCAAGTGGCTTGGTCTTGAGTATTCACCAAGAGTACGGGCTCTTGGCGGGTCATTTGCGGTATGTTGATGAATGGTAGTGGGTTATCACCTTCCATGATGAAAAGTGATGAGGTTACTAACAAAGGTTACGAAGAAGGGGATAGACTAAGAGAAATCTAAAATGAGAAAAAAGTTTACTTGATAGGAATCAAGCAAAGAAACCCAAACGAGGTGGACTACTAACTAGCTACTCTATTCCCGCAGCGCGCCAAAACTTGATAACGCCACACGCGTGTCGGGGTCAAAGGAACTTCCTTTTCTTGAGCAAGTTTTATAACACCCTAGGCAAAGAACCTAATCGCTTGTAGTGTAGTAATTAGGTAAGCCACGGTATTGATATCGCTTTCAGAGGAATAGGAATGCTAGTAGGGAGTTACTACGCTAAGGTTAAGGTCGAGGAAGATTATTTTTATCTTTTATATTTTATGAAATGGAAAGGTACGAATCTCGGGTATTGATTTGGGGGTTGGTATTTCACCGATTACTCTACTATTATCTAATTATCTAAACTAAGGTTGGGAGTCTATGTCTAATTAATGTGTGCTCGTATGATAGTTTAAAGATGTGTTTACTTAGTTTGTATTACCCTTAATTATCTCCTATCGATGGTTGAGTGTCACGCCTCATTCCTAGTCATGCTGTGTTTCTAAAGTTGTAGGCATGCTTTCTCCCAACTCTTGAACTTACCAAAGGGTCTTGTCTACAAATCCACTTAGAGATTATAGACCTCTACTCTAAGGCGCCTTCGGATGGTTTAGCCTACAATCACCGTGTAATCATACCTAAGGTTCACAAAGATGAATCAAGCATTATACACAACGAATGACCTATCGCATTACTAGATCATTAATCAACTAAGATAAGAAACAACCAATCAATATTCAATAATTAAGTTTCATACTTCCTAAGCAAACACACAAATAAATTAGCTTGACATGGAGAACATGCAAGCATACACACAAATAATCAAAGACATAATTGAATTAATGAAGCAAAGACTTATCTTGGTGTAAGATAGGGTTAAAACCCTAAAATACTCGTACAAGACACCTTAGGTTCGGTTTTAGGTTTTACTCCAAAGACTCTCCACCCAAAGACCGAAAAATTCGGATTCTATATATAAGATTACAATTGCGACGCGCCACCTTATGTTTAGTGACGCCCGCCGTGTCGCCGCCATTGTGGTTTTGTCTTGGCCACGTTAACCTTGCGACGGCGTTACCTTATGTCCGTGACGCCGTCCTCTTCGCCTTCTCCGACGCCGTGCGGATCGCATCTAGGCCGCCTCGAGTAGCGACGGCCTACTTTTTCACAACTAGACGCCGCCTCTTGAAAACACGAGTTTTGAGTTCGACCGTCACAATACTTCTCCGACGGGCGTCGCAAATAGCTCCCGACGCCGCCGCTTCTACATTCGCCGATCGTGAGTGTCTCGATTTCGACTTTGGCCATTTTCTTCATATATTCGCTACTTTTCGTCCAAATAAGTGCCATTCCAAAGATTTTGCCTTCACGAGACCTAAAAAGTGAAAAGGAACGATATTAAGCAATAACGGATACAAAAGTGATCAAATAAGGACTTAAATGACCCCTCAAAATGGTACCTTTTAAAACCTTATCATATTTCCCTCACACTTATAATCATCAACAACAAAAACAATTAACTCCACAACATCAACAATGGAATCAACAACAAGCAATTTATCAACAACAATTTAATCAGCAACATACTCCACAAATTGGTGCAATTCCACCACCACAAATGATTCAAACACCGCCAAGTCTTCAAGTTCAACCCTACACGAACGATTTCAATCAACATCCATCAAGGAACACTATGAAGGAACCCACTTGGTTTGCAAAGATGTGTGAAGCTTTAAGCACCAACAATCAATTCATGAAGTCGATCACTGATAGACCTCCAATGCTCACTCCAGAAACTACGATCAATGGGTGATAAGGTTCTTTAGGTTTTGTGATCCAAGAAGCCACATGGAAAGTTCTTAAAGAAGGTTATCTTGAAGGCCCATTTGAGATGCCTCACCGTCATTGTACCCGGAGATCCAACCACTGCTCCACCAAGAGATGAACAAACCAACATTGCTATCACAGCAGATTTAAATGCTACGTAACTTCTACACTATGAAGTCGATGAACTTGCAATGGAATACATCCTCTTAGGATTACCAAACCCAATTCTTCATAGTGTTGATGCTCAAAAGATCGCACAAAAATGTGGGATCATATTCGCCTTCTTATGGAAGGATCTCAGACTCAATCGTGAGGATTTGGAATCCAAAATTTACTTGGCTTATGAACACTTCATGATTGAACCCGAGAGACACTAGAGTCCTATAATCATCGATTTTTAGACATCATCAATGATTTGGATAAACACAACATCATCATGCCAAGAATTGCAAAGAATACTAAGTTCCCGAGTAGTCTTGGTCCCGAATGGGAGAAGTATGTCATTTTCTCCGCAAGCTAAGAATATGCATCATTCTACTTATGGATTGTTGTACGATTACTTGAAGCCTCATGAAAAGGAAGTTGATCGGGAAAGGATTCTCCGTGCTCAAATTACTAAACAACACATCCGGATAATCAACAACTTGCCTTGTATGCTCAACAAAATTATCCTCTCAACCAAAGAACTCAACCAATCGCTTCAAACACACCTTCACAAAGAACAACCTCAACAAAATCAATTGGTTCCATACAACAACAATGCTCAAGCATATGTCGCGAAGCGATCGAGGAAATCGATCCGCTCAAGCATTGCAACAAGGATTTGTGATGATTGCTAATGCTTTGGCATTACACCAACAAATCCAACAATCGTATTCGCTCCTCATCTAACACACGGACTCAAGTCAGTGAACAATGGACGGTTGAAGTTCGTAATCGTGATTATGGTCGCCGATGGGCGGTGGTCAAGGGTTTAATGTTGTGGTAGGAATAACAACAGAGCTCAAGTGGAACAGGAGAATGCTCGTAATCGGTTAAATGGTCTTAGATGCTACAACCGCAATGAGAAGGACACTTGCTAATGCATGCCCAAAGCCAAGGACTAGGGGCGGTGCTTATTTCAAAGAGGCTTTACTTTTGGCTCTTAAGGATGAAGTCATGGATCTCTCATGATAAAGAACGAGCTTTATGGCGATGCGCACTCGAGATGATGATATGGAGGACTTGCGTGCCAATGCAAATGTTATGTTGATGGCTAATATGCAAGAGTTACACATGAGTGAAACAGCCCAGTAGATGACACCGATGGCTTATCTCGTGTACCGAACAAACCATCATCATATCTCAACTAATATCTCCATCAATATCTCGAATCCAAAGACGGCTCGTAATGCTCAAATGAGTCATCTACATCTCATTCTCGCCGATTTTCAAATAAACCCCGTAGTCACATTTGACGATCCGTATGACCTTATGGTTTCCTTGATAATCAAATTGACTCGGGTTATACTTGAGGATCTAAATAATGATCATGTTGTGACTCACGTTGAACACGATAAACCTTTACCTCATCCGATCTTGTTCTCATTACTTAAAGACCAACAATCCCAAATTGTGAATGTGTTGCATTAAATCAAACCTTAAAAGTAAAAATGCATCGTTAACCAAGGATTTGAATGCTTACAAATGCAACTCAACTTTTTCAAAACTCAAGAAACAGTGAAAAAGGTTTTGAAGCCGCTTTGCAAAATCTCATCAAAACGAAAAATATTTAGAGAAACAGATCATGATCTAGCCGCTCAAGAATGCTTTGTTGTCCGAATTAGAACAATCAAACATGAACATAAAAAGCAAATTAACGCCTCACCTTGAAAATCAAAAGCTAAGGTCGAGTTGTTAACTTGTCAAAACAGCTTCTCCGTATACAAAAAGTATTCAACGAATCGGTGGATGACCTTCTTGAAGAAATTATCGCTTGCAAAACAAACTTAAAGAGTTTAAAATCTGTTGTTTACAAACATGGTGAATCAAGAATGACTATTGAAAAGTTTACCTTAAAACCCAATCCAAAAGGATATGGAAAAACCTAGTGATTATAAACCAAAGCTTTCACTAAAAACATTCAAACCAACTCTCAAGTTTCCAAAGTGTAATACAAAATTGATAATATCATTATGAGTGTTGTTGAATACCATCACAAGAGGAATTTGATGCGTAAGATGAGAGTCGATCAAAATTAAAAATGTTGTTTACAACAAACCTTTAATTATAAAACGCGGTCACTTTCACACACCAACGATTCTTCTAACACACCATGGGTCATCATCAAAACACCGAGTCTTCTAATGTTAATCCCAAAACAGATTATGCACAAACTTATGGTCCTTACCTTCAATTAGTGAAGTAAACTCAAAACCCGAAAATCGAAATATTCTTAGATATTTTGACATTTTCATGGTCGACCTCAAAATTTTACAACATGAGATAGAATATCGCTCAAATCAAAATTGAACACTTTCAATCGCCTCGCGCGAGAACAAAGAGACATTTTTCGAAAAATCTTTTACCTAATGTTAAAACTTGAAAAGTTGTGCATTAGCCTGGGAACGGATTTTCATAAGGAACTTGAACTATGAAGGTCGTTGAGAAAATGTAAACATCTATTTCAAATACTAAACGTAAAAGAAACTTTTGAGAAAAGATGTTGATCGACTCTTGGAAGATGTTATATGTGCTAATATCCATAATGTTGTGTTATTCTATTCTTTGCCACATGCATCCGATTATATCTCTCACGATAATGTTGACTCGTGGTAATCTGTGAGAATACCGATAATGTGCTTCGATCGAGTCTTTAAAAGCTAAAATAAACAATTAATTAACGAACTTTACAATATACGCCATCGGCAAAACATTCTTGAGTTGTTTACCGCAGTGAACTTCAAAGAAACCGCTTAATGGCGTGTAGTGAACTTCAAATTGGGATCATACTTTGAAGTCGGTTAGAATGGATTGGCGATGGTTGAAGGATATACGCGAAATTGGTCTCCTAAGCGCCGGAATTCTCGTGAAAGGAGGATGTGAGACAAATCATCACAATGATTGATGAAAGGTTGTTCGAGCAGTGATCGCCTGCATTTATTGAGAGATATGTTGGTGGTCACCCAGATTAACATAACCGCTTTCAAAGCCCCGCACACTCTGGGAACATCACCGCACTTCCCCGGTACCCTTGAATTGATTCTTTCATTACAAATTTGGATGTATGATTACTTATGTCGATGGCTTGTGCACACATAACAAAGGTACAACCCGTAATTGTCAAGAAAGGACCCCGTGGTAC
This sequence comes from Chrysanthemum lavandulifolium, assembly GCA_022545495.1. Taxonomy (NCBI): domain Eukaryota; kingdom Viridiplantae; phylum Streptophyta; class Magnoliopsida; order Asterales; family Asteraceae; genus Chrysanthemum; species Chrysanthemum lavandulifolium. Next base: position 58,687,211 of record CM040238.1, on the reverse strand, counting down.
GCCTCGGTGCCTCAATCCTTATAAAAGGAGCGAAAGCTTTTATTTTTAGTAAAACCTATCAAACCTTTCATTTTCAAGGTTTTGCTCAAAACACAAGTACTTCCCAGATGATTTTCAAAACCTCAACCGCTTATATCACTTGTCGAGGGGAGTATTTGAGTTAAAACTTTGTTCACAAATTGTTCATAGTGGTCATCTTCCGCAACACTCGAAATGGTCATATTTATTGTCAACCGCTCAAAAATAACATTTTTATGCCATTTTGAGGGGAGAAAATTGTGTGATAAGAAATATGTTGTACAAAATGCAAATGAATGCATGTACCTCGACTTAACCAACAAATTGACGGTACTAAACTGCTTGTAACTCGAAAAGACTTGTCCCGGACGGGTAATAATTTCAAACTAGTTCGCTAGTAATGTAAACGTGTCTCGCAGGACTTGTCGAGTAGAAAGTACCATTCGAGAAACTCTTGATAGACATGAACTCGACGGTATGACAACCTTTCGAGGTTTGTCTACACCTTCAAGGTAGTTATTGGAGCTAGTTTTCACCTAAAACCGACAATGTAACTTTTAACTACGCAACGAACCGTGTCTTGCGGGGTTGTCTATCTCGAGTGGATCAATTCAAAATGTGCGCTCTTTCCTCACCGCATTTAACCATTAAAACTATTACACATGTGGAGGGGAGATTATGCAAAACCTTATCTCTCACAAAGGGTTTAAACATGTTTTCATTTACAAACCATTTGAGAGATTTTTCACAAACCGTGGTTTTAATGGCAACATAGGTTAGTCATGGAGTTATAAGGTGACTAAGGTTAGAATAACTGTCCTATGATCCGCCAGAGCCGGAGGGATCTACCCAAGGACACTACCATTAGTTAGTGTTAGAAGTCCTTAGGAATGATTGAAAAAGGAGAAATGAGAATCGGAGAAAGAAGGAGTTGAAGAATCAAAAGAAATGTAAAGTAAAGGGTGAAAAGAAATAGCCTCCGATTATTCAACTTAGGGCATAATCGGGTTCAATTCATATGCATCGATTGTCACTTAGTGACACCGTATTGAAGATTAAAAGTCGTCATGGACCCAAAGGACGCATGCACTAAACCTTCTTAGCCACTCAAGTTTCTCTCAATGTAAGCTTGTTTCATTCTCACAGGGAACCCCACGTAAACTATTGGCTTTCTCAGAGATCACGGTATTGAAGAAGGAGACCCTCTCCTAGTCTCCGCCAGAAAACCAAAACGCACTATTGAGTCTAGAGCCACGAGATTCATCAAAAGATCTCTTAGGAACACTTGACATTTCATCACTTGTTTATCAACAAATAAGATCTTCGCGATTCAAAGGTTCATATCGAGTCCTTCACGCATCTTAGCAACTGTCGAGAACATTTATGAGAGGTCACCGTGATTCTCGATGATTGAATGGAAACTCCGCTGTGGTCAACATCAAACAAACGACAAAGAAGTCACTTCGTAACTCCCCATGGATTACGCGGAGTGTGTCTCAAACGGTCTGAACAGGAGGTGATGCTTGGTGTACCTCAATGACTATCTCGAATCAGATGTACTTCGACATCGCGTTATCTCACTTGTAGGACTCAGCTCAGAACGGCCTTTGTAAGAATTAGAGCGTGTTTTCACACTATGTCATTAACACTCTCAAGTTCAAACTTGTAAGTCCGAAACCGCTTATTACTAACCGCTTGAAATGTTTTTTCTTATGGAAGCTCCGGAGCGGAATGATCGTGGCCGATTCTTCTCATGCTCACGCCAACATCATCACTAATGGAAGTTCTATTCAATGCAACACAATAAATGTAATGATTCTTCATCAAATCAAAGAATCTATAAAGTCAAAGACTTAAAGAACTTCATCAAGATGATTTCCAACATTAAAGAGCGCGAGCATGTTGAAGAATGACGTGGAGACACCGGAGCAACGAAGGCACTGAGGTAGACTTGATGCGCATAACAACATACTATCACTTTCACCACGAAGAACAATGATCAAAGAACAAAGTTTAAGATGACGCCAAAGCAAAACCGCTCAAAGAAAACTATCTCTACTCTGGGAGATTGTTCGATTCAAGGCAATTTTCTCACGAGAAGAAGAATGTCAAGATCGCCAAAGCTACTATTACATCAACGCCTTCACCGCTTACATTCATATATACTTGAGGGAGATTGTTGGAATCACCCTAAACCATATTTCAAGTATTTATATTTCATATGTAATAGGTAGCTTATTATGGCCTTTATGTTTGTTTAAGGTCTAGCTTATGTAGAGGCCCATAAGCTTAGGCCCAAGCCCATAAAGAAAGGATGGGAACCAGGGTGTTGCCCTAGCTTCCTCCTATAAATACTCTTATAAACCCTCATTTAAGGGTTGGTTGTTCAAGTTTTATTTTCACACATATTCCTACGCCTAACCATGCTACTCATATCGTGTATGTGTGCTTGTTTACTTGTTCAATCACCTTATCTCTTTCTATATTACTTGTGTTTGTAAAACTAGTGACCTAACAATTTCAAATATGCTAAAAAAATTCTAAAGTTAATGTGTAGTTGCAAAAGGTCCAGAGGCTAATAAACAGTCTGCTGAACCAAGGAATAAGTAGTTATATATATGTACAAAAGTATAGGCAACACAAGATGAACAATAGAACCTTTATTCGGATCTGTCGCAATAGTCACTTAGATTAAGTTTACAATAGTATCCAAATGTTACAAGATTAGATTAATGTCAATGAGACAATAATCATGTAAATGTAAAGATAAGACAAGATCGGTGAAATGATCGAAGGTGAGAAGAGTGATACAAAATCTCGCACACTCAAGTATGTGTAACCCTAGATGAAGGACTTATTAAATAGGAAATTAAGTTTCACTAAGACCCTCTAACGGCTAGTAATGACTCATCGCTAGAAACGAAGAAAGCCTTCAGTGAAATGAACTTTGGAACTTTAAATCTTTTATCCTTTGTCCCGCTTAAACCCCGTAATTAATCCCGCAATAAGCCACAACTAGAAAGCCATTAGCAATTGATAGAATGATATGTTTGACATGATTATCACCCCAAAATTTAACATTCCCCTTAATCATAAGCAAACATATCAAACAATATCAATTTTTCACACAAAATTTATGCCGATAGATGTGGAAGTTCTTTGTAGTATGTCTGCAGCTTGGTTTGAAGAGCCAATCATTTTAGCATTTATGACACCTCTAGCAATTTTTTCCTCGATGAAGTGAACATCAATTTCAAAGTGTTTTGATCTTTCATGGAAATGTGATTGACAACAAGTTGTAAAGCGATTTGTTATCACAAAAAGATTAACAGAAGATTGATGTCAACTTTAGATCTTTAGATTTTTGAATCCAAATGATTTCACAGCGTAGTAGACATGGATCCGTATTCTCGCCTCGTGGAAGATTTTGAAAGAGTGTTTTGTTTTTACTTTTCCATGAGATCAAACAATATTAAAGAAGACACAGAACTGTGATGATTTTCTAGTTTTCTTGATTTGGCCCAACAAGATCACAGTATCCTTCAAGATGATTTTCAGAGTTGTTTAAATTGTACCTTAGACCTTTTCCCGAGCTCCTTTTAGATATCTCGAACATTGAGGGCACTTTCCGGATGAGATTTCAAGGAGAATGCATGTATTGTGCCAAACAATGAACCGAGTATGAGATGTCGTGTCTTGTATGGGTGAGATAGATAAGTTTCCCAAGTAACTTCCGATAGCCAGTGATGTTGTCAAGCGGGGGTCATCGGAGGGGGAATGTATGGAAGGACGAGTTGGGTTCCATAGAGTGGACATGTGTTTGCACCCAAGAAGGCCAAATTTTCGAGGAGTTCAAGACAAGATTTTCTTTGGGAAAGACAAATGTCATTCCCGCTTTTAGAACTTCAATGCCAAGAAAATATTTTAGATTTCCCAAGTCCTTAATATGAAATTTTGATTTTAGAAACTCTTTGAATCGGTTTATCTCATCAATGCGCTCAAAGAAGGACAATATCATCCACATAAACAAGCGAGCAATAAACTTGTTATTCTCTGCTTGGTGAACAAAAAGTGATCATTAATGATTGAACAAAGTTATTTTCTTTTAAAACACCGACAAGTTTTTCATTCCATTTCCGGGAGCTTGTTTTAGGCCATATAGAGACTTGACAAGTTTACAAACTTTATTCTTATTGTTCTCATTACTGAACCCCTCGGGATGGTCATATAGATATCCTCATCAAGATCTCCATACAAGAAAGCATTGTTAATATCAAGTTGGAAGAGAGGCTATTTGTTTTTACAACTAAGGCAATAAGACATCCGACAAAGGGACATTTTCACAACAGAGAAAAGTTTCATCATAGTCTATACCTTCCCTTTGGTTATAGCCTTTAACAACTAATCTAGCCTTGTATCTATCAACTTTACCATTGGCTTTATATTTGATTTTAAAGATCCATTTGTAGCCAATAGGAGTTCTATTAGGAGGTAGATCGCTTATATCCCAAGCATGGTTTTCATTTAAGGCCTCAATTTCGAGTTCATAGCATCAACCCAATTACTATCATGGATAGCTTCTTCATAGTAGGTAGGTTCAATACTTTATTACGACTAGATGCAAAGCAAGAATTATCTTTGTTAAGATTGGAGTAATTAACAACCTTTCAACACCATATTTGACTTTTCCTTCTATAATAAAGTCATTAAGATTACCGGGCAACTTAGAAACTCGTTGACCTTCTAGCAGAGTGGTCGGCAAGCCTCTTTCTTGTTCAAGATTATTAGCGATGTATCGCCAGATCGAAACCGCATCGCCAGGGTCGAAACCGCATTAGCAGATCGAAACCGCATCACAGGATGTGAATCATGTGATATGTTGCCCTCGGGTGTGTATTATCATCTATAGATGTTGCAACCGGTTCGTCAATCCTAGTAGGATGACTTACCACCGTGCCATCATCATGGGATGTCACTCTCCTTCATCATTGGGACTTATTTGTGAGTCAAAGAAATTTTGTGATTTAAATCTTTTAGTACAAAAGTTTCAACAAAAGGTTTTGACAAAGTATTTTTCATTTGAAGGAAAACAGCTTCATAAAATTTGACATCTCTCGAGTAAAAGATATTTTTGTTTCTAGGCTCAAGAGTTTATAGCCTTTCTTCTCATTCGAGTAACCAATAAAGACACTTTTTTCGCACCTACTACCAAATTTATCGAGATGTTGAGAATGGTGGCATAGCAAAAGCAGCCAAAGACTCTAAGGAGAGAGTGAAGAGTCATGCCCATACACAAGGAAGAAGGGGACTTGCTGACAGAATCAAGAGGCAACCTGCTTATGACATAAAAGCAGTTAGAACACATTCGCACTAAAGATTTAGAGGTAATTCCCTCGAAACATGAGGGATCTAGCTACATTAAGGAGATGCCTATGTTTCCTTTCGCAATACCATTTTGTTGTGGTGTATGAACACAAGAGGTTCGATGTAAAATTCTTTTCATGGAAAAAATGTTGAAGTTTATTATTGACAAATTCATCCCATTATCACTTCTAAAGATCTTGACATTGTGTTCAAATTGATTTGATAGCATATGAGTAAAGTTAACAATGGAAACATAAATATCATCCTTCCCTTAAGTATATAAACCCACACTACCCGAATAGTCATCACGAGTGTTAAAAACTCATCATTTTTATATCGTTTAGAATGCCAAAACATCCGAAACACTCAAAATGCATCAAAACAATGAAAAGATCATAAACAAGTGTTTTATGTGTTTTAAATACAAAATGCCAAAATCGGTGAAAAACGATCAAGTTTGCATAATTGGCGCTTTAGTCCCCAAGTTTCAAAAGTTATCAAAAGCAGTCCCCGGTATATCAAAATAAAGAAAATATCATTTTAAGTCCTTAGGATTCATAAAGTTGTCAAAACAAGTCCTTGATATAAAAATTGCAAAATTACAACTTTAGTCCCTCAAGTTTTGAAAATGACAAGAATGGTCCTTGATTTATAAAATGAAAATATTCAAATATTATCCTTGAACTATTCACATATGGCAGTGAATGGTCCTTGTAGAGCTTTGAAACTTGTCAAGATCAGTCCTTCATGTTTGGCGATTTACAAATGGTCCTTGTACTTAACTAAAACCAATTAGACCTTTTTGTATTTAGAACCCCGCCAAAACAAAAGAACCCTTCCATTTAGCTCTCATGACTTCTAATTTTGGACCCCATCTATATCATTAAAAGTCAAAACCACCAACGCGCCAAAACCTCCACCACTGCTCATCTTCCTCTTCACTGAAACCCAAAACCGTAGGTGGTTTCCACCTTCCACCTCACCCCTAACACCGTGATACCATCCCCTTTCCACCTATACACCAGCCCACAACCAATTAATGCATCCCCACCATAGCAGCCATCAGAGCACTCACAAACCTCTGCTTTTTGCTTTCCAAATCACTCCTACTCCATGACTACTTCACATATTGTCCCTCCACCTCACATAACATCCCAAACTTTAATTACTCGAACTATCTCAAGCAACCATTTTGCACTTTTGGCGCCAAAAGTAAGTTTAAAGGCTAGGATGAGTTCGACTCAATCAATGGCCAAGATTGTTGATGGATATGTTCGTAATCGCCGGGAGTCTCAAATGCTATAAAGAAAGAGGAGAAGCGGAGAAGAGATATATCTAGTGTAATTTTAAATCTTGTATGTCGCTTTATTTAACTTTCGCCAGTTGTAATTTAAAGCTTTAAAGTACCTTTTAAGCAATTTTAGTGTATTGTGAATCTTTTGAAGTAATCAATTTCGCTTTTATTCAAGTTCTCGCTTATGCAACTTCTCTTAATTCAAAATCTCAAATGTTTTAATGTTGTTTGTTAGTTGTTAGTAAGGACCGAATAGCCCATGAAGCTCTAAAAGCTTATGCAAGCTTTTAGAAACAATTAAAACCAAATTAGTACCAAAAAGTAAAATACCAAAATACAAATAAATTAGTGAAAAATCAAAATCTATGATGAAGGTGATCAACAAGTCGGAGCAAGGTAGATTTTGATGGCCTTGGTATAGAGCTTATGGGAAGCTTTAGGTTGTGTTTATACATTTCGCTTCTCGCTTTAAGCTTGGATCAAACTTGTAAGCTTTTTGATTCATTTTGGCAATTTATCGTGTAAGATACCATTAGCTCAAATATCTGCTTGATCATGTTCATTAGTCATAGTTAAGTGAAATTAAACATAAAAATCATTGTTTGTTCATTTAAATTTGTAGTTGTTAAAATCTCATTTTAGATGCTTAAATTAGCTTAGTTGTAATTTCTTGATCTTATGTTGTTAGAGTTGTTATTTAATGTTTCTTTAGTCTTGTTTAGTGATAATATTAGGTCTGCAATTAATTACATGGTTTTAATCTGTGAGTTGCTTTGAAAAAAACATCAAAACAGTTTTAAAAAGGGTGTTTGGATTATCTTGTTTGACTGTGCTAAAGTTTGTTTAAGGCAGTGTTAATGCTTGTTCTGTGTCACAATAGGTCTTAATATCTCATTTCAATAAGAAGAACCAGTGTTTGTTCATTAAAAGTCAAACTTTCCTTTATCTCATATTACTTAGTCATCAAGTAGGATTTCAAGATCAAAACTCATCATATCTGCTTAAACTTGGTAAGTTAGATTATTATAGTCTCATTACACCTTAACATAACATAATCGAAGCATAAGATTGATTTAAAGTTCATTAAATTCAACTTTACTTCATTTTCTTAAAAAGTCAAATGTGTCCTGTGCATCGTGTGAGCCTATCACTTTCTCAAGCTCACACAGAGCTTGTTATTTAGCTTAAGCTCGTGATTTTGGTTCTTTGAAAGCCAACCTAGCTATCTCAATGTCCCAAGCTTAAGTTTTCGGTTTAGCTTTTAGATAGAAATGCAAGTGCTTATTAGTTGGTCCCATTTTACTCAAAGATTCACCGAGTCATACTCGCTTGTTTTTTAGTTTTTCTTAAGCTTGTCATAAGCTCACCAAAGAATCCCACCGTGAGTACTTTAGCTTTTGAAAAGTCGAATCGTCAACTAGTTAGTACCAATCTTTGTTTTCAGTTTCTAGCTTATTACAGTGCTTAAAAATAAGTTAGAAACTGCCTAGTAAACTCAAATAGTGTCATGTGCATACAGTTTAGTTTAAGCTTATTTAGAGCTTATTTAGTACTTATTTCTTAATAAATTTGCTTTTCCAGATATCATTTTAGCTTAATAACTTTTGTTTAGCTTATTCTTAGTTATCTTATGCTTAATTGTTAGCTTATAAGCCATTTGCTTAATCCTTGTGCTTATTTGTTCTTAAAAGCCCACTGTTGAGAAACATAAGCTTATTCAGAGCTTATTAGAGGTTTTTGTAAAAATTGTAGTTTTAAAAAGTGCTTATTTTCTTGTGTTTAATAAGTTTGTAAAAGAAAATCAAAAAATAAAATGTTTAGTAAAAGGTGGGAGGCAGGCTCGAACCCGAGACCTCCCACCTCGAGAGTGATAGTGTGTACCGTATAGCCAACCGCCCTTGGGTCTTTGACTGGTTATCTCTTACACAATTTAATATATAACCCATATTTGTCTAATAAGCTTATACGAGCTTAATTGCTTATTTCTAGCTTATTTAGACCAAATTTTTCATCATTTGTATTTTTCTTTAATTTGTATTAGTATTAAGTATTTTATAAAAGTTTCATATTTTTCTAAATAGTTTTAGTATTTTTAAACATTTAATTAGTGTAGAATCTTATTTAATTCATAATAAAAATATAAAAGTCTAAAAATATAAATCTTTTTCTAAAATTTTCTTTTATCATATAGTACGTAATAAATTTGTTTTTACACTTGTAGGACTTTTATTTCATAAATTTTACGCTTTTGCTTATGCACTCGCGTAATTTTTATAAATAACTTACGCTTTCATTTTAAATCACGCTTTTAGATAATTTAAGTTTACGCTTTTAGTTAAAATAGTTTATTTAAGATATTTTGTTTTATAAAATCACAAAACATCATTGTAAAAATAGTGATAGCGTTTATTTAATATATTTTATCTTTTTAATTTTCTTAATTTGCATTTAAGTCGTCTGTAATTTATTAATCTTTTCTCTAGGTATAATTATCCATCAAAATCATTATCGATCACTATCCTTAGTGATCATTCTATCATCCGATCAAGTGTTTATACACCAATTCATCCTCCGTGGGACTTAACGACCCGTGAATCCATTATATTCCTCCGATCTTAATTGCATTAGGTGTTCGAGCTGCTTTTAAGTTTATTACGGTTGGTCATTCATGTGGCTAGCTTGAGTGATTAAACTTGACGGTTTCGCACCAATCACCATCAACAACCGTTAAAAATATTTATAACCATCTCTGCTAGTGACTTTATATGGTCCCCATACATCAAGATGGACAAGTTGACCAATTTTAGTTGATTTATGTTCACTTGTAGGAATGGTTCCCCGGTTTGTTTAGCTTTATTACTGGTATCACGTGATGATCGGTTTCAGATGTACTATCAAATTTAAGAGCTGGTTTAAGTATGTGTAGGACTTGGTCGTAGGATGACCAAGTCTTCGATGCCAAAGATTTTTGAAACATGACAAACAGATATGCGCTTATTAGAAGTAGCCTTACATGTAGAATCAATATCAAACATATATAACCCATTGTGTTGTTTACCAATCCCACAATCCTTTTTGATGTAAATCTTGTATATAGCAATTAGATTCATTAAACCCGACAAACATTTTATCGTCTCTAGCAATTTTATGAACAGACAAAGAAACTAACATTGTACTCGTGAACGACAAGTACATAAAAAGAGTTAGGTCATCATTGACCTTTAAATCACCAATTTTAGTAATTAAGGCACGAAAATTGTTGGGATGTCCAACAGTTAAGCCAAGATTTGAAATGTTAACAACATTGATTAAAA
>CM040238.1:58655746-58677121 GCA_022545495.1 Chrysanthemum lavandulifolium | reverse complement strand
CATGATCCTCCTAGTTCTTACATTATACACCACAGAATGCCCTCGAGCTATCGAATATCAATGAAGATTCCAATATCACCTTAGCTTCGGTTTCCTAGATCTTCTCATCGTTTGTCGGATAGCACAAAGCGCCAAACACGTGAAAGTAAGAGATATCGGGTTTTCATTGTTCACTATTTCATATGGGGTTTTATTGAATCTTGGATGGATTAGGGATTGGTTACGAGTGAAACAAGCGATGGCAACAACATCGACCCATAGAAATAACGGTGCACTAGAATAGATTAGCATTGTGCGGCGGCTTCCACAAGAGTTCGATTTCTTCTTTCAACTACCCCATTCTGCTGTGGAGTTCTAACAAGCGATGTCGATGAGTGATTCCAACATCTTCAAAATAAGCTCTTAACTCGATTTGTGAATTACATTCGTTGTGCATTCTTATAATTCTTCTTTGAGTTTGAAGAAGTACTTGAATACGTTTCGAGGAAGGTGATGATGATGCCTAGTGCTTCATCTTTTGATCTCAAAACCTAACCCATGTATATCTTGAATAATCATCGGCGATAACAAGAATATACTTTTTCCGTTAATGCTTTCAACTCTCATTGGGCCACATAAGTCCATGTGCAACATATGCAACCTTACGAACTAGGTGCGGTTTGGGTTTATATGATGCTCTTTTGCTTTTCCTTGTTAGCATGATGGACATAAGTGATCCTTGGTGTATTTGAACTTTGGAAGTCCATTGGCGATGTTGTCTTTGGCGGTTTGTTGATGGTGTCGAAATTGAGATGGGATAACCATCGTGCCACAACCAGGACTTTGTTCCGGTGCTCGTGTCATAATAAATATTGGTGATGAAGAGGCCATTTGGTTAATGTCGATAGCATACAAGTTTGTATCACGATTCCGATTAAGAGATCGGTGCCATTCAAGTTTCTAATGAAGCAAGCATTTTTCCTAAAAGCAACCTCTAAATTTGCATCACGTAATCGCCCGATCGAAAACAAATTGTGTCCCAACCCTTCGACATAGTAAACCCGAGTGATCAAATAATTTCCAAAGGTAGATCTCCATAACCCATGATAGCTGCTACATGATCATTTCCAAAATGTACGGTTCCATGAATTTCGAGACGAAATTGATCGTGACTTGATTCGGTCATGTGCTTGGAGCAACCCGAGTTGACGATCCAAAGACATATTTCGATAACCTACCAATAACGAGAAGAAGAAGATTTTGGAAACCGTTTTGATTTTGGTTCCTTTGGGTTAGAGGTAAAATCCGATCACACTCATAGAAGTTATCTATTGGTAAGACGGGTTCATCACTCATTCTACCATTACGGGTGTGAAAGTTCTACCGTGGGTTTCAAATGTCATCCTAAAGTAAACATTATGCTCCTATCGGTAGTGTAAAGCCTAAGTCTCGCAACTAGTCTTCCTATTCGTTTAGCATAAGTTCTTTTGGGAACATTCTTCTTAACAAGCTTAACAATCTCATTCTTAGAAACATAATCATCATGAACATTAGGTAAAGATTTCTTGCAAGTTAAACAAAGAGATTCAACACATTCATTAGACTTAACAAGTTTCATAGGTTCATTACATTCAGATGAAATGTCTTTCTTATTACAAAGTGGTAAATTCCTAGGGTGTTCTTCTACTTTCTTCTCCTTATTCAAGCGACTACTCTTAGAGGCAAGCGAGACTCTATTGTTCCTTGTATTGCTTTTAGGCTTTAGTCTGCTTTGCTCTAGAGGTGCTTCCTAGTCCTGTAGAAGGTAAGGCACACTCATTAGGATTCACATTTTATCAAGAGAAGTGGTTTGGCTTTCCTAGTCTCTTTAGAGTGCTTTTCTAAACTTATGTCGTTTGTTCCATATGGTTTAGATGTGGGAGGCGAAGCATTAGTGGTACTCATCTTAAAAAGGCCGGAGCTAAAACTTTTGGTTTCTCGATAACCGCTTTTCCTTTATCAACATTTTGTTTAGGCAAGGCGGGTGGAGTAGCGCTTTTGATAAATCATTTTCTCGTTGACTTTTGGAGGAGGCATAAAGCAGACATTTTGGTTTTAAAACGGTTTGGGAACATTGCTTTCTCCTCGGTCAATGGTTTTGAAATGTTAGTATTCTTTGCCTTTCCTTTTTGACATTCCGGTGAGCCCTCAAAGATCATTTTTAAGCTTTCATGTCATTGTAGGCACGCTCATCACGACGGTTTGTCATACTTTCATTCCTCGGTTTTCGATCAAGTTGTTTAAAATATGAGACATTTTCTTTTTAAGTTTCTCAAGTGCTTTTCATATTTTGAAACAATTTTAGAGGTCTCGACTGGAGTCTTTCATGATCTTCAACGAGAATATGTTTGTAAAATAATAGACATAATATCGGTAGTCGAACATCTTGAAGAGAGTCATTTAAATTTTCCAAAAATTTGATGTGTTAAACAGTCATTAGCTTGCTTTACTAGGGATTTATGGTCCTTGACAAAGTCATTGTTTCTTTAAAAACGCTTGTTAAAATGAATTACCCTTGAGTTGATGTTATTCGGTGAGGCGATTTGAGTTTCAAAGTACTTTTTATTTTCATTATCAAAACTATTAAACGGATGTTTGTTGTAATATTGGTTTTAGTTTTAATGATGTCTTGAAGATCCATAATTCTAGTTTTTACATTTTCTAAAATACTTCTCGCATCACTTGTGTTAAAAGGATTGTTTGAAGACATTTATTCAATGTTCGACAGAGAATTTGAGACAACAAGCGGTTTTGAAGCAGATTTTGAAACAGTGTTGACTTTTTGTTTGAAACACTTGGTGTGATAGAAAACTTTGACTTTTCTTTTGATTGACAAAAGTAATTCCGTTAATTTTGTTCCATTTGTTATAATCAATTGGTTTGATTTCCGGATGTTTTGTTTTTTTTTTATCTACTCTCCTCGAGATAGTTCTAACGTTTCAAGAGAATCACGAACAATTATGGGTTCATGCAAAACATTTCCATTGTTTAACACATTACGAGGTTTCGAGCTTTCTTGAGGAGCGAAGAAGGTCGTTACCAAGTGCCATTCTATGATTAGTATAAAAGCGGTTTACTTGATTGAAAGCATCTTGATTGTTTGAAGCGAATGGCCCGTTTAAAAGCAAATTTTCCAAAGTTGAATTTTTTCATTTTATCAAGAATTTCATCAAGAAGAGAATCTTCTCGTTTTAAAAATCGATAATCAAGCGCTTCTTCTCTTTTCAAGATCGAAAACATTTCTTTTTGTTTAGAAAGTTGGTCATTTAAATCGAAATTTCCTTGTTTAAAGATTTAATTTTCAAGTTCAAATTCACATCAAGTGTGTTATACTTGATTTGCAATAGTTGTTCTTTAGAAACCAAATTTCGATAACCAATTTCTAATTCGATTCTTTGTTTTATGAAATTCAAAGGCTTTTGCGTTCTCCTTGTAACTCTCGTCGGCGGTCAATTTCGCATTCGCGGCCTAAACTTCGCGATTGACCATTCTAACTTTCTCAATTTCAATGCCACGATTATTGATTAATGATTCAAAATAAGCACGTGTTTCATCATCGGTCTCGGTATTTTGTGCCACACGGTCTCTACTAGGATCCACATCTCGAGTCTCGAGTTAGTATTGCTACAACTCGGATTGTCGGTATGTATCATAAGTAGGTCTTGATGTCCGCGAATGATGTTCATCATGAGTAAACACATCAAATATGACATTGTTATAGCATGGATCGATGATTGGTACATCAAAAGCGCATTGGCGTCATAGGCAGGAGGTGCGTCGAGAATCGGTGTCGTACTTAGTCTCTGAAGATTTGCCATGAAGATGCGGTTGCAATTATTTCCTCGAGGTCTTCCAAATCATCCATAATAGCCATAAAGTCATGTTCCTCGGCCTCAATTGAAGTCCTGCATTTTCTTTTGTACCAACATGATAGCTTTCAAGATCGCAAGATCTTTCTTTTTCGACTTAGTAGGACGGTTCCTTGCCATGTGACCCACTCCTTGACAGTTGTAACACGTAACATGATTACCACGATTCACATTTCCATAATTCCCAACATTGGGCTGCCACATTCCCATTCGATTACCATCTGCTCTATTCCCAACATTACGCCCCATCGATTTCCAACATTACGACCCAACTGATTACTTGATTGGAACACTTTGATTACCCATCCGAAATCCAGTAGCATATCCACATGGGTTCGCAATAACTCAACCATTTGTCTTTGATTACCCATGTTCACACCGGTTGTGCAATTTGCACATTGCAGTGTTTGATGAAATCTTTTGGTTGTTGTTAGTTGGTGTGGAATAGCGACCTCGAATGCTTTACCCATAAATGCAAATGCTTGAAGAAAAGCTTGTTCTTGTTCCATTTCAAGATCGGTGATTCCTTGTTCACGTAATGTTGTTGTTACGGTGGAGCGACTTGTTGTTGTGGAATGTATTCTTTGCAAGTTGTTGTTAGTGGAAGATGATGAAGCTTGTTGTTGTGTATTCACTGGAGTTTGAGTCTTTGCAATGAGTGCCAATGGATCATGATTCTTTGCTAATCTTTCTTTCGACTTCATTCACTTCATTTTGGTTTTGTTTCGAAAATCGTTGAGTTGATCAAAGTTCACTTGATGTAAGTCTTTTGTTTGGTTGACAATAGTGACATATCGTCCCCATTCTTACGGTAGATTGTTCAAGAACTTGATGTTGCTCACGATAGTTACGGGTGTCAACTTGTTTACGATCGACTCATTCATTAAAGTGCGAGAACCTTCCATAGTAGGATTCAATGGATTCTCACGGGTAGATGTAAACTTCTCCCATGCGGTTAGCGACTTGTTCTCCGTATCTTGTTGGCCAATTTATGTTCCATGACAAAGCCGTCTAACACGTTCCCACATATCGAAAGCGGTTTCTGGCTGTCTCTGGCTGACAATGATGTCTCTTGGTAAACCAGTTGGACAATATGAATTGCCATGTCATCGCTTCGACTTGCTTGATCCTCTTGAGTATTCCGATTCTTTTGAAGACAAAAATGGTGGGACGGGAGGTGTTGCATCAGCATTTCGTGGTCTTGGACTTGTCGAGGTATGAAGGGTCCATTCGTAATGGATTGAATCATCAATTTTCCATTAGGCTTGGTCTTAATGTAACAAGCATCGACTTGTCCATTGAAGATAACCACCTATTTCCAACATAGGAGGGCGGTTTTAAACCTGGTGCATTAATGTCTTGTTGAGTTGCCATTGATGAAGGTATGATATGATAAATTTGATGTAGGATCGATTCAACGATAAAGTATTTGTGTTTAAAGAAGATTAAGCTAGGTTATTGTAGTGAAAATTTGCTCTAAAACTTAAAAACCTCAATAACTTCTTTTCGGCGTTTTAGGACTTGAAGGTTGAATCATTTAGTTCATTCGGTCTATTCTCCTCGTTCTCACGGTCGTTTTGATGGGTAGATCGTGAAAGCAGATTCTGGTTCAAAAGTTATAGCCGTTTGAAGTTTTTACTCAAATCTTACTCGTAAACTGTTCTTAAGCGTAGAAATTAGTGCTTATCGTGGGATTGCTTATGCGTGGGATTCTTATGCGTAGAAAGCTTAGGCGTAGGTTCCTTACTGGCGTAAGCGAATATCTTCTGCGTAACCTTAAGGTTAACCGTAAACTTATGCGTAAACACAATGCTTAGTCGTAAAACCTTACGCGTAAGTGTTAGCTTATGCGTAGAGTGTTACTCGTGGCGTTACGCTTATCGTAAACTTAGGTTTAAAACCAAAAATCCTTTACACTTTCACATCGTAAAAGATATCCACAAGTCGAAGTGTTCCACAAACTTATCCAGTGAGGAAGCATCGAGTAACTGTTTTGCGAAGATTCTTCACCAAAAGTTATGCGTAAAAACCAAATCTTCGCGTAAAACCTTATGCGTAAAAATAGGGTTTTGACTTTCTTCTGGCGTAAAGAGGGTTTTGACCAAAAGATACTTACGCGTAAAATCGCCCAGTTTTGCAAAAACACGAATTTTCACCCAAAACACGTTTCCAATCGATTTCTTTTGCACAAACTTCTTCCAAAACACTTAAAGATCAATAAAGTCTACAACTTTAAGCTTACTTTAGCTTAAACACATGTAAAATCAAAGTTTATGCAAAAGCCCACGTTTTATAGAAAACGCAACTTTATGCTTAGTTTGAACCAAATAACGAAACACAAACACTCTAAACCATTGTTAGCGATTGATACCAATTGTAGGACCTTAAATCTATCAACCTTATCACAAACCCAACACGTATATCACGTTATGCGGGATCGTGGATTGTCCCTTGGTAGATCCCTCCGGCTCTGGCGGGATCGTGGGAATGAATACCTAACCTAACCATCCTTATATCACCATGCATAACGTAAAATGGTCGGTCTTTTGGTACAGTTCATTCCTTCTCGAAACCAATTGAAAAATCATTTGGAAAAACAATCAAGGTACTTGTGATACGAGATCAAAGCATTTTGTACCTTAATAGTTTTGATCATTTAGAAAACCTCCCCCTCAACATGTGCATATGATTTAGAAATTGTTTAGCACATGGAGGCAAGAGGACTTTGAAATATTTTCTTTGATCACAATTTTCATAGAAAAAGCCATTTGATTTTCTTTGGTAAATTCTCCCCGTCAATATGTGCATAGGATATTTGAAATCATTTTATCACATAGAGGCAAGAGTTCTTTTAAGTACATCACGATTACAAAAGCCAATATAAACCATTCGCTCCCCTCAATATGTGCATCGTTATCTGAAAGAGTTTGGCACATATTAGAGAGAACTTGCACTTTTGAGTCAAAGCGATCACCTTTATCAAATTTCATTATTAAATCACGATTCTCCCCGATCAAAATATCAAACCCTTTGAGATTTTGGATCCCAAGTGATTTAATAAGGTTTAGAAATCATGGGAGAATATGTGCACGATTTAAAAGCTCATCTTGTTTTGGATAAATCCTCCTCCTCAACATGTGCATTGTGTATTTGAAATCGTTTGACACATGGAGGCAAGAGTGCCTATAAAGGACTAAAACCAATTCCATTAAAAGCAGTTTGAGATTTAAATCACTATCTCTCCCGATCAAAATTTCAAACCTTTTGAGATTTGTGATCCCAATTGATTAAATCATTTAGAAAATTTTAGGAAAGGCGTGGCAAGATTTGATTATGAAAATGGTGATAAGGAACATATTTTCGACATTAAAGATTGTTAGTGTCGGTATGATAGTTTTTAAGAGATATTTAAGTAAAATAAAACAATTTCACAATCAAACAAGAACGAGAAAAAATTCATTTTGAAAGATCTTTGAGTTTTAAAGAAAATCATACCATGACATAACATTAAATCTTTAGATCACCACTTATTGTTATACAAACCGGACTTTTATGAAGAAATATCGTTTGAAAATATATTATTTTAAATCACTCTCCCCTCAATCGATGATTTGTAGTCTTTGATTGAGTGACTTTAGTTTGATAAAGATGAAGTCCGGTGATTTTCAAAATTAAGTCCAATATATTTTCAAAAACAATATTTTTCATTTTTCAAAACAATATTTTCAAAATTGTTTAAAAATGGTATCAATTTTCTGCACAAAGATATGTTAGGTGGTTGAGAAGCTTTTGTTGTTCTTTGTAGGGTTGGAAGAAAACCGTCTGGCGATGCGGTGAGACTTCTTCACGTTGCATTTTTTCATATGGCGAGGTCAAATTAAGCTCCGTTTCTTCAATCACATAGAAGAAAACCATCTGGCGATGCGATGACACCTCTTACGTTGTATTTATGCCAACTCTCCATTGAAGTCCAATTAAGCTTCGTTTCTTCATTTGTCAACCCAAGATATAGTTACCCTTTCCTTTCGGCATCCAATCATCATATTATGTGGGATCCGGATAGGGAACATTCTTATATAACAATATACCGCATCGTTAGTGAACACACATCTGAGATATATGGTGGTCGACATCACCCAAACAATGAATCGACTAATTAAAGTCAATCCAACATAACAATCGGTTCATATAAGGTATGGGAATAATGTGTTTCTCAAACTCTAATCATCTAAACCTAACAATCATATCCTAGGCACCTAGTCCTTCAACGTAGGTTAACATCATTTTCAATTAAGCATATAGGATAATTAGATAATCTCGTTAGATGATATAGATTTGAAAACATTCTCCCCTCAATCAATGACTTATTTTCAAAAAGGTTAAAAGCCAAGTCATTGATTGAGTTTTCAATTTTTGAAAAACTACGAAGCGATTGATTTTTCAAGCAACTCATTTTCCACCATTTTTTAAAACAAATATTTTTATGAAGAATTTTAGACGGAAAAACATTTGAGTAGGAACAATGACCCTTCAACATACTTTCCTCATTTGTTTTAGGATAAGTGCTCGAAAATTTTGAAAATTTGTTTAGGGCAACACTTTCCTTCCTTGAAGAAGCGGGTTGCTATCGAAATAATAGCAAACCATGGTTTAAGCTCGGGTCCTGATCAAATAGCGCAAGCCATTTTTTTGAAGCCGGGTTCTGATCTGAAATAACTGTAAGCCATATTTTGAGACATGTTTAGAAAGAAATATTTACACCTCACCTCGAACTTCATCTATGGTCCCGTGCCATTATTGAATGACATTTCTAAGACCGCAGATGTTATCGATACGAGAAGACATGTCTTTGAAAAACAATATTTTTGGTATTTTTAAATTTTTGATTTTTGTTGGTTTTATATTTTTCTATTTTGTTTCTTTGGTTTTATAATTTTGTATTTTCTTTTTTTTTATAAATATTTACAGAGATAGAGTAAATGATATAATTTAAGAGGATGATGATACTGAGTACCGAGATAAGGATATCGAGCAAAGACGTCGTAGAAGATAGAATTCGTCATCTCTTAAACTTCCACCACCAAAGCTTCCAAGACTCTTGAATCAAGAGAGAAATTGAGCCACTTGAAAGTGAGACTTTGGTAGCTTCCCCAAACCGTAAATCTTCTTATTGAGTAGATTCTAAGCTTTCTTTCAAGCTTGCCTTAGCGGATGCACAAGAACATACACCATATCATCGATCTTCTTGCTCCATATAAAAGGATCATTGTAAGTCTCCGTTCGGGTTATATCATCAACAAGAACAACAACATATCATCCCACTCTTTAAAATTCTTCTCAAATTTCATAACCATCAAGTCTCGATATAATCCATTCCAAAAGGTGTCAAGAGACCACTTCCCGAGTAGTTGAATTGATGCGGCCGTCTCTTAGAATAGAGCTCAAGAGGCGAGTACAAATAGATTTCAAAGAATAAATGATACAACCACCCAATGCACATTTATCTTTCACGATGATTGTATGAAGCTCAAGAACCAAGTACATAAATGCCTCCTCACTTGTGTGCCTCTTTTATCTTGTAAATTGTCTCTTACATCTCTTCCCCACGTGGTTGGAATAAGAACACTAAACGCCTTGATGAGTAAAACCTTGAGTTTCTCTGCGGTCATGACATCTGTTTTCCGGGATATCTTCAATCACTTAGAAGAATTAAGTCCATCAAGTTTACTCGCCATGAGTCAAACCTTGAGTTTATCTGCTGATAATAACATTTGTCTTCCGGGATATCTTCAATTACTTAGAAGTATTAAGTTCATCAAGTTTACTCGCGTTTGAATCGTGTCTCCTTCCCCTTTGCCGGTTTTGACACTTGAGAATCGGCAACTCTTTGAAAGCCTAAATACTAGAAATCTTTTGAGAAGAGCGCTTGAAGTCTTTGTGAGAATCAACATCTTTGAATAATGTGAGCAAGTCTAGCGGGGATTAAATTCGACATATCACTCTCCCCAATTAGTGCTCTCCCTAAACCGACAACTGTTTGATAACAACCCGATTAAGAAGAAGTCTTTAGATTGTTAAATGCAACACGTCTTTAGTCTTCTAACATGTAGCGAGAGAATGTAGAACCGATGTAGAATTGAGGTACACGTAAAAGTAATAAACACACGAAAAGTGTCTTTGATCACTTTCGTCGAATTGAGTACACGGCCCACGGTTCCCCGTTGATCAAGACAAGTCGCACTGTGATCGTAGGATTCTAAGAATCTCCTTGTGGGGTTTCCTCTTTGCTCTATTGTTCTCAAACCGGAGCGTCTCAAAGAAGACAATACGGAGTGAGTGAACCAAATAATTAAGATTCACCGATTGATTGAAAATGATTTGAAAAACAATCGCGTATTGCTTAGAGGAAAGAGTTTTCAATACGACAAAGGTTTTATGAGAAAGATCAATTTTCAATCAAAATACCTTTTGTATCTGAAAAAAGTACATATTCGATGTGCTAGAGAAAAGAAGAAACTTGCACATCGAACGGTTTTCCAAAAGTATTTTTTCAATCGAGATACTTTTGAATTTGAAATATGAATACACATTCGATGTGCTAGAAAAGAAGATTTGCACATCGAGCGGTTTTCCAAAAGTATTCGTCAATTCCATTCTGGACCAAGGTTGATTCAAGATTGAATCTCCCATCGTTTCTATCCAGTTGTCACAAGTTTGATCTTACGAGAAGATCTCACATGTCACCCACCAAGAGCTTGTTTGATGTTGGCTCTAGAAGGATTTCCATCTTCATTGTGAATATTTTTACATATCACTCGGATGTTCGGCAATACCACAAGGATAATCGTGGGACTCTTAATATATTCTTACTTTCCACATTGTGTGAAATGACAAGTCTTCATTAATTTAGTGTCCTAATGAGATTTGGTGGATGATCTCTTGGCTCTAGACTCAATTGTGCACATTTGGTTCCTATGTCGGAGACTAGGAGAGGTCTCCTTCTTTAATATCAACAATCTCTAAGAGAAAGTCGATAGATTATGTCGGTTCCCGTGAGAATGAAACAAGCCCTTTTAAGAGGAACTTGAGTAGCTTGGGAAGTTTAGTGCGGTCGTCCTTTGGGTCCATGACGTCTTGTCTTCAATACCGGTGTTACCTTAGTAAACACCAAGAGCATATGTATTGAACCCGTTCTTGCCCTAAGGTTGAATTATTGGAGGGCTATTTCTTTTCACCCTTTCATATTCATTTCTTTTCATTCTTCAACCCCTTGATTGCTTACCGAGACTTCATAACTAGAACCTTGTTGGGCTTATTCCAATAGTAGCTCTTTCTAAGTCCGCACTCTTCTCATATCTCACTTTTCTCCTTTTTCATCATACCTAAGGACTCTACACTATCTAGTGGATTGTCCACAGGTAGATCCTCCGACTCTGGCGGGATCGTGGGAATGAATACCTAACCTAACCATCCTTATATCACCATGCATAACGTAAAATGGTGGGTCTTTTAGTGCAGTTCATTCCTTCTCGAAACCAATTGAAAATCATTTGGAAAAACAATCAAGGTACTTGTGATACGAGATCAAAGCATTTTGTACCTTAATAGTTTTGATCATTTAGAAAACCTCCCCTCAACATGTGCATATGATTTAGAAATTGTTTAGCACATGGAGGCAAGAGGACTTTGAAATATTTTTTGATCACAATTTTCATAGAAAAGTCATTTGATTTTCTTTGGTAAATTCTCCCCTCAATATGTGCATAGGATATTTGAAATCATTTTATCACATAGAGGCAAGAGTTCTTTGAAGTACATCCACGATTACAAAAGCCAATATAAACCATTCGCTCCCCCTCAATATGCGCATCGTTATACGAAGAGTTTGGCACATATTAGAGAACTTGCACTTTTGAGTCAAAACGATCACCTTTATCAAATTTCATTATTAAATCACAGATTCTCCCCGATCAAAATATCAAACCCTTTGAGATTTTGGATCCCAAGTGATTAATAAGGTTTAGAAATCATGGGAGAATATGTGCACGATTTAAAAGCTCATCTTGTTTTGGATAAATCCTCCTCCTCAACATGTGCATTGTGTATTTGAAATCGTTTGGCACATGGAGGCGGAGTGCCTATAAAGGACTAAAACCAATTCCATTAAAAGCAGATTTGAGATTTAAATCACTATCTCTCCCGATAAAAATTTCAAACCTTTTGAGATTTGTGATCCCAATTGATTTAAATCATTTAGAAAATTTTAGGGAAAAGGCGTGGCAAGATTTGATTATGAAAAATGATGATAAGGAACATATTTTCAACATTAAAGATTGTTAGTGTCGGTATGATGATTTTTAAGAGATATTTAAGTAAAATAAAACAATTTCACAATCAAACAAGAACAGAAAAAATTTCATTTTGAAAGATCTTTGAGTTTTAAAGAAAATCATACCATGACATAACATTAAATCTTTAGATCACCACTTATTGTTATACAAACCGGACTTTTATGAAGAAATATCGTTTGAAAATATATTATTTTAAATCACTCTCCCCTCAATCGATGATGTAGTCTTTGATTGAGTGACTTTAGTTTGATAAAGATGAAGTCCGTGATTTTCAAAATTAAGTCTAATATATTTTCAAAAACAATATTTTTTCATTTTCAAAACAATATTTTCAAAATTGTTTAAAAATGGTATCAATTTTCTGCACAAAGATATGTTAGGTGGTTGAGAAGCTTTTGTTGTTGTTGTAGGGTTGGAAGAAAACCGTCTGCGATGCGGTGAGACTTCTTATGTTGCATTTTTTCATGCCAACCGAGGTCAATTAAGCTCCGTTTCTTCAATCACATAGAAGAAAACCATCTGCGATCGTGTGACACCTCTTACGTTGTATTTATGCCAACTCTCCATTGAAGTCCAATTAAGCTTCGTTTCTTCATTTGTCAACCCAAGATATAATTACCCTTTCCTTTCGCATCCAATCATCATATTATGTGGGATCCGGATCGAACATTCTTATATAACAATATACCGCATACGTTAGTGAACACACATACTGATATATGGTGGTCGACATCACCCAAACGACAATCGACTAATTAAAGTCAATCCAACATAACAATCGGTTCATATAAGGTATGGAATAATGTGTTTCTCAAACTCTAATCATCTAAACCTAACAATCATATCCTAGGCACCTAGTCCTTCAACGTAGGTTAACATCATTTTCAATTAAGCATATAGGATAATTAGATAATCTCGTTAGATGATATAGATTTGAAAACATTCTCCCCTCAATCAATGACTTATTTTACGAAAAAGGTTAAAAGCGAAGTCATTGATTGAGTTTTCAATTTTAAGAAAAACTACGAGGCGATTGATTTTCAAGCAACTCATTTTCCACCATTTTGTTAAAACAAATATTTTTTGAAGAATTTTAGACGGAAAAACATTAGAGTAGGGCGGCGGTCCTTCGACATACTTTCCTCATTTGTTTTAGGATAAGTGCTCGAAAATTTTTGAAAATTTGTTTAGGGCAACACTTTCCTTCCTTGAAGAGCGGGTTGCTATCTGAAATAATAGCAAACCATGGTTTAAGCTCGGGTCAGATTCTGAAATAACTGCAAGCCATTTTTTTTTGAAGCCCGGGTTACAGTCTGAAATAACTGTAAGCCATATTTTGAGACATGTTTAGAAAGAAATATTTACACCTCCTTCTCGAACTTCATCTATGGTCCCGTGCCATTATTGAATGACATTTCTAAGACCGCATATGTTATCGATACCAGAAGACATGTCTTTGAAAAATAATATTTTTGGTATTTTTAAATTTTTTTATTTTTATGGGTTTTTGTTGGTTTTATATTTTTCTATTTTGTTTTGCTGGTTTTATAATTTTGTATTTTCTTTTTTTTTGATAAATATTTACAGAGATAGAGTAGATGATATAATTTAAGAGGATGATGATACGAGTACCGAGATAAGGATATCGAGCGACACGTCGTAGAAGATAGAATTCGTCATCTCTTAAACTTCCACCACCAAAGCTTCCAAGACTCTTGAATCGAAGAGAGAAATTGAGCCACTTGAAAGTGAGACTTTGGTAGCTTCCCCAAACCGTAAATCTTTTATTGAGCGATTCTAAGCCTTCTTTCAAGCTTGCCTTAGCCGGATGCACAAGAGCATTACCATATCATCGATCTTGTCGCTCCATATAAGAAGGATCATTGTAAGTCTCCGTTCGGGTTATATCATCAACAAGAACATCAACGTATCATCCCACTCTTTAAAATTCTTCTCAAATTTCATAACCATGAAGTCGGCGCAATCCATTCCAAAAGGTGTCAAGAGACCACTTCCCACAGTAGTTGAATTGATGCACCGTCTCTTAGAATAGAGCTCAAGAGCCCGAGTACACAAATAGATTTCAAAGAATAAATGATACAACCACCCAATGCACATTTATCTTTCACGATGATTGTGTATGAAGCTCAAGAACCCAAGTACACAAATGCCTCCTCACTTGTGTGCCTCTTTTATCTTCGTAAATTGTCTCTTACATCTCTTCCCCACGTAGTTGGAATAAGAACACTAAACGCCTTGATGAGTAAAACCTTGAGTTTCTCTGCGGTCATGACATCTGTTTTCCGGGATATCTTCAATCACTTAGAAAATTAAGTCCATCAAGTTTACTCGCCATGAGTCAAACCTTGAGTTTCTCTGATAATAACATTTGTCTTCCCGGGATATCTTCAATTACTTAGAAGTATTAAGTTCATCAAGTTTACTCGCGTTTAGATACGTGTCTCCTTCCCCTTCTTGGTTTTGACACTTGAATCAACAACTCTTTGAAAGCCTAAATACTAGAAATCTTTGGAGAAGAGCGGCTTGAAGTCTTTGTGAGAATCAACATCTTTGAATAATGTGAGCAAGTCTAACTGGGATTAAATTGACATATCACTCTCCCCGATTAGTGCTCTCCCTAAACCGACAATCTGTTTGATAACAACCCAAATTAAGAAGAAGTCTTTAGATTGTTAAATGCAACACGTCTTTAGTCTTCTAACATGTAGTAGAGAATGTAGAACCGATTGTAGACTCGACCTTCTTCAAGATTGTTCGGTTGGGAATAGATAGTTAACATCTTCAACTCACACCAAAAGCATCCCACCAAAAGCATCCCAATTAACTTACATCTTGCAAATCCCTTAACTAAAATCCTCCCAATCAAACAAGAACGAAAGATGTTCATCAAGGAAATCGACAATCGGGCATAGCGAACACACAAGATGGTAACACCAAACTACCAATCACATCAAACAAGAACGAGAGATTGTTCGGAATCATCATGTTGATGTATCGTGAAGCATTAACCGAAGCACTTTGTCGATAAACTCATCAATCCGGTGAAGATGTCAACCAACGGCTCTTAGAAGAAACTCCATATAAAGATGATCCGATAAGAAGAAGCTCGGTTCTTACATGAGTTAGGAGCAGTATGACCATATATTCTCATAAGTCAATCAACCATGCGTAATTATCACACTTCTTCTCCCCTCAAGAATTGCATACGGAGATGCCATTCTTGATTAAACTAGTGAACATCATCCAAATGTAGTCTATTCACACTTCTCCCCGTAAAATTAGCACAGGATGTCGCCATCGTCATTATAGTTGAGAAAGTGGAATCGAAAACAATCAACAATAGCCAGTTCACTTGATGACCAAGCGCATGGAAAAAGTATGAAGTATGTTGATGAGAATGGTCATAATAAGAAGATTTCTCTTCTTGAAGATAAAGCGCCTTTGAAGCGTACACTTTTCTTTTCTTTAGAGAACGAGGCATGAATTGTTGTGTTCATACGTCATTAGAAGATTCTCTTCTTTCGAAGATAATCTTGAAACGTACACATTTCTTTTCTTTAGAGAGGCGAGGCATGAACTGTTGTGTTCATCGTCATAATCTCTCTTTTCATCATCTCTTAGCGAAACATGTAAATATTACCATTATCATTCAAGAGGCTCTTTGTAGTGACGGTGATGGAGATAACCCAATATGATGAATTTGACCACAAGTAAACTAACTTGAACTCGTGACTTATACTTGCACATATGTAACAAAAGCGGTGCCGATTTCCATTAGCATCTCTAAGTACTCTCTATGTACTCTATACTCTTCAACCAACTAACCATCAAGTATAAGACGTACATTACCTCTTGAAAATCCACAATTGAATGTGACATCGAGCACTACAACGTAACTCCTTAAAGTGATAGTTATTTTGTGGTGATACGAGCCCAATTTCCCTCGTGGTAAAAGAAAAATACTCCCAAAATAACTAGATTTCCAAGTTTTCGTTTTAAAAAATTTGAACAAGGATCTCGAAGAATCTTCATCCATCCATCCACGATACCTTGGATACTAAGCACACTCGCCCATGATATTTCACTTCAACCTCAAATAAATAATAGTGAATTAACCCGTTGTCACATCTTCTAGTTAAAAGCTCAATTCTAGCCTCCTTTGACGTTTAAAGTGAACTATGATAATGGTTTTCATCCCACCAAGGTTAAATGCACATAACCCGTATAACCTTGTAATAACCAAATTGCCATGACGAATATCCAAACACACATCCAATTTATAAAGTACACCCTTTTATCCCTTCTTCGAAGAAGATTCCGTAGCACCAGCATGAGATAAGATCCCGAAATACACTTTCCATTCTCCAGGATGGTTCCATCAATACATGATTTTACGACTCTATGGTTTAAACAGAGAAATAGTTTCTTTCGCGGGATTTTACAAAACCAAGAATAAACCATAAGATAGATCCAGAAATGCACTTTACTAATACCAGAATGTTTCCATTGTCACGAGATTTTACAAGTCTATGATTTAAACCGAGAAATAGGTTCTTTCGGGATTTTACAAAATCAAGACAAACCGTAAACAATGTCGGCTTGAATGTGTTATGACAACTTTGGTTTCGGTGAATATCATTTTTAGGGAACATGCGGTGGTTCATCAACAGTTCATTAACCAACATCAACAATATCATCAACCATCCGGTAAACACATTGGTAAACACATCATTCACATGATTTGTCGGCTATTGCGGTGACCACATGGAGAAGTAAACCCGAGATATCAAACTCGAACATGACCTAAATTCCCAGATTTGTTACTTAAGCTTGTACTAATCCTTGTGAAGAAAAGCGGTGTACCCAATGTACAAAACCTCTTGACATATCCTCAACTGCGTGAGACACCGAAGTGATAGCTACGTTGTGGGTAAAGGGAGAAAGAATCACAACCGTAACTAAATAGCCAAGTCTTTATCACACTCAATAAACGCCCAAACAAGTCATCTTCGCGGAAGGGTAGAAAGAAAGAAGACGAAATAAGTAAACACGCCCGGAAAACCTTACTTCAAATCCAAATAAGAAATACCGTACACACAACCCCGTAGTCAACCTTGTTTAACACTTCAGGCCGTGTCTAAAATATTTTACGTGAAAGTTTATACACCAAAGTACCAAATCGCATACCACAACAACACTCATCATCATACCAAATCTCATTATCAAGTCTTGTAGTCACGATTCGCATCGTCAAACCTTTTCACCATATCTCATCATTAGATCTCATCCCACAACATATTACCCATTGACAATTCATAACAATTAGAGTAACTGTACTGCACCAAATCGCAACCCAATCATTCAGCATATGAATCTAAGCCCGTTCTAACAAGCCAGTTATAATAGAACAATGTTAGCCAAATATTCGGTCCAATTTATGTTTGTTAATACCCGTGAAATTCGATCCAAATCTACGACAACACACGGTCCATGTAACTCATATCTCGGTCAACTCAAGAAAACGTAATTCAAAATTCTCTCACACAAATGCATACATCACACAACCATATCATTCTTCACAAAAGTTACATGTCCCAAATTTGGTGAAAATAATAATCATACCAATCCAATACCTGAACCACTAACATTCGTGGCCCAAAGATAATCACCCAGCCAACTGTCCAACCCATCCCATCCAATATACGACCCATTCATGAAATTTAGCTCGGTCCATAACAACAATTGTATAGGATCCATTTTCAATAAACCCTAAACATTGGGAAGTATAAGATGCACTCATAAGCAGCAAATCCCTAAAAGTTCTCACCCTAATATCTCACACATATCCGCCTCTTCTCCAAACATACTCACAACCCTAATTACAAAATTAGACGCCTCCATCTCTGAACATCTACTCCTAATCTCCATCTCGATACTCATCAAGACCTCACCACAGGGATGGTACGAGGCACATGAAGAGGCCACAGGGATGGCTTGGGTTGTCATTAATGCCACAGGGTTGGCTTAAGGCCGGACAAAGGACGCCCACAATGATGTTGATGGTAGGTTATTCATTGATCCCTTCTTGTTTAAATGAGTCTTAAATCCCTTTTAGTTTCTGAATGACGAAACAAAGAAAAAGAAAAAGCATTGTTGCTTATTTCAATTCTTTCGTGTTTCGTATATTATAAGGAAGATCAATGATGGAGAAGGTAAAAAAAATTATTATGTGATAGCGATGCATGAGCCTTTTCTGAGATCTCTAGTAAATTTGATTTAAACTCACTAATATTTGTCATGAATGAACCAAGGATGAAGTCATAACATACTTGTTATGTACTCTTTTCTGTAGTTTCGGATATAAATCAGAAGTTATGTCTTCAACATTGATCTGTGATGAATAAGGTTCGACCAAAAGTAACTTGTAGAGATTAAATCCAACGAACCAATCTAAGATCTTTTGTTCAATGTATATATGATGTGAATCGAGCCTTGATGTATGGATTGATGAAGGGTTAGTTTGTGATTGGATTAAGATGGAGTCTTTATTTTAATTTTGTTTTTTCATTCAAATCTTTATAAGACTTTCGAGGACAGATGATGGGGTTTTGGGAACCTGAGGTCTTGATGTCTTGGTATATGGTATATTGTGATATTATGGTTGTGGTCTTGTGGTCGATTCTCCTTCTTCCTTTCTGTCTTAACTTTTTCAAAGACCCAAGTCGCTACCTCCCTGTTTACAAACACAAGTCGCTAACTAGTAAAGACTAGTCACTAGCATATTTAGATGCATAACTCGCTACTTCAGTTTACAAAACAAGTCGCTAGTTTTTTTCTATAACAAGTCGCTAACATTTTATCTTTTGTCAAGTCGCTACCACATTCTGTAAACAACTCGCGAAGCCTTTAAAACCATACAAGTCGCTAAATAGCCAACAAGTTGCTACGACAAGTAAATACAAGTCGCTAGGTAGATTGACCCAACTCGCCAACAAGAATATTTAACCATTTTACTTTTTCCGGTGAGTATTCCGACCAAAAGAACCGTTCAGCATCAAAAACTCAGAAAAATGATGACTTATGCAGAAAAAACACTTGATTTTGACCCAGTTTGGACCTGACCATATGATAACTTTTAGCCAATGGATAGCAGCAACTTGACCACAACATTAACTGAAATGGTACCAAAAGTCTAAAAATTATATGATATGAATGTTTGAAAAAGTGACACAAAAGAGACATATGCACAAGATGAAAGCAAAGGACTTTTGGACCAAAAGGATACAAAAATATAAGTAAACTGTTATACCAAGGGATAGGAAAAAAATATTTCGGACCACAAAATAGTATCACCAACAGTTTAAACATGATACAATACCACAATAAATCATCAAAAACACATAACCATGATATGAAACCACACAAACCAACACAACACAATAACCTTGGCTCTGGTACCATTTGTAGGATCGATATATTATTGTGTTTGATGATTCGGGTGGTCTTGGATGATCAAAATACATGTTAACCATTTTAGAGAGAGAAAGTAGAGAAAGAGAGTTTCTTGCTAGAGACTTGTAGCACAAATTGTAAAATGTTAGATTGAAAGCTCCACCCTTCCATGGATGGAAGGGGTATTTATAGTTACACAATACACGACCTCCTATCGGCATGTGGATCAGGCATACAGTGGGTAAAGACCCGTCCTTCCTCCACGGTGTTGCCCTAAACTAAACTACGCTACAAACTAACTAATAAACTGCTAAATAACGTAACTAATAACAAGTCTACGAGCTAACTTATGCTAGACCATAATTGGGGTGACCGACACTTTAACATGGAATTTCCAATTCCTAACAGGTATTTATAGTTCCTTACATATACCCTAATGGGCTTTGGGATGGGCTTGGATTGGACTTGGATTGGATGACAACTTATACAAAGGCTAGCTTAACATAACTTCTAACTAATTAGCTTAGTCCAATCAACGAGCCCGTTGACTATTCTAATACGATATCTAACACACGTTACAAAGTTCCTAAATGTGAATGACCATCACTTCTAATAAAAACTATTAAGGCTAACACCATTCTTCATCGAGCAAATTTTCCACCAGAACGCGCTTGCATTCTTCTTTATCATTACAAACCAACTCCTTCTTTTTGTCAACAGTTATTTCACTCATGTTGTTGAGACTGTTGTCGTTTGAGTTTTCTCGATCCATGAATTCCTTCCAAATTTTTTCTTTGGTTAATGTATCCACATGTCCATACTTAACTTTTACCCAACTATCGAATCCTAAATTGTCCAGCCAAGGCAAACTTGTCCTTTCCTCATCATTGGTCGAGGACCAAAAGAATTCATCTTTTCCTAATGCCAAAATTTGATGCGCCCCAAACAGTCGAGCTAAATCACTCAAGCACGCCACTTGTGAATGGCGGACCGTAACAAGCTTAAAGCGGCTCAGAACGAACTCAATGAAGATCGAGGAGTATAGAGTCTCCCCGGGTCGTTATGTCCCAGCGAGCTATGCAATGGATCACCTCACGTATAGTGATCGCGAGATTTGAACGGGAAAAGGATTTGGAATGATTATAACTACAGAAGAAGTACATAAACTACAAGGGCTTAAATGTAAATTAAAGAAAGTTAAAAAGATAAAAATCTATTAAATAAACGCTATCACTATATTTAAAATGATGTTTTTTGTTTTTATGTTTTTATAAAACTGAAATTAAAATCTACGTAACGTACAAATTAAAAAGTGAAACTTACACAATATTAACCCTAAAAATATGAAAATGATATTTTACAATCCTAATGATAAAAGAAAAGTTTTAGAAAAGAAAATTATTTTATAACTAATTATCTAATTATTATTAATTAAAAACTATTTTTAACTATTAAGTAATTACCTAAAATACAAGAAATTAGGAAATAAAGCTAGAAAAATAAAATTATGAATTGGAAAAGTCTAAAATAACAAAATAGAATTTTCAAAACTATTTTTGTATTTTTCGAATATTTTGGATTTTCTAGGAATTAAATACTATTTAAAACTAATTAAATTATTTAAAAATACAAATTTAACTAAGAAAATCTAGAAAATATTTTTT
>CM040238.1:58292992-58655646 GCA_022545495.1 Chrysanthemum lavandulifolium | reverse complement strand
TCATTTATACATTTCACGCTGTACCTTGTGGGATCAGATTTAATAACTTTGTATTCAAAACGCTCAAGTAATGATTTCTTTCCAATAGTAAACATGCATTACGCTTTATTATAAAATTCTTTATGTTTGAAAAAAGCGGTATCGGTTTTCGGGAATCATTGTTTTTAATTACGGTTGTGGTGCGGTTGGTGGCATGGGCATATTTTTAAATGAGTCTCTTTTATGACGGAGGAAGTGAATGATCGGGTTGGTGAAAAGAGTATTCTTCGACCTTTGGGGTGTCATGATAACTATCTTTGTGAATCGTGGAATATTCAGGTCTAATGATAAATGATTAGAAGCCGAAGATGATTTTACCTCTGAAGGTGGTGGTTCTTTTGTTGAAATGAACAGAGCCTGAGTTTGCTCATTCTTACAACATACTTCATGAATGAAGAATTGGACGTCTTCATCATCAACAACGTCCAATTCCATGGAACCATCTTTGTAAGATAACCTCACTCTAGCATTTTGTGTGTCTTTCACACCGTCAACCTTTTTCTTCACATACGCCACTAGTTTATTGAAAGTGATATTTTTAGGTATTTTAACTGCATGTTTCGATGATGGATGCACTAAATAAACCTTAAACTTAGAATTGTCATCGTAATCCATGGTTGTGTTTTGAACAAATTTAGGTGGAAATAATTCTTGGACTTTACTGAAGAACTCTAACAAGTAAACCAAGTGCAAATTACTGTGCCTTTGTACTTGTGCATTTACTTAGGTTGCCCAACAATGTCAACTTTCTAAGGTTGCCCAAAATTAGTGTATCAACAAAGATACACTTTAATGAGTGTATTAAGTATGAACCACCCATTTGTGATTGTTTATTATTAATGTTGTACTTGTGCCAACCGCCTAAGATTTACTAAGATACACATTTATTTGTGTTATATGAAAATTTATTAAGTTGCCTAAACTTGCCAACCGCCCAATTGGATGAAACTAGTAACTTATCCCAACTACATATAGATTGTTTGAGTAATATCAATTTCATATTTGTAGTAATGTCTAACGGTAAAAAATCATTACTATTGTTAGTATACTTATGTTAGTATGCTATAACTAGTTTTAGTAATATATTGAGGATCATTATTTTTTTTTTTTTTTTTTTTTTACATAATTAACAAGGATTGTGCGTAAGCGTTTGTCTTTTGAAGTGGAACGACCATGTGATGACGTGCATAATGAAATATCTAGGAAACAACTTAACAAAAGATCTAAGAAGGATGTAGCTGAAAAAGGTGCGTTGGCTGTCAAGGAAACAGGTGACAAGAATAAAGATGAGCACAACAAAATAAATGGAAATGTGGATGGTGAGAAGTCGATTACTAAGCAGCATGAAGATGAAGCAATAATGGAACAACTAGCCGAACAAGATAGGGCTGAAAGAGAAATGGAAGAGAGAATGCGGCAAGACCGGGAACACGAGGATATGTTCTGTAAGATAGAATAAGGTCAAAATGAAGGATAAATTTAGTTAAAGTTAGATTATCACCGCAGACTTGTATGTTTGTTTCCTAAACTTAATCTTAGTTTAAAAAACATGTAATTGAGTTCATATATTTCTTTAAAGTTTCATATATTTCATTAATTTATAAAAGCGCATCAACGGATGCAGTGCTAGATGCTTCCCATTCATACAACCATCTAATAAGTACATCAAGAGTTATCCACTAAGGACTACTATCAAAAGACTACTACATCAACATAACCACCTAAACCATCTATGGCCTCTTTGCTATGGCCCATGCTGGCATCTTCTGCTGAACTCCTTGTCCCCCAATAACAGCCCACACTTTTGGGCAAGCAAGTCCCCTCACTCTCTCTCTTTTGGGGGGTGCTGATGAGGATGGACCAGTTGGTCGTGGTTGAGGTGCAAGGGATTCAAGAGGTGGTGATATGAGTGGTTCTGGTTGGATGGAAGAGGGTCCAGCAGGAGCAGCCTTTGTCTTTGTCCTCATAAACGTGAGGGATGTTTTTCTTGGAGGAAAATAGTTCTCCAAAGTATTGTTTGAGGATGAACTATCAGAAGAATCGAATCAAGAGATTTCAGAGGATGTTTTGTGACCCACTCATGTTGCCTAAAATGTTTTGAAATAGTTAATGAAACAAAGACTTTTAGAGAAGAATTTTGGGGATACAAGAGATATGTGTGGTTTATGGGTGATATGTTATTAAATAGAGTTAAAAACCAATCAGTGTGTTAAATGGGTAGAAGGTGTGAGTTGTTGTGTAGTAAATGAAGTCATTGACTATTTGAGTAGGTGTTAAATGGGTAGAAGGTGCTAGTGCATTTACATGAAGATGGAAACCCACTTGGGCTGTTATGTAACTTCATGGTGATAAAGTATTAAAATGTGAATAAGGTGTTAATTGTTGTGGAGTAAACGTGGTCCAAGCCCTGCTGGTTGTGGGAAACCCACTGATAGTGGATTTGTAACCACGGATAGCCGTGGGCAACCCACGAGTAGCATCTTTCTAACCACCCCTGTGTGTGGACAACCCACGGCTAGTATCTTTCGAACCACTGCTAGTGCAATATTGATGAAAATGGAAACTCAAGGGGCTGTTATGTAACATTGTGCTCAAAAAGTATATAATCCCCAAACCACTGCGCGATGAAATAATTGATCTTTAAACACTTGAAATTGGCGCTCTACACAAACCCTAACCACTCCAAAACCGATAATTAAACTTCTTTTACATCCAAATTTACATCCATAATCACACAATGCCGAAAGAATATTCCACCACACACAACCTCGTTGCATACCTAACCAAGAACAATCATACTGAAGGGTTCCATGAGATGATTGCTTTTATCAAACACACACCAATTCACTATGCATTAAGTGTAAAACCTATCATTCTTAAAGCCTACATTCATCAATTTTGGTCGAAGGCAGAAATTCAAGAACGAGATGGAGCAGAGGTTATTAGGAGTGTTGTTGATGAGAATGAGATTATAGTCAAAGAGGAGGTGATTAGGGAGGTTTTGAAGCTGGAGGATGCTGATGGGGTTGTCAATTTGTCTGATGATGATATTTTTGAGGGGTTGGAAAGATTGGGTTATGAGAAAAATGTGGAAAGAATTAAGTATCATAAAGGTATGTTCTCACCCCAATGGAAGTTTTTAATACATACTTTGCTTATGTGTGTAAGCAATAAGACCACTGGCTTTGATGAGTTTCCATCAAAAATAGCAACTGCTGTCATATGTTTATCACAAGGGAGGGTGTTTAACTGGTCTAGGATGATCTTTGAGGGGTTTATGAAGAACATTAAAGAAAAGGGTAAATACTACTTATATCCTAGGTTTGTTCAATTAATAGTGGAGAAACAGATCACGGCACCCATTCCTCATAAAAGGGAGTATAAGGTACATCATATGTTACCTAAGGTGTTTACACACTTGAGGAAAAAGAATGACAAGTTCTCAGGAAAGCTTACACCTTTATTCCCTAATATGCTTAACTTGCGGACATTCACGATAATGAGGAGGTACTTGAATCCCAACCCAACCAAAGCAATGATGCTCAACCCACTGCTACCACGTCTGAACACACTGCTAACCCAACTGAATCCACTGCTGAACCATTACCTTTACCTGAATCACAACACACCCAAACCAGCGATGTTGTTCCCATCGCTACAACCGACGCTCAACCCAATGCCACCATATCTGATCCCACTGGTACCACATCTGGTGAGAATATTATAGAAGTAGTGAATGAATTGAAGGCTAAATGTACACAAATGGAAAATACAATAAGAAGGTTGAAGCACAGGGTTTCTGTGTTGGAGAGACTAAGAAGACCAAGGGTTGCTGCATCTAATAGAGTCAAGAAGATGACTAAGAAGGCCAGGTCCTCAAAGGGGAGGAGCAAGAGCATTGATTCAGGGGAGGATGTAAACATGGATGTTGAGTTGGATTTGGATAGTGGAGATCATGGTGGTGACTATATGGTTACTGACAAGGAAGGAAAAGAAGCCGTGCTTGAAGCTTTGAAGGTTGTAGTTGATAAAGAGAAGAAGAAGGGGCAAGCAACAACCACTCCTATTGTTCTTTGAATCCCGCTAGTACAAATGAAATCACCGATGCTACCTTAATGACAACCACGGTCACACAACCACCCAAGTCTAAGGAAGTTGACAAAGAGGTTCTTTGGTACCGATGAACTTATGTAAAACCTTACCCATTAGTGGATCGGTTCTTGCACATTTTCCTATTATACTTAAACCCACCGGTCCTAAACCCTTGGCTAAAGGTTTGAAGTTTGTTGAGGACCACGAAGGTTGTTGGAAAAGCAGAATTGGTAGAGGAAGGAAAAGAACAAGTGGTAGAACCTTTGAATGTTGTAGTTGAAGACGAAGAGGAAGAAGTTGTGCAGGCTCTATCGAGTGATACTACAAATGAAAGCACTGCTGCAACCTCAGAGGTAATTTCATCGACAGTTACTTCAGATACACATATTGCTACTACAACCACTGATGGTACGATAATCACAACTACTGTAACACCACCATCGAAGGCTAAGGAAGTTGAGAAGGAGGTTGCAGGTACACTGCTGAACTTATGTAGAACCTTAGCAATTCCTGATTCTGTTATTGCACCTGTTCCCATTGTAATTGAACCTACTGGACATAAACCATTGGCTAATAGTTTGAAGATTGGGGAGCCAGTTAAGAAAGTGGTAGCTCAACCAGACATAGGAAAGGGTAAAGCTATTGCTGAACCTCAAGAAGAAGAACTTGAATTTGATAGTACGGAGGATCAGATTGCACATGATCATGAATTATCAAAAAACTTAGATGAAAAATTTAAGGCTGAACATCTTGCTTTTGAAAAAAAGAAAGAAGATGATGAAGCTAGTCTGAGACTGATTGAACGGTGGAACAAGGAACAACCTTTACTTCAAGCTTCTGAAATGCTAAAGTTGGAATGGAGTACTGAAGAATGGGCACTATTAGACATTCCATCAAGGGCTAAGGTTCTGGCTGCGAGGGCGAGACAAATGCAGAAGGAAAGAACTGTCGTAGAATATAATAGTAAGAATAATAAACCTCCAACTAAGGCTCAAATGAGAAATGCAATGATCAAGATTCTCAGGCACATGGACATGTGCAAAGGCAAGGATTTGAAAAAATGCACGTACGAAGAGATTGAAGAGATGTATGAACGTTGGATAAGAATGAATGATGATTTCAATCCTATGAATTCTGAGAAAGAAGCTGAGTGGATCAAGAACGAACAAAAGCGAAAAGCGTAAATTCGGAGAATGTGAGTTCTAAGAAAGTAAATTGGATGAAGAGATGGAGAGGAAGAAAGAATGGATGTGTATCTTATGGTGAGTGATAGACAAGAGCCGATTAATCCTACACCACTAAGCGCAACTCATCCGGTTCATGATTTGAAAATAATCACTTGAAAATGGTAGAGAAGTGATTGAAATAACAAGAGCGAGATGGATGCGTATACATACTTAGATTTTGGAAGCTTGTTGTTCTTTCTATCTAAAGAGGATTTGGAGCAGTTATGGAAAGTCATGGATTTTAGATATGGAAAGCATGGGCCAACGGAGAATTAGCAAGGTTTGTGTGGACATCGGTGAAAACATGTGTCAACCTAATCCAAATGGACAAATTTTGGAAAGAATTTGAAGTAGTTGAATGGATGCTTTATCAGCATTCCAGAGTACATGCTGTACAATCTACTAAGGATAAGTTTTTCATGTTTATTGATAAACACTATCCATTGTCCAAAACTGTTGCCAGGAAAATGTTGGAAGCAAAGCTTGATCCACAAGGAACCATATCAACAATTCCAATGATAGATCAATTGCTCTTGAAGATTCAAAAGACTGCTGGTGTACAAGGTCCTTTGGCCATAAAAGTCTCAAGGAAGGTTAAGTAGAATGGCAAGTATATCTAATAAGAAGGCTGAGGAGGTGGTGGGTGAAACCATGGATTAGAATCATTGTTGGAACCACGGCAAGTATGATGAAACCACGGCTAGAAGAAATGTTGAAACCACGGCTAGTAGGATGAAACCACGGCTAGAAGAATTGTTGAAACCACGGCTAGTAGGATGGAACCACGGCTAGTAGGATGAAACCACGGCTAGTAGAAGATTGAAGCTGGTTTAATTGTAATATTATCATTTATATGTAATAAGTTTAGAGTAGTGATTATTATCATTTAAACAAGCAATACTAATATCAACTAATAATATTTACAAACTTTCACAAAACATATTGGATATTTACTGATTTATCATTCCAATAGTTACTACAATTGATTATACATACACAATGAATGACCAAAGTACATATGCCCATGATAGAAGCAATATAAGCTACTTGAAATGGCAACAAATGATCTAACACCTTTCTGTTCCGATTATATACATACATAGTCAATGAGAGTTGACGATACCACAACTAGTAATAAATACAGTCAATGACCAGCATACTCAACCTTGTATTTCCATAGGTACTCAAACATTCTTTCGCGATAGGCAAGAGCTGTTTCTGCAGGATCGTCAGACTTTAATGGCATGTTATGACTCAACCTATATAGGTTAATGCAAGCCCATATTCCGATCACCGTATTGACTGCTTGGTTGGGGACATCAACACATTTTGAAAGCTAATCGATAAGTATTGATATCTATGCCTTTTGTTGAAAACACTCCCGTTTCGTCTAGTAATTTTGGCGACCAATATTGAAATTTTGCGGGCATGGTATCCTTCCACCAAAGTCGTTTGTTTGTAAACTTTGGCGCGAATCATACAATGTCAAAACACCGTGACGTAGATGCAACTCTCCTACCGCCCAAATGCTTGTTAGGTTCGTTTATTGGAAATAGTACCTACATCATTTACGACATCAAGACAACACACCCGATGAAGAATCTAGTAAAACCACAATACTATACGTAATTTTATATGGAAAGATATAAATACCTTTTCGACATCACCCCAAGGCACCGGGTACTTTACACCATTTGCCCAATAGCTTCGTACGAAGTCATTAATGACTTGTGGTGTGAAAAAGGGACCCACCATAGCCCAGTCGGCATCTGATGGTCGGAATTGCCACATCAAATCTACCCATAGGTCAAGGTGTTGTTTATACATTTGGGCACATTATTAAAACAAGTGGGATTCACAAAGAAACATTTATGGTACAAAACTAACAAGCGATTTTATACGCACCTCGTCCTCGACCATCCATCCTTGTTACCACCGTTGCCAATAAACACTCCCAAAACCGCGATCGGCAATAGTGTCTTCATTGCCCCATGGGAAAATAAACCTAGTACCATTATTCTCTTTCAAAAATTTTGAATGGAACATGGCACAGTTACCTTTTTTGTTTTTTTCTTCCCCGTTCCAGTTCTCGACAGATTCTAAGTTAGAACAAATTACCTCTTTTAGTGAATGTTTGTATTACAAAGTAAGAGACATATAAGTTGACACAGTCAAATACCTCCACAAACGGTTCCAATGTATCATCAAAATCTGGAGCGTTAGGAGGGGATGGGGTTTGACAATTAATCCGTGTTGAACGCCTTCTCTTTGGAGTAGTGGCTGGTGGAGTAGTATAGGGTGAGGTGCAATATCTCCCTGGCTTCCTCTTCCGTTTAAGCGAGTTGAAAACTAATCTGATATTTGCAGCCTAAATAAAAAAATGATTCATCTTTTAACAAACAAACTCTACTATCCAACAATTAAATAACTTCAATACTCAATCAAGTAAAGTGGAAATGTGATATTCTACGGCATAAAATATTTTTAATCATGACTTACCCCATGTGGTGTCTATTTTAAGGACATGTACAACAAATCATGATTTGTTTGTTGAGGGCCCTTTATTATTTTCAAAAGTAAATCCTCCGCAAAGTTGACTATGTATGTTTTAACTGTTTACATGTGACTTAGCATGTGGTGTCTATTTAATAGTGAAACCATGATCTAATTGTTCACCATATTTCCATGACATATTTGCTCCTATTTATTTTCAGTTTCATAACCATATTTCCATCACATTAATTGATTTATGTCGAGTTCTAAAAGAGTTAGGTTTGAGATAAATCACGATGAAAGGGAGTGGTCAATAAAGGTAGCAAGAGAGGTAATGTTTCCTGAGATATATGAATTATATGGACCAAATGCTGAAGCTAGTTACCGATTACCAGCTGAAGTGCTAGAAGACATAAGAAGAGAGATATACGGTATCGATCAAAAAGAAGTTATAGAACCAACTGGCGGTGGTAACTCTAAGCAATCACAAATGTTGGGAACCAATCCGCAAGATGTTGGTCCTAGTAGCCGTAAAACTAATGTTCGGAAGCAACTATATACGAATGAGACCCAAACAGGCAAGTCAACCATATTGCGCAAGTGTAATGATGATCCAAAGAAAAAGGAAAAAGAAGCTAAATGATATTTCCTAGTTTGTAAAAGTGATGTAGTTGCTAATAATGTCTTTGCTCAAGTTATGTTTGTCATGTCTTAAGGGATTGTACTACTATTATGCATGCATTGTTGTTAACAAATGATAAGATAAATAAATGTACCTTGACAACATCCTGCCCATCCTCATAATCAAGGCATATCACTTCAACAGGTTGTGTATCAGCCCCTTCCATAGCCGTTTCGTCAACCTCCATATCCAATGTGTCTACTTGTGCAGCCCCTTGCGCAGCCGGATCATAAACGTTGTCTACCTGTAAAGCCCCCTGCTCCATAGGCGGTTCTAACAATTTAAGAGTAAACTGCACAAACCATACCCACCAAAGAGGTGGCCGCCACACAACAATTTCTTTACCCTTCGCCCTGTCATTTTCTTTTTCCGCACCATTCACATCCATCGATTCCTAGATAAAGATTAAATAAAGGGTATGTGTGTTTAATATTGAAATAGAAAAAAGTAAAAGAAGGGAAAAAAACAATATATATACGTACGGCAACAGGAGTTGGATCAAACCCATCATAAGCAATGTCTGAGAACTCATCATTCAAATTCGGTGGCGGCACAATCAAATTTGTTATCCACCTGCATTATATTGTTGGAATGATGAGCATCTTGAGACCTCCGATAAAGCGACTTTCATAACTTGGGTCATAGGTCCGGTAAACTCCTCGGAATCCGTATACAACAGCTTACGCTTGTCATCGGATCCTACATTGGTCTGATGGGGTGTGTGCATCGGAAGTAGCCAAAGGTTTGTTGGCATCAACACTCTCACACGTAAAAAGTGAACTTACTTAGGCACTCAAAGAGACCATTTTGTTGGAATGAAGTAAAAAAATTCAAATATCAGCTTGTTACCTTATTATCACCAACATCATCTTGTGACTTTATTCCTAAAACTTTCTCAATTACCCCAATTCTCTTTTTAACGCTCTCTATCTCACTCTTTATCTGTGTTACACAAACGTCTCCTACACGTTCTTCGATACTACCAACCCTGGACTTAATGGACACAAGCTCGGCGCGAATGACATCTTTGTCCAAGTTATGTGACGCCGCTTTGTCACATTTGTTCCCATCTGGAACCTCAACATTACCGACTACAACATCTTCAACCTTCTCGGGCTCATTCACATTCAACATTTCACCAAACCCAAAACAAAATCTCTTCTTCTTGACTTTGTCATTGACACTAGACGTTTGACCTTCGTAACAACTTCATCGGCATCACAGAAAGGAACATTTAAATCGGCTTGAATTCCACCACATACATCCCATCGGCCATAGCTTCCTCTTCTTCCACCATCGGTTGGTCACCAACTCTTTCTTCTTTCAACAAGTTGGGAATCAAGTCCACGGATGTACTCCCATCTGCGAATGTACCACGGACAACTCATTTCGGCATTTGTTGGTACAATCTTACGTAATGGTCCGACACCTACATAACAAAGGAGATAACTCGATATGCTAAATGCAATAAAACATACAACACGGCAATTAACTAATTTTGGGTTTTACTTACAACACTTAACTAATTTTGGGTTTTACTTACGGATCAAATAAAATAGTGTAATGCTTTTTTCAAAGTTTTTACTTTTGACCAAGCTAGACAACGTGGGATCTTCTCTCGGGTCTTTGGTCCAAAGCGGGAGTGTTTGGGAATGTCTCCATAATCCAAAATGAAAAACAAATACAACGAATTAAGAGTTACAAATAGTGGTTGTGATTATGGTGGTTGTGATTATGGTTGCGATGGTTAGGATAGCGATGGGTGTGTCTGTAGTAACAGGATACAATTACATAACATGTTGTTGCAAAGCGGTGGTTTCTTCCGAACTAGCGGTGGATGAAGCGACATTGTCGATGGTTTGAACCAACCGTTTACAAATCGTTTCTATGTATTTATCTAGTGCGAAACCATCAACCATAACATCCTTAAATCTACACCAAGACTTACAATGCCTAAGGAACAATGACTAGAGAACAATGCCTAGGAACAAAGCCAATGCCTAAGGAACAATGACAATGCCTATGGAACAATGCCAATGCTCGAATGACTATTCGCTTATCTATGTTTCTCAAATATAACAATGAACACATTATTTAGATTAACCATCGAATATATACAAGCACAAATAATGTATGTTACAAGTAAAATCTAACCTTCAACACCCATGTAAATCCATACAGAGTGTATGTTTGTTCTTTTTGGATCTTTTGGAGCGGGCTTCTTTGATTACGCCTCAAGATGCCTAGGAACAACATTCACCGTTCTTTTATCTGAGATGAGCCCACATGTATTCACCCCATGGATACTCATTCCATACACAAAAATCCTCAACATTCTTTAGCAAATGGTCAGGAACATTAAACCTTCCTTCCCGACCAATAAATACAAATGTTGCAATCACCAACAAAGCAACCCTCACAACATCTTCATCGGATAAAGAATCCCACCTTTCCGCCGACTTTACCAACGCCAAAAGGTCATCACCCTTAACTTTTTTGTTCTTAATTCTTTTTTTATCGGGAAACAACCGATCAAAAAAAGGACTATCTGTTAAACCCTTAACAACATGCCCGTGGTCACTTTCTCTTTTATCTACGGGTCCTAAACGAAACCCAGTTAGAAGACTAAATTGTTCACGGCCAAAATCAAAAACATTATCACCTAGTACAAAAGTTAAAGGTGGACAACAATCACTAACTTTTGACACCTCAACTGCATTTTGATATAAATAATTGTATAAGTGGTGGTCAGGGGAATACTTAGGAAAATCTAACCAAGGCCCAAACACAGTTTCTCTAAACAATTTGGTTCTATTCACATTCAATGCACCTTTAATTGTAGCAATATGTTCTAATCTAGATCTCACCGTTAGCTTTGCATCAAACATTTTCGTCGTTGGATTCTTGAGATGTGGAAGAAAAGCGATTGATTGTACGAATATGCGTGGGATTGATTTGATTGTACGAAGAAGAGCAGTTGGATTAGGGCTTCCGTTTTGCAATCGTAGGGAAGAAGAACTATTGATTTTATGTGGAAGCAGAATGACGGAGTAGGATTAGGGCGTTGGATTCTTGATTTTGAGAGGGAAGGAGATCTGTTTCAAGTTGCAGATGAATTTTTGCGTTTGAGAGGAAGGTGTGAGTGGTAGAAGCGAGTAGTAGTCTGTGTGTGGGATGATTTTTGGGTATTTTGTGTTTTGTATTTAATGAAATAGGTGTATTAGGATAATAAAAAAATTTTGGGAGGTATAATTTGGTTTATTAAAGGTGTATTTGTATGGTATAGAGTGGTATTTATAGAGAGTTGCCCAAAAGTACATATGTGTGGGGCCAAGTTGCCCAACTTATATGTATTTAAAAATTAAAAAATAAATATTTTGCTTTTTCACTAAAAGACAAAAAATGTCAGTTGCCCAATATAGTAGGTCAAAGTTGCCCAACTGAACAAGTCTTAGATTTGTACTTTGTAAGTACAAAGTGGGCCCAAATATATGATAGAGTTGCCCATGGGAGAGTTGCCCATGGGGCATTAAGGGAAGTGAAAAAAAGTGAGGCATTTGGGGTAATATTCTTGGGCAACTTGGGCATTTAGAATTTTAATTTAGCCCTCCTTTTTGTTATTTTTAGTTAGAAAAGAGACACATGTCCTAAACGATGATTGGGCCCTTATCTTAATATTTTGTAGAGCCCACAACTTAAATGCTTTATATAGTAGTATAGAT
Organism: Chrysanthemum lavandulifolium; assembly: GCA_022545495.1. Classification (NCBI taxonomy): domain Eukaryota; kingdom Viridiplantae; phylum Streptophyta; class Magnoliopsida; order Asterales; family Asteraceae; genus Chrysanthemum; species Chrysanthemum lavandulifolium. The sequence continues at coordinate 58,643,392 of CM040238.1, read as the reverse complement.
GTTTGCATATGGCTTGAATGTAGATAATAATTATATACTGCATAAGGTAACTTGTATTTATACGATAGATATCACATTTGCTTATCTGTCACTTTATTTATCTTCATGGTACCTTAAATAATAAGTTTAAATAATAAAGGTTATAGTGTTATACTACTTTAGTTGGATGAGTCATGTGCGTTAGTATTTTGATAATCAAGGCTATAATACTGGACCTTAATTAAAGTAAAACATACTACTAGTAATTAAGTGATCACTATTATATATGCCACTACTCTTATTAGTTTGCATGAAAAGATAACCTCTATATATTTTCAGTAAACCATGATGTTAAATAGCACAATAATAACCATTGTGATTGATTTTGATGAAGTAATAGATAAACATACGACTGCCTATGTACGCTTCTGATGGTTTATGGCTTGTTAATATGTATAATCATGTTTTGTATGCTATATGTTCAAGCATGTTTTGTATGTTCATGATGCATGGTCTAAGAAGTTTGATGCAATTTCACTAGTATATATTATGCTTTATTATTAAGCTTTTTTAAATAAATAAAAAAATGTAATTGAGGCATATGTGGTCATAAAATATAAGTTTATGAGCCAAGATTATTAAGTGGCATGACCGGTTGGACCATCCCGGGGTCAATGATGATGCGAAACACATACAAGAACCATGAGTTCTTCAAAAGTGATTTCACTATTTTTATTGTTCTCAATGGAAGTGCATTGTTCACTTATCACCAAATTAAAATAAGGACTTTGTCCTATGAAGTTTTGAAAAGAATAAAGGTGGTATAGGTAGGCCTATACATCCGCCAAATGGATCATTTTGAGTTTTAAAATCGATGCATCGTCAAAATGATCATCAAAGACGCAACTTAAGGTTAGCGTGATTAATGGCCCGTCTTATAAAATGCGAGCATGGTTTTCTAAATTGTATCTTTGAAAATAGTGGTGAATACTTCCATATGTTGGGCAATTATTGGAATAAGTGTTGAACATTATGTAGCCCATGTTCATATGCGAATTGCTTTTGTTGAAACGTTTATAAAACGTGTTCAGTTGATTGCAAAGCCAATAATTTCGAGAACAAAACTCTTAGTTTATGGGGCATGTTAAAAATATGAATTCGCATCTTGCCAACAATATATACCAAATCCTCCCCATTAGAATGGTTTTGGTCACGAACCATATGTTTCCCAACCTGTATTGTAAATCCACCACAACGCACACCATTTGGGATGTTGAAATTGATAATTCATTCAGGAGGAGAATGAGCAGCGAGAAATTTGGAATGAATTATGATAATATAAATGTTGATCCTCACACTAATGAAAATAAACTTAAAGTTCAAGGGACAATTAACATTCCAGATCTAGTAGATGTCAGACAAGTTTTGTGACCTAAATAAAGTGACTAGATTATACATACGTTGCTAATGCTCCAATCAAAATGTGTGTCCCAACATTAAAACCAATGATTGATTGAAAGTCTATGGCACGTCTGCAATGTGATAGACTAATCGATTCCAAATAAAAGTCCTCGAATGAAGAGATAAAATGGAGCAATAAAATCAAGATGGTTGAATCGAGGTAATAAAGACCCCATAATAGTCTCTTAAAGAAAAACTAGACATGAAGGTTATTGAAAACCCTGGGTACGTGAAAAAGTTTGAGATCTCAACAAATGATAGAATATAATGTCTAGTAATGCAGCATGTATTACTCAACTTAAAGAAGGTTATATCTAGGGCGATAGGACGAAACATATTTTACCAAAATTCTTCTTCATTCATGACTTACAAAAGAATGGTGATATTATTGTTCAAGAAGTTCGTTCAAGCGACAATTTGGCGGGATCTCAAGGCTCTTCCTATCTCTGCATTTAGGAAGCTAAGTCACAACACTGGGATGCTTCGTCTCAAAGATCTCAAGTAATATAGTCATCAGAGGGAGACAATACGCGTTGCACTCTTTTTCCCTTAGTCATGGTTTTGTCCTACTGGGTTTTTTGACAAGGTTTTTAATGAGGCAGCATTTCCTAAGCGTATTAACAATATGGACATCCAAGAGGGAGTGTTATGGATAATTATTAGTGGATGTCCATATAGTCCATAAGAAGCCCACGGCCCAATTAGCTATTAGGGTTTTTACCCTACTATTTATCTTATATATACCCCATGTATCTCTGACATTATGAATCAATTGAATAATACTTTTCATTCCCTCAATTCTTGTTCACAACAATTATGAAATAGTCGAAGTACAATTAACTTTCAGAGAAATATTTACAAATTGGTGATCATAAAAAGATTATTGCTAGTATCTTTTGAGTTTAAGTTTTTGAATGTAACAATATTTGTAATTAAGCTAAGAACTGTTGTTAAAAGTAATCAAAGTCTAAAACAATTCTTTGTGACTAAATTCTTCAAAAGGTGAAGATCGGTGGGATCACCTTGGTCTCATGCATCCTATAAATACCAACCGGACCCTCCTCCAAAGACCCGGTCTCAGGCAATGAGCACATGTCCCAGTGACAGTACTTATTAGGAGGTGGGCTTTGAACCATTTTCTCCAATAGGTCTCTCGATGACCAATCAATCTAAGCATTTATGATGGAGGGATGATACCAAATGATTTTTAGTACCATAAAAAAGGTTTGAACCCGGGTCTATTGACTCAAACCCAAAAGCTCTTACCAATAGACAAAATTGAAATGATTTTTTCTCGTGTTAAGCCCGGTTAGAAATCTCCACCGACTCCAATACCCCTTGGGCCCAGCAAGATTTATAAACAAATTGAAGATGGAAATTAACTAATCTATAAACCACTTTGTCAGGTGCTTGTTGGAATTTAAATTTTTATAACAAAGTTTATATATTGTTTCATATATAAAATACTACTTTGAAAGTTAGAAATTAACAACAAGCATGTTTTTAATATTTCTGTCGGAGCTCCGTTGGAAATGATATTTATTTGTGACGGATTTTCGACGGAAATAAAAAATATATTAAAAATTGAAAATAATCAAAAAATTTCTGATGGAACAGTGATAGATAAACATGGATGTAGGTACAGCGAAGGAAAGTTGACGGTAAATAATGTAAATTAGTGACAGATTCCTGATGGAAATCATATCTTTTGGAAATCTATCGGAACTCAGTCGCATCTAAACATTTGTCGCTGATCTGATGGAAAACTGTCGGTAATTAGCGACGGATATCTGTCTGTCGAAAATTTCGTCAGTGAAGGTCCAATTTCTAGTAGTGATTAAAGGCTCATTGACTTGGTCTCCCGCAAAGTGGGACACTTTGTCTCTTCGTGAGTTAAAATACTTCATTACCTTCGATAGCATGACATGGTAACTAAAATTTATAGCCAGTTTAACTAATAATGACTTTATATTGGCACATGATACTCCTCAACCACTGTTTAGAAAGTCTAAAATGAATTACGAAAACATTAAATACAGTATATCACCAATTACATTAAATGACTCAAAAAACAATGTTAAAGTAGATAGCATTACATACTGTCTATCTCCATTTTTAGAACAACTGGCAGACGAGGCTCGCGGATCCATCCCCGAATGAGCGAATCATTGGTTCGACTACACCCGCATGCGGGCATGTTCGTTTTCTTTAAACACGAAAGAAAAGATGATTCAAATTCATCAAAACTTTAATCATAGTTTCACGTTGTCAAGTATCAATGTCCTTTTAAATTTATAGATGAGTGCCTTTTAGATTCCAAATCTTTTATACATGGTCAATTAGGCATCTCAATTTCTTACTATGACATTGAGCAGAATCCTTTTGATCCAACTTAAACTGGGGTTTGGTGGTTCACAACTTTCTGGAGTACTAACTTATCAAATAATAAATTCAATTGTAGTCTTGTAGACTTGAGCAGAGGTGGAAAAAGTGACTCATGCGATTTGATTCATCTATAAAGGGTCAAATGGGTAAAAAAAATTAGCTAGAAAGGAAATGGGTCAAGCAGGACAAACAGTTATATCCAAAAAGCCGCCCACATGATATTTGTAATGCTCACAACCTCCTAATTTTCTTTGTGCATACAATTAGCTTATTATTTATGAAGAATAATTAATTTTGGACAATATGTGTTCAAGTTAATCCGGCTCATTTCAAACTTTCTCAACCCGCCTTTTTGCAACCTCTAATCCTTACACGTACCAAAAAGGAATCAGTTATTTAGGCTTGTTTTATATCTTTATAGACTATTTGATCAAGCCTTCTAACATCTCAACATTTCATTTTTTTCATAATTAAGGAAAATGGGATTGTAAGTTCCGATAAAAAAAACTAAACGGACCCACAATATAGCAAACGCAAGAGATATTAATGTTTTCTATCATTCGAAGCAATATAGTTGTTCTAGTGTTGCGTTGGATCCATAATGGACTTCCTTTCGTGACAACGCCTTCAATGATGTCCAGAATGATCCCACGTGTGAGTAAAAAGACATGCATTAATTTAATGCCAATATAAAAACTTTAAAAAACGTGGTTGTAGTTTTAGCCTAGGCGGTTGTAGTTGTTGTGGCACCTGAAGCCTATGTTGTTACAGCGGAGATTTTATTCGGGTAAAGAAACTTGGACCTAAGCATGATAAATACCAATTTGTGGAGTTAATTGCAATTTTGGTCCTTGTGGTTTGGCCAAATTGCAAGTTTGGTCCCCAAAACTTTGAAAGTGTAGCGATAGTCTCCATTTTGAAGTTTGGATTGCATTTTTGGTCCCTGGATAAAGTTAAATGACCAAAATACCCTTTGTTTTTTTCATAAAAAGACAAGGGTAATTTGGTCATTTCAAATCGATAAGGACCAAATATGCAACTCAAACTTTAAAATGGGGACTATCGCTGCATTTTCAAAGTTTTGGAGACCAAACCTGCATTTTGGCCAAACTACAAGGACCAAAAATGCAATTAACTCCAATTTGTGTGTTTCATAGCATATCATTAACATTATTTGTAAGCTCATGTAGGAAAAACTTATGTTTGTCCATTTCAATGATGATTCCACCCAAGTTCATGGCAAAATAGAGATAGACTATAAAAAGTAAAAAATAAATAAATAAATAAATGCGTACCAACCCATGTTCCTCAGAGATGTGTTCTCGCCTTAACAAGTTTCAAAGAAACCGAACACCCCATGTTAGCCAAACCGTGCTTGTCGTATGTGTTCTCGGTTTTATTTTCAAACTGAGTTGTCATGTGTGTAGTTTCAAATTCTATATCCTTCAAAGATATATTGCAAATTAGAATGAAAGAAAACTCATGAACACTTTTTTAAGAAAGAGTTCCCATTAATAATAAAAGGTACTTTTTGACATAGCTCAAGGATGGACGACAAAAATTAAAACTCATGAACATGAGAGTGTTGAAAGACAGAACTAAACACATATTTCTTCAATGCTTTTTCAACTTCCTTAAAAAAAAAAAAAAAAAAAAAAAAAAAGGCGATCACAATCATTATGGATACACGACAGAAACATCATGCTTCACGTATACCTGGATAGGAAACATATCACACACACACGCACGCACAAAATTGAAATTGGGTTGTTGCGAACCTTACGGCAAAAGATGCCGATACTATACTAACTATAGCTATTGTTCCACACATGCCATGTTCTGCATGCACACATACATTGCTGTAATTTTAATATTGGTGTCAAAAGGGATTAACTTTTACTTAAACAATATCAACAACATGATTCCAAAGGCAATGACATGCCCGATCTTAATAATCTTAACTCCTATCCTATTATGACCAATATCAATTATCTTAGCTGCTATCCTAATACTCTTTTATTAAGCTCTAACAAAAACTTGATATTTCTCATCTTCCTACAGAACATTAGTAAGAAAAAAATATAAGGGTGTTTATTCACTCCATCTAAATGCAGAAACAATAGTTAGTGATGCAAGTTTTAGTGACCAGGTTTTAATATTTATAATTTCTCGTTATACCTATGGTCTACCCTAATGCACTAACGGGCAGTGTACCAGGTCGTGTGTAGTGTAGTATTCGGTAAAACCGAGGTCGTCCCAAGAGCTATGTGTGCGGATTTAAACTAAGTCTAAGTGTCACAGATTTTAATGTGATTTTGATATAATTAACTACTAAAGCAAATAAAGGCGAGGGTTGTGATCAATAGAGGAGAGTGGTGCTAACCTGGTTATTCATCCTAATTAGTAATGTTCACGTCTAATTACTTCCAATTACTTGGTGGGGTCAAAGTCGCTAGGACAAAGATTTGGTCGGGTTCGTCTCTAACCTATCAAAGAAAGGGTCCCACTAGAGAAATCAGTGACCGTCATAAGTCCAGCTTGTTCTTAGTCCCTAAGCCAAGTCATTAAGTACCGCTACATGCTAGATCCATAATAGTGAGTGACCGGGCGCTAGCATCTTAAACACTCACCCCTACTCTTAAGTTCATCCAAACGGTAGGTGATCGGTTGGTCAAATCGCAAGCGAAAGGGTCGTGGGTTGGTCATATCTTACCCTTCCCATCTCGCCTACTTACTTAGGGTCACTGGTCATATCTCTAAGTAACTAGCCACTACCGCCATTCAAAACTACCGAAACAATGGTAGCTACCAACAAACTATGCATGCATACACTTAGAAATAATTATACGGAAGCAATGTAAACGCAAACAAAACAATTAAGGAATCATAACTAGGCCAAGACAGAGGTGCTTAAGCTCATATTAACTAAAACAATCGATTGATGTTTAACATTACAAAATACATGAATTGAAAGTAAAGAAAATATAAAATGCTAATGCTTATCGTGGGAGTGATTTCTCCTTGAAGATAGCTCCGTATGCTCCTCTAGATCCGCCTTCGACTTCTACTCACGCTCACTTTGTGTTGTGTGAAATGGGATGCTATGAAATGTCGGAAATCGTGGGGTATTTATAGGCGATCCGTTACAAGAACTAATTATAAGAGTTACACCGTAACATCCAATTCTTCGTATTTTGCACTAAAAATGCTGGTTACGGCGTAACTATGGAAGGAGTTACGCCGTATCTTCAATAAATCTTAATTACGCCGTAATTGATGCAATAGTTACGGCGTAGCTTGCGCGCGCTGAACCTCATTTGACCTAGTTGGTTAAGTCGTAATCTTTGGGAGAGTTACGCCGTAATCTTCCGATGAGTTGGTTTTCTCGAGCCACGCTTTAGTTACTGGCGTAATGTGAGAGAGGAGTTACAATCGTAACTTCTTCAAAGTGAGCATACTATGATAAATCTTCAATAAACTCTTCAAATCAAGGCCTCTTTAGCTCCAATGCTCGTGATTTTACCCGAAAGTGAAATATAGAGGAAAACAAGCGTAAATCCATATAAATGATATAAAATACGGAATTATCGGGAAATTGACACTTAATATTCGTGACTATTTGATGTTATCAAACATCCCCCACTGAACTCTACTTGCCCTCAAGTAGACCTTATTAGATAGATTCCTAAAAGATATCTCCCATTATCCGGAAAATATAAGTTTACAAATCGCTTATGCTAGAATAAAACAAAGCCGAACACCTCACGAAATGGGAACAAAACACTCAAATCTCTCAACTATTCTAAGTGTCAATTTAGGTGATCACTCATTGCATGATCATAGCATGTATTCTATCATAAGCTTGGCGGTTACACAAATCTCCACCACTAGAGTTAAGGACAAAACAATTCTCAAGGCAATATGGGTAGACACGACAAAGGTTAAGGGTGATTTGTCATTACTAACATGTCAAGGCGAAGTGGACAAAATCAATGATACATGACCAAATCCATGGCCAAGACACCAAAGATTGGTCGCTGCATCACCTAGACACGCTTCATGACTAAGGGTAGGGTAAGACATGGATAAAATTGGTGTAAAACAAAATCAAGCAAATAGTCTAAATATACAACTAGGTCATCAACACTTACCGTTCGCCCAAAGTTCAAGTTTCGAAGTAAAGAAACCGGATCATGATATAATAAGGTAGATGTGCCATTAGAGGACGTCATGATGGGCACACTTCCAACTTCATTCTTCAAATGTGACCGAGGTGGCCTCCTCGATACTAAATCTATATTAAGCTCATAACACTAGTGCTTATAACATCGCATTTTTACAATAACTAAATAACAATAATTATAACTATTTTTTTTTTCCGAATCACTTCATCATTTTTTTTATTTTTTTTTTGAACATAACATAATAACATAACATCCCCCACTTGAGATGAACAATATGAGAATTTGGGGCTTCAATGATCTTTAAGGATATGTCGTCGACGAGAGCGTGATTCCTGAACCTTTCCACTTGAACCTTAAACTTAGGCAAATGATGACTTCCCAATTACAAATAAAGACTACAGGGTAGGCTAAGGTATAATGGTGTATCGAAATAATATGTTGGGTGAACAAAATGAAAGGAATGGCTTAGAAGGGTGTATCTAGGGGTATCTTGCACTAAAGGTAAGTGCAACAAAAGGGTTTAACATGGGGGTCGAGAAGTCGAGGTGACTAATCGATAGACACACAATGGTAGGCTATTTGGGTGATAATCCTATAATACTGCATTCTTAAACTAAAAAGTCCAAATACATCGAGCTAACTCAACATACCTCGTCTATGGTCTCGAAATGATGCAAAGGCCAAGTTCTAAAGTTTACAAGCTACTGGCACACTCATAATTTGGTGGATTTTGGGTAAAATTTTGGAAACGGATAAGGCTAATCTCACCATATAATATCAAGGGTTATAATGTGCTCGGCTAAGGTCTAATATAGTTAGGTTAAGAAAAACATGTCAAAATTTTAAAAATGGCATAATTTTTCAAAATAAACTAGAAAACGAGGGCAATAAAGTTCAAGAGATAATTCTACTCCCGTCCCCCACTTGAATTGTACAAAGTTCCTTTTGTACTAAGCGTTAAATAAAGGTGAAGAGAAAAGTAGAATTAGAGCGAGAACTTCCCTGAAATTTGCTCCAAAAAGAGAAAATGACCACGAAAAAGAGTCGTGCCTTCGCATAAGCATCCACGAGCAAACTTCAATCCTCGAAATCACACTACCAACAAGCATAATTCTAAAAGAAAAGAAAATGAAAAAGAAATCTAACTCACTTTCGTAGGAATCACGGTTGTATTTAGCGTATGCAACAAGTTTTTAAACCACTTGGTGTCCCAAGTGGACGAGTGTAGTCTCGTGAGGGCTTACAGGGAACATACCCACAAAGTTCATTTGAAAACTAATACAAGGTTATTGTGTTTAAAATGAAAGAAGTGTTACAGAGGAAGGTTACGTCGTAACTCCCATAAGGAGTTACACCGTAATTAAGCAAAACCTGACAGATACTACAGGGCTATGGCTACGGCGTAACTATTTCATGGGATTACGCCGTAATTGGTCATGCTTCTGAGTAGTTCTGCTGCACTAAGGCTTGTTACGGCGTAACCAAGATAGTGAGTTACGCCGTAACTCTGGTCGGATCAGAATGCTGCAACAACAAATTTTCTTCATTTTCCTTTGGCCTTATCTTCGTCACTAATGTCGAGTAGTGGCTGAGCATGGCTCAACTGCCTCTTTGTCCACTTTGTAAAATTCTTAACAATCCGCGGCATTTTAAAAATCATTTTATCTTCGCCAATCTTTAACCATACAAGCCCTTCTTTCTCATCTTTATCTAGCCCAGACAGTTCTTGATAGGGTTTCCCGAAAATAACCCCGGTTAGCCCATCTTCCACAAACTCACTAACGTCATCCAGAACCACAAAATCGACCAAAATTGAGTGAGTCCCAACAAAGACACGAATGTTTGTTACGAGCCCTAGGAAATTGTTTCCTTTATATTCAAGCTCTTTTTCTATAACCTAGTTGTAGCATTCCTTAGAAATGATGTTAATTGGGGACTTGGTGTCGATGAATGGGTGGAAATCAATGAACCCAATTTTGCATGAAATTTTTAGATAATAAGGGTTCCTATGATGGATTCGAGCTCCCATTTCATAAAACTTGGGTTGGTCAGATTATGAAAAAGTCTTTTCAGAGTTGTTGTTCCAATGGACCATTTCTATGTCGCTAGAGAAATCATCGGCACTGACTTCTAAGTCTTCTTCTTCAAAATTTACGAACACATCAAAATCCTTCCGTGAAGCTATCTCGCCAAGATTTGTAGGAGTTTTTGGGGGGTCACTAAGAAAATCTTCCAATGCATCACCAAAATCACCAATAGGGTCAATTACGCATACTTTTTGAGGAGTGGACAGAAGTTCGTTAGGTCTAAATGTGTCAATCTCCCCGTTAGCTTCAAGAGTTAATTTTCAGGCGAAGACATCCACTTTTGCATGGGTAGTAGCAAGCATTGGTCTTCCTAAAATGATAGGTATTCGGTTATCTTCGGGAATATCCAGAATCACGAAATCAACCGGGAAGTTTTTTTTTTATCTTTACCAAAACATTCTCCACGATTCCCAAGGGTGACTGCATGGATCGATCGGCCATTTCAATCTTCATTTTGGCTGGCTTAAGGTCTCCGATTCCCATACGTAGGAACATTGAACGAGGCATTATACTTATGCTCGCTCCAAGATCGCCTAGGCGTACACATATTGAGACTCCGATCAAGCAAGGAGAGTGAAACAACCGAGATCTTTCTCCTTTTGCAGATTCATTCCTTAAAATCGCCGAACATCTCTCGTTAAGTTGAACCGTCTCATCGGAACCGCTACTTAATTCTGCAAAATATTGTTAGGATCAGTCTTAATGGAATTAACAAGAGGATAGTTTACCGGGAGAGTTCCAACATCAAGAAGTAAGAGTTTCTCCTTACTGATTCTTCGTTTAACCTTCTTCGAAAAGGTAGTGGGCTCTTCAAAGATTGTTTCAACTGTGTTGACAACTTCTTCTTCCCGTGCAACGAGGTAATCCGTTATGGCTTTTGAACATGAATTCACACTTGATGGTGCTTGTCGTCTAGCTTAACCGTATAACTCCGAATGATCAAACAATGAATGAGAATTCGTCTCTCCAAACTCCTGGACGTTTTACAGCAGTAACAAGACTTTTGGGATGAATAATTGGTAATAGATTTGGTGTAAACTATTACACTTTGGGTTGTGTCACACCTAAACTACTAGGTCTAGGTTCATTTTATAGCTAAAGAACCTTAACTAACTGGCTAAAAACGTCCCATACAAGTTAATAACAGGAAATGATCGGCCTCTAATGATTATGAGAAGTTAAAGCAACATTAAATGACAAATGGTGTAACTCCATAGTTGGCAACCGGATCGGTTGCGTGTTGACCACTAGCCCAACCGAATCGGTTGCGGACTCCAACCAATCGGTTGGGCGCCTCTCATACTCCTAATTTTGACTTTTGTTGACTCTTCTTGATTCGCGCCTTTTTCTTTGTTTTCGCTGCTGATTTCCAAGATGAAACTTGATCTTTACTTGTTGTAGATACTTAAAAATCATTGCGCTCCCTAATAATTGAGTCCAAGAGCTTCCTTACTTGACTTCCTTCCTCGGGAATTCTCCAAATGTGCATGAAATCTTCATTTCTTCATCTTTTGCGATACCTGGCTACATTCACATACAACACGCATCTTTTGCGCTTTTGCAATGATTATGAGTAAATATAGCCGATTATCATACATAAAACCAACAATAACGCTACTAAAAACATTCTCATTTTGAGCGTTATCAAATTCCCCATACTTAAGTTCTACTCGCCCGAGCACGTCTAACATTTTCAAAATCGATTTCAATGGTCTTGATACCGTGGTTCTGAAAATTTAACAACCATCTCAAAAGAAATAATTATTAATTTGCTTTTAATATGTGAAAACTTTAAAATGAACCAAATAACTTCAGATAACACAACTAAACACCTCACGAATGATTTTAAGAATTCACTCAACACTCATATATTGGTGGGTATGTGTAAATCACTCAATGCCTAGTCATGATCAATGCTTTTTACCATAAGCTTGTACAAGTATCAAAACAAATAAAATAAATTCATCAAAGAAGGCTTTTATTCGGGTTATAACGTTAAGGCTTCGGGTTTATAAATGGTATGGATAAGACATGGGATGGTTTATGAAATTGGTGTTAAAAGAAAAATAAAGTCAAGTCTAAACCTCCATGTTGCTAGCCATCATACAAACCACAATCCCGAAAATGATTATATTTTCCTCTTCTTCACATATCGATCTCCAAACATATATAACTCAATTTAGCTCATTGGCTAATCAATATTCTTCATATAGCACATTGGCTATAACCATAGATTTTTTTTTCTCCACACTTAGTATAAGCATACACCACAAAAAATACAAACGAGAAAGACGTCTCCTTCATCTTTGTTGGAGAATGGTACACACATATGACAAAGTGTAGCTTCTTCATAATCATAAAAAACAATCCAACACTCCAAGCAACTAGCAACAAACCAATAAACATGACATGGGTTGGCTAAGGTTTAAGGTGTAAAATATTTTTGTATTTTTTTGGATTTAAACAAGAATGAAAAGATTGGCTCGAAGGATGTAACTAAGGGTATCTAGTGCTAAAATGAGCACTAACAAATTGGTCCATATGAGTGGTTAACTAACCGATGTGGTTAGCAAAAAACATTAGATGTAAAATGGAAGGCCATTTGGGTTAAATCCTACGATGTCTCTTATCATTTGAACATATTTTTATCACTCAAAAGCGATTTTAACTGTAATGCATAACAAGTACAAGTTCTAGAATCGACATAATCACCGACATACTCATAGCAAATATAAAACAAAAGATGTGTTTTATACATAAAGAAACCTCACAATTTAGTGGAAAAATGCTATAATGCGTGCTAGAAAATGCTATCGAATCCAAAATGAATTACTTTCGTAATTTGGTTCAAATCAAAAATTTTCAAAAACTTCATTTTACCATTGAAATACCCAAGTTGTTTTTTAATATGTCTTAATAACGTGTGAATACAACTAGCCAAGGGCGATTTTCTACTAAATACTTAAATCCAAAAACTTTACCTAAAAATAAAAAATACGACTAAAAACTAAAAGTTTAAAAATCGTATCATTTTTTTTTATTTTCTTCCTCCCCATACTTAAGTTTTGCATTGTCCTCAATGTAATAAAATGAACTTCCAAGTAAAGAAAATGGGAAAAGAAATAGTTAAAAGATACCACGGATAGAATATGCAATATGCATATTGGGTCATAAGCAAGCAATGAAGTTATCCAACCCAAATATTGACCAACAATAAGCTTTCGTCACATCCATCCTCGCAAACAAAACGCAAAATATGCACAATACACAAAACAAAACGAACAAACAATCCAAACGCTACTTAAAAATAAAATAAACAAAGTATGATAATCATCCTAAAGAAATAGTTAAGAGATAGAGATTGAGATAATGTTGTTCGACACACAATAACCATTGTTTTTGAAATCACAATCCAAAGAATGATCCACGATCATTTGTCATCCTCACTCATCTCATCACCTTCATCATCATCGCTTTCGGTCTCATAGTTGTCCTCCTCATCAAATATCGTGTAAACCTTCCTCTTCTTCTTCTTCTCCTTTGCAACTCCCGATGAAGATCCTCCAACATCATAGCTAGATCCTCCAACCTCGGGTAATCTACCATACGCAGGCACTAGGTCGGGAAATGGTGCATAACCAGGATATGGGTACAGATATGGTCTAGGATACGAGGTGTAGGGGAAAGGATATGGTGGAACATTGGGTGGGTTGTAGGGAGGCAACTCATAATTGGCTTCTTGAGCCATGTGTTGAAAGAACGGAATCGAATAATCATTAATGTAATTGTTCCTTAACATCATTGAATCTCTCTAAACATCCCTACACTCAATTTCATTCAAATGTTGGTTCCACTCTCCCCATCCCGAGTCAAAACAAATAGACGTACCTGTTTGCACGTTACCCATCGGTACATTGCCCATTGGCACATTTCCCTGCTGCTGTGGTGGTTATTGTTGTTGTTGTGGTTCAATCCATGCTCCTAACGTCTTTGTCCTCCTATTCAAAGCTGTCCCAAAACTGATTGCATTCCATATCTCACTAATCTTTGGCTCTCCACACTTAGCCAACTCATTGCTATTGTAATACCCAAGATTCCTTGCCAACCTCGTCACATAATGGCCTCCACATATGTTGCTATTACCTTTGATACCCGGGGCTCTCCAAGACAAATACTCGGCTATGAGCCAAGCCGCATTCCCATCCTTAGTCTCTTCCAACAACATCATAATCCATAAGTCCGGCTTATGGCATTTGTCCCTACTTCCAACTCTATGAAACGCCCCCCATACTAACAACTTGTGTAGCACTCTCATCAATGGATTCCTAATGGTTGCAGCATTCCTTCGAGTACAAGAAGGATCTCCCACGCGATTCCAGTACGCGAGGACACTAGGGTAATCTTTTTCAAACCTCCTAAGCCTCGAAAAATGAGCTTCAAACAATCGATGATTAATCTCATCCGATTCATACAAGCCAAGAGCAACAGCAAAACCCGGTAAAGTGTATGCGTGATCCTGCCCACAAAGCCTAAACCAAACACAAAATTCATCCATGATGTTCCGATCATTGACCTTCCTTTCAAAGTACATAGTCGAAAAGAACTCCATACACTATTCACGATAAACCTCTTCATTTATGCTAAAAGCTCTTTCCCATGATAAATCATCAAACGAATCCCCATCAACCGGATAGACATAAGACATCCGCAACATATTCCGCTACTCATTTTCACACTCATATTCGGTAAACAAATCCCAATCTATCAACCTCGGAACCAAAACTGTCCTATTTTGCAACTTTGACAAACGTTCCCTAAAAGCATGTTTCTCCTCATTGGTGAGATCTTTGAACTTCAAGTTTGCATTCCCTTCAGCCTTTAAGCTATACATAACCGTCTTCCTTGCATTCCTTTGGCAATACTTGGTAACAATCTGGTTTAGTGGAACCCGTGTCGAACTCGAACAACCTACAACATTTCTCTGTAGAAATCATAAATATAAGTCAATATAAGAGTGTTAGAACAAACGATAAGGTTTATAGAAGCCTCTAAGGTCTAGTTCAAAAATCTGAAAATTTCCAAAACAGAACGTGGAACCGGATCGGTTGAGGAGCAACCGATCCGGCTCCTCTCGCGACCGCACTCCAACCGTTCGGTTGCAGCTCGCAACAGAATCAGTTACTTAACCTGCAGAAGGCTTTGGCCTTCCAATCTATATCCCACTAGATTCTTCTAATTCCAATTCACTCCTAAACTACATTCTAACATCACCAATGATTCCCACATCCTCAAATTGCTCTTAATTCGCATTCAAAACTTCCAATCATCACATGTTCATCTTGCTTAGAACTAACAATCTTAACTTCAATTCTCAATCACTTGTTCTAATCAACAATGTGGCATCTAAAATTCATTAAAAACGCATCATCTACCAACTAGGAATCATCAATTGCAACTTAATTTGATTCAATGGCACAACCTAATTAAACCGAAAATTCAATCATCTAATACTCATTCCAAGTTGAATCAATCACTACAATTCTTTTGCAATGCATCCCTATATCAATTACCCACTTAATTCTAAAGATTACAACTTAATTCAATTTATCAAAACCCCAAATTAGTGACCTAATTTGCAATTCGAATAAAACACTCTAATTAAACCTTAATTAAGTTAATTGATTGCAGATGCTTACTTGCTTAGGTGCCATGATGATCTTCTAAAACTCTTACAATCTTCAAACAACTTTTAATAGTCGAATTTTGTGAAACCCAGATGGAGGATTAGTGTGTGTGTGTGTGTTTTTCTGGAAAAATGAATTTGGTATTTATACTTGAATCCAACCGATTCAGTCATGGACACAACCGTTTCGGTTTGCATTTTTGCTGAATTTTGCCTTTTTAACTTTACTTGGGCATTTTACCTCCCAAGCAACAATTGTTTACTCAAAAATCCGATTAAAGATGCACACAACATTCATCCAACCATTTGCAAATTTCAACAACATCTAACTCAAAAACTAAATCATCATACTTATCATCATAACTTAAACTAAAATTCAAAATGCATTTGATTAAAATAAATTCAAACCAAAATAATAATAGAAAGAAAAATAAAAATCAAATGAAAAACAAAATCCCTAAGTGCATAAAATAAAATTTCATCAAAAGATGAAAATCAAGCAAACAATTGCTTGTTATTATTGTTGCATTGTTCTTCTCCTACTTCTTCCACACATTCCGAATCAATAGCCAACTCCTTCTTACTTTCTTCCAAAATATTCCCAATCTTCTCCAACGAGTTTCCGGTGTCCTTAAACATCTCATCCAAGTTACGTAGGTACTCAGAAATTCCGCTTAAACTATCCATAACAAACTATCTAACAAAACAAAACAAAACAAAAGACAAACATCCAAATCATTAGCGTTAGAGTTAGTAGAAATCAAAACAAACTACAGATACATATTCTAAACAAGTAAAGACACTTATTAAAACTAAAAACACAAGCTAAAACTTAAAATAGAAAAACTAGAATTTTTTTTTACCGAGAGCTCCAACCGATTCGGTTGGTGGTTAAGTCTCAGACCAAAGATACCCAACCGATCCGGTTGCGGG
Source organism: Chrysanthemum lavandulifolium (assembly GCA_022545495.1). Taxonomy (NCBI): domain Eukaryota; kingdom Viridiplantae; phylum Streptophyta; class Magnoliopsida; order Asterales; family Asteraceae; genus Chrysanthemum; species Chrysanthemum lavandulifolium. Next base: position 58,626,680 of record CM040238.1, on the reverse strand, counting down.
TTGCAACCGAACGGTTGAAATGATATTCCAATTTTTTTTTAAAAAAAATGAAATTAATTAAACCTATTAATTATAAATTAATTAAAGACAATTAATTATATTTAAACTCTAAATAAATGTGTCTACTCATTATCCTTATTAATTAAAAATATTAATTATGCTAATTAACCATAACTACATTAACTAGATAAACTTAACTAATCATTAAAACCAACTAAACACATAAAACAAAAAATTAACTAAATTAATTACTCTAATAAAGAACATATTAATTAAAAAGTTAAATAAAACTAAAAATGACTTATAACCAAAAATCTAAAAATTACTAAAACAAGAATAAACAATCTATAAAACTATTCTAAAAATCAGAAAGGACAAGAAATAAGCTACAAACCATAACACAAAACAATAGATAAACTAAAAACTAGAAAAATCAAAAATTAATAATTTACCGAGAGCTCCAACCGTTTCGGTTGCTCGCGCAGCCGAATCGGTTGGTCCCTAAAACCATTTTTTTTTATCAAAATGAAGTCTAATTCTAATATTACCAATTTTACAGAAACGAAACAAACTCAAAAATACTCAAATCCCCGGCAGCGGCGCCAAAAACTTGGTGGTGCTTGTCGTGTGCAAGTTTTAAAAATTTATAAACACAAATTATCCGGCAATTACTATAAACACATACGAGCAAGTATACTCGTTCGCGATAGCAAAGGTGGGTAAGTCGATCTCGTCCCAAGAGATTTGCTTTTTAATTTGTTTTAAAAGATTGGTAACAAGAAAGCTTGTCAAGGCTCTCTCAAAAATTATGGTTTAGTGAAAATCAATATTAAGAAACATATACTTGTGTGTAGTCTATAGGCAATCATAGAAAGTATTCATGAAGGCTTGGTGTAAACTCTTGATGTGATGCACAAATCATAAGCAAAATGATTTCCAACCCATGGTTTATGTTTTGTAAAATCATTTTAAGAACAATAACATATAGGTAATCCTTTCGGTCCTTATCCTAATGATTATCCTTTAGAAAATCCGTTTCTTTGTAAAATGTTCTTATTAAACTTGTTCCTACGAATCTTTCGACCTTTCGTGATGAAAATGTTTCTAGTCTTGTTTCAATAAGTAAACATGGTGGATGTCAATCACCATATCCTCATACTAGTTTGTCACTTAACTTTTTGGAATAAAGCACAAGAGAAATCCTTTCGGTCCTTTTTCTTAAAACATGTTTTACCGACAAATCAAGCAAGACTAGTAGTTTTCCAACAAACTCATTTAAACAAGATCATATACATGCATCACATATAAGAACACTAGTATGATTTCCTACATCCTTACACACAAGTATATTCAAGAATTACTCCATGACAATCATAACAAAACACAAGTAGTAACAGGGTAATTCAAATAATTCAAGAGAATAGAAATTCATCATAAGTTCCATAGAATACCTAAGCTTTTGGATTACAAGAATTAGAAAATGTGGAATATAACAACCACACGCCTCCAATCGTCTAGCTTAACCGTATAACTCTGAATGATCAAACAATGGATGAGAATTCGTCTCCCAAACTCCTGGACATTTTACAGCAGTAACAAGACTTTTGGGATGAATAATAAGAGTTGGTAATAGCTTTGGTGTAAACTATTACACTTTGGGTTGTGTAACACCTAGACTACTAGGTCTAGGTTCATTTTATAGCTAAAGAACCTTAACTAACTGTCTAAAAACGTCCCATACAAGTTAATAACAGGAAATGACCGGCCTCTAATGATTATAGGGAGTTAAAGCAACATTAAATGACAACTGGTGTAACTCCAGAGTTGGCAACCGGATCGGTTGCGTGTTGACCACTAGCCCAACTGAATCGGTTGCGGGCTCCAACCGATCGGTTGGGCGCCTCTTATACTCTCAATTTTGACTTTTGTTGACTTTTCTTGATTCGCGCCTTTTTCTTTGTTTTCGCTGCTGATTTTGTTAGGATTTAGAAAATCCAGTCATTAAAGTGTCAGTCACCTCAAGTTTATGTAATCGTTAGAAAGCTCGTAGTCGTAGTTATTTAATGATAGTTAGTATTTAGTTTAGTAACACCGTGAGGACTGGACGGTCTTTACCCATCGTATGCACGATCCACACCCGTAGATGGCGATCTTGTAAGACACTATAAATACCCTCTACCTCCCAAGGTGTAGGGTCGAGCTTCAATGCCACTTTTCTTTTGTTTCACATAGTTCCCAACTCTCTTCCCTTTCTCTCTCTAGAACTTTCTCTCTCTAAACTTAGTATACGCCCCATATGCTTATGATTTGATGTGTTTGTGAAATCCTATATATTACAATTGGTATCAAGAGCCATGGTTTGATCACTCATCTTTCATGCTCTTTGGTTTGGTGGATTTCATAAGGTTTTTGGGGTTATAAGTGTTTAGAAGATTTTGAATCATTTGGTTAATTTCTAGTGTTAAAGTTTGAATTTTGATTGTACTTTTATGTTTAGGATCATCATATGTGTTTAGGTTTTGAATTGGAAGGCTTGAATCATCGTGGTTCAATGTTTTTGATTGTTAAAGTGGTTGTTTTGAAAATTGTACAAAGCGAGTTGAGACACGTGTCGTTTCTTGGAAGTGAGTTGCTTTGTTATTGGAAGCGAGTTGTCTCTGAGCGAGTTGATACTTAGCTTAGTTGTCGCCTAAGCTAGTTGCTTTGTGTTTAGTTGTCTGCATTTCATGAGTTGACACTTAAGCGAGTTGTCTTGGAAGCGAGTTGGTTTATGCGACTTGGCTATTAAGCGAGTTGACTCTTTAAGCGACTTGCCTATTAAGCGAGTTGTCTCTTTATGCAACTTGGGTTTTAAGAGACTTGTCTATTAAGCGAGTTATCTCTTTGTGCGACTTGTCTTTTAAGCGAGTTGTCTATTAAGCGAGTTGATATCAGAGCGAGTTGGTAAGATTGCGACTTGTCAAATTTACTACTTGTCTATTGAGACTTGTCACTTCTTCGTGCTACGTTTTACGGTTGTTCTTTTGATTTTGTAAAATCCCATGAAAGAATCAATTTCCTGGTTTAATCAAAGAATAGTAAAATCCCGTAGAACTGGAATCATGTCTAACAACGCACTGCTTTCTCTGAGTCGAGGGGCGTGCAAGCATTTGGATCGATACTCGCCCACCCATGCTTGATGAAATGATTATGACTCATGGGCTCAACAATTAGGTTGTCTTGTTTGGGAAAGGAAAATGAGGTTAACATTCTCAAATCAATTGATGAAGGACCTTATCGATTGAGACTACAAGAGACACACTTGAAACCGTCTGCGGATGGTACGGTGATCTTAGGATTGGACGGACCAAAGACGTATGATGAGCTCGGTGATAAGGAGAAAAGAGATACGATGCGATATTAGGGCCTCAAACATTGTACTTCGTGGTCTACCAAAGGACATCTACAAACTAATCAATCACAACACCGAAGCCAAAGCGGTTTGAGACAATGTCAAGATGCTTCTCTCGGTTACGAATTAACTAAAGAAGACAAAGAATCTCAATTGTATGATGACTTTGAGCACTTTAAGATGAAACCAAGGAAAGTGTCATTGAATATTACGTGAGGTTCCACAAGATTACGAATGACATGAGGAATATTAAAATGACTATGCCAAATATTCAGCTAAATTCAAAGTTTGTGAACAACATGAATCCCGAATGGCACAAAATTTTCACTTCTGTCAAGTTAACAAAAGGTTTGAGGAACACCAACTATGAGCAATTGTATGCGTACTTGCTTCAGAATGAGAGACATGCTATGTTTGAACGAATGATCTTGGAAAAATTTGTTAGGAATTAGAAATTCCAGGTATTAAAGAGTCGGTCACCTCAAGTATATGTAATCGTTAGAAAGCTCGTAGTCGTAGTTATTTTAAGCTAAGTAGTATTTAGTTAAGTATCACCATGGAGGACGGACGGGTCTTTACCCACTGTATGCCCGATCCACACCCGATGTGTGGCGTTTTATTGTAAGACTATAAATACTCTACCTTCCAAGGTAGAGTTGGAGCTCATAATAATAATTTTCTTTCTCTCACTAAAGTTCCTAAACCTCTAACTTTCTCTCTAAGAACTCACCTTTATAATCCCACTTTGTGTTATGGTTTGATGTGTATGTGAACCAATATCCTACAATTGGTATCAAGAGCCATGGTTAGATCATATCTTACATATCTTTGGATTTCTAGTGGTTTTAGGTGGTTTTTAGTTTGAAAAGTTTAGTGGTTTTGCATCATTGGTTGATTTCTAGTGTTAAAGTTTGGATTTTGGTAGTACTTTTGTGTTTAGAATCATCTCAAGTGTTTAGGTTTTGATTTAGAAGGTTTGAATCATAGTGGTTGGGTTGTTTTGGATTGAAAAGTGGTTGTTAGCGACTTGGATTGTAGCGAGTTGTTATATAACGACTTGGAACTTTAGCGACTTAGCACTTAGCGACTTGGTTCACAGTTTTCCTAGCGACTTGAGTGATTTCCTTTAAATACGGTTTCTCTTGATTCAAAGTAAAATCCCGTGAAAGAATATATTTCCGCTTAATCATAGAGTTATAAAATCCCGCTTAATTTGTCATCATGTCTACCAACGCTCCTACAATCATCTCCATTTGTTGTCGAGGATGTTCAAGCGGTGGTTCGAGATACTCATCCACCCGTGCTTGATGTAATCGACTACGACTCTTGGGCTCAACGAATCAGATTGTTTGTCTTGGAAAGGAAAATGGAGTCAACATTCTCAAATCCATTGATGAAGGACCATATCGGGTTGAGACAACTAGAGACTTAATTGATACAATTGAAGATGGAACAATGATCTATGGAATTGATGGACCAAAGACATATGATGAGCTCGATGATAAGGAGAAAAGAGATTCGATGTCGATATCGGGCTTTAACATCGTACTTCAAGGTCTTCCAAAAGATATCTACAAGTCGATCAATCACAACACCGAAGCAAAGGCGGTATGGGATAATGTCAAGATGCTTCTCTCGTGTTCAATTAACTATGGAAGATGAGAATCACAACCTATGATGAATTTGAACACTTCAAGATGAAACCGGATGAGAGTGTTTATGTGTACTATGTGAGATTCCACAAGCTTGTTAATGATATGAGGAACATCGAATGACTATGCCTAACATTCAAATTGAACTCAAAATTTGTGAACAACATGAATCTCGAATGGCACAAGTTTGTCACTACGTGAAGCTCACTAAAGGATTGAAGAATACAAACTATAAGCAACTCTATGCCTTCCTCCTTCGAATGAGACATGCTATATTTGAAAAAGGATTCTTAATCGGTTCAAAACCAACCGTGGAGAGACAAGCTCTTCAAATGACTCAAATGCCTTCTACTCAAACATCGAATCACAACCAAAGCCTTGCAAGTCATACCCATGGGTAATGGTAATCACAAACTCATTCCCGATCCTATGTTCAAACAAGTCGATGCCGATGCACACGTGGGAAACTTCATTAATCAACTAGCTCTTCCGATTAGTCAAAACATGAACTCTCTTCCACACACCAACAACAATCTCGTAACTGCTTCCAATCCACGTAATCAAGCCACTATCGAGATGGAAGGTTATGGTGCAGCCAGTTCAAGAACGACAAGATGCGAACAAGCAAGAGGTGGAGTCGGTAGAGGTTATGCCGCAAATCGAATAGAGGAAGGAATGGAAATCGGGTCAAGCAAAGCCAATCAAATGTTACAATTGTGGAGGTGAGGGACACATTGCAAGGAACCGCACATCACCAAAACGCCTCGAATCCGAGTACTTCAGGATAAGATGTTGCTTGTGCAAGCTCGTGATAATGGTGCACTTTGGATGAAGAGAGTTGTTGTTCTTGGTCGAGGAAATGCTAAGACATATAATGCGGATGTGGATGAGCAACCAATTCAGAGATAGGCCATAATCATCGAATGCCTTTCAAGTAGCCGATTGTGATGCATACGACTGATGTTGATGAAGAACCCACCGCACAAACCATCTTCATGGCTAGCATTTCTCCAATGGTCTCTCCTAAAGTCTCTTCATATCCACAAGCTGGTCCATCCAAAGACAAACTCATTTCGAGGTATTAAAATTATACGATGAAGTTGATGAGCAAAGATACATAACGGCACAATCAATCGTAATCATTGAGTCGATATTGAAAATATGGGTAATATCAATGTTGTCCCATATGATCAATATGTGAAACAAAGTGAAAGTGAGATTGTACCAAGTAATGCATCTTCTGCATCAACAATGATTATGTTTTGATGAATTCACCGCATGTGCCCCGATGATTCTCGTCATCTCGAACTCGAATGCCTATAAAGAACGTGTTGCTATTTATGAACAACGTACAAATTTGAGTTGACCACCCGTGAGCGTGAAATGGATGACCAAATGCGTACAACAATTAGAAAAAGTGGGTTTAAAGAAGAAATATTAAAACAAGAGTTAAACTCCTTACAAGAAAAGCTTTCTAAAACCGCTAAGCAAAACAAGAACTTCAAGAAAATGTTAAAATGCTTAGCAAGAATTGGTGCTAAGGAATCAAAACTTTGAATGATTTTTCTAATCTAAAACCTTGAAAACAAGCTTGAAAATAAGTTGTACGCACAAGGAAATACCATTCTGATCGCTCACTTAATCACTAAGCATAGAGTCTTAAGCGATAAGCATAGCATTCCCTTGTTGAGGAACCAAATCCAGAGGTCATTAAAAGGCTAGAAATGCTCATAAGGTTCTTTATGATGGCAATGAAATCCTTAAACCTAGACGAAACCTAGTTGCGTTGAGTGCACCGAGGAAGATAATAAATCGATGAAGTCACTAGGAAAAATGAACAAGAAATTAGATGATCCTAAATGTAAAGAGAAGAAAATAAAGATCACTCCCCATGATTACAAGAAGGAGAATTGGATTTCCTTGAACATGTTTAAACCTCAGACGTTGTTAACACCCGAACAAGTGTTCGGAAAAGGATTTAGATAAGCAAAAGGCGAGAATCTTGTTGTAACAAACCCTCCCTTTAGAAAAATGCCTTCATGATTGTGTATCCTCCCAATACACCAATGCATTTAGTTCCTAGGACTATTGCCACTAAAAGCAAGACCTTAATCAGTCAATATGTTATTTTTCAACTATTTGTTGATTTTGAGAAAACTTGTAAGAAAATGATCACACCCATGGCATAATCAAGGGAAAAGGGTTTTGAGCAAACAAAGAATGTTATTTAATCGAAGTCATGCCTTTCTTTAAACAATAAAAGATCATTTTGAAAGTCTTAAAAGGAAATGAACTTAGACATTAAAGAAATGGAAAAGGAGTTTGATGCAATGATTGTTGAGGTTAGTGACTATGAGCGAGCACTAAAATATAATGAGATTGAGAGGAAGAACTTGCATACATTAAATGAGTCTCTTATTACAAATTGTTCTTATTACAAATTGTTCTATTAATGCTTCCCAATTTCATGAATTATCCGTTGCCTCGAAAGTCTCTCATGATCGTGTCATTGAGCTTGAAAAACTAACTCTAAACTAAATGAGAAAATTGAACCGATGATCACGACAATTTGGTTAAACATTTTCTAAACTAGAAGTTGAGCATTTTAATTTACAACTAAAATATCAACATCTTAAAGAAAATGTCAAAACTTCAAATATCAAGACATCCTCGGATGCTCCGAGTTTGATGCGCTTTTTCAAATTAACAAACGTGATGAACATATTCAAGCTCATTGCAACACGATCGAGAAAGTTGAAAGCCCAAATCTCTAAATAAAAGGTTCAAACGAACAAAATGACAGGCTCCAAAATGCCTCCTCTAGATTCTCAGAATTCTCAAACATTTCATCTTCAAAACTTAGTAAATGCATTACAAAAGGAAAACGAACGTTTTCTAGAAGAAAATGAAAAGGTTAAACGTCATTTCAATGAGTTATTTGAATCAATAAAGGTCAATCGTAACAAAATAACGAACAAATAGCTTCATTGCAAAAGGAAATTGAGAATCAAGAGCCAAGTAAAAGGAAAATGCCAATGACCAATGGGGAGAATGGTGTATCAACGGTTCACTCTTGTAATAAATATGCTTTGTCTCGTGAAATATGTCCCCTCATCTCGTGAATAACAAACTTGCTATTCAAACATATTTTCATCCCTTAAGGTATCTAGAATGTCTCCGTGAGATTGTTGAAGAGGATAAGTTAGAAAAACCACTTGACAATGCAATTGGGCATGCATGCTTATATGCCAAACGATCTCAAGAAATTCTAGAATGCTTAATCACAATATACCCTAAGTCCTTAGGTGAGAGAGTTAATCCTTTGATTCCGTGTTCTATGCCTAGTGCCAAGTATGATATTCATTCGATGCCCAATGTTTTGAATGTGAACTCTAGTGTGCCTTCTAGAAGTACAAATTCCAAGACTTCTAGTGTTAAGAAAGTGAACCTTAGTATGCTCGCATGTAGTTCGATCAAAGACATCTAAACAGGAGAAGCAAAGAGTAGCAAAACCAACTAATGTTCCCATTCCTCTCTAGAGTAATCGGTGACATTAAAGCGAGCGGTGTCAAAGTCTCAAGACAATACAAGGAATGACAGACCTCGCAAGCTAAGAATGTGCATTGGAAGAAAGTAGAAGACCAACCTAGGAACTTTAAGTTTGAGCTTAATAAAACGAATCGTGTTGATTCTAGTATTAGCCATAGGCGCATCGTAATTAATTCAATTCGATACTATTTGCAAACCTTGTAATGATGTCGCTTGAATTTCGCTGCTAATCATGAATGTGGTTTGAATACTTTGTCTAATACATCAAATTCCAGTGAATCTTGTCAATGAAAATATCATGCTAAGAAGGCAAAAGGCAAAGGCGAAAGAAAGTTAGAAAATAGGAAACCCACAGAAGAACATTTAGTAAGATAGGCTATCATTGGATACATGTTGGTTATAAGACTAATCGACAATGCCCACTAGAAAATGGATGCCTCTTGGTAGAACTATTACCTTAAGAAGTGAGCACACTTTGAATAGAGCTAATATCGACACTAGTACCGCATCTATTCATAATGATTCCATTGCCTTAATTTCGATATGAATGCTTCTATTTCGATGTGGGTGTTCCAACCATTGTTACTAACCAAATGGAACCCATTCTTGCATGGGGATCCCAATTATCCGATTATCCATTCTTGTCTCGTGTTCAACCGCAGATCGTTCAAATCGCTCGTAGTACCGGACTCAGTTGTTCCAAGCATATATTTGGCGACCGATCGCGGCTCATGAACTTCGTGAGCAAATTCATCGACGCTTAGATTCGGAATGATCATTTCGTGAAATTATGGGTTATGGAGATTATGTTGTTGGCAAAAGTGTTATCTCCGTGGTTTACTATGTAGAAGGTCTTGGTCATAACTTGTTCTCTGTTGGTCAATTTCGCGATTTCGATCTAGAAGTAGCCTTGAAAACACACTGCTTCGCTAGAGAACTTGATGGTAAGGAACTTTAAGAGGTTCACGTGGTTCAAATCTATACACCATCTCTATCGAAGATATGATGAAGTCTTCCAATTTGCTTGCTGTCAAAGGCTTCTAAAACAAAGTCATGGTTATGGCATCGTCGCCTCAATCACTTGAACTTGGCACCATCAATGATCTCTCGAGAAAGGACTTAATTGTAGGTTTACCTAGACTCAAGTATGAAAAGGATCATCTTTGTTCAAGATGTCAATTGGGAAAAAGCAAGTATGCCCATAAACCCAAACCTACTAACTCATCACGAAGTTCTTCATACAATTCATATGGACTTATGACCAATGAGAGTGCATAATATCTTTGAGAAGAAATTTGTGTTAGTTGTGGTTGATGATTACTCTAGATTCACCGGGTCAAGTTCTTAAGGACAAAGGATGAAACTCGATATCATCATCAAACTCATCAAACAAATTGCAGTTCGACTTAACAAAACCGTCGAATTATCCGATGACAATGGAACCGAGTTTGTTAACAAACAACTTAGTGAATTTTATGAAAGCGTTGGAATCACCATCAAAGAAGTGTTCCACGAACTCCTCAGCGTAACGGTGTAGTTGAAAGACGAAATCGAACTCTTGTAGAAGCCGCTAGAACAATGCCGATTTACTCAAAGGTTCCAATGTTTCTCTGGTCAAGCTATTGCCACTGCATGCTACACACAAAATCGTTCTCGATTCACATTGCTCATGGAAAAACTCCATATGAACTTGTCCACAACAGTAAAACCTAATCTCTCTTTCCTTCGTGTGTTTGGTGCATTGTGTTATCCAACTAATGAGGTCAAGACTTAGGCAAACTTAGAGCTAAAGGCACATTGGAGTATTTGTAGGGTATGCACCAAACAAAAGGGATACCGAATCTACAACAAAAGAACCCGAAATATCATGGAAACAATTCACATTACGTTTGATGAGTCGACCGTCAAATGGCTCTGGACAATCCAGCCAGACCCGCACTTCAAAACAGTCCCATTGGTTCATCCTTGTACCTAATTCTTCTCCAAAGAACTCCATATGTACCTCCATCCGAAGATGATTTAAAGAAATTGTTTGATCCTATGTTTGATGAACTTTATGAGCCAAGTACTAATGAGGTGTCGATTCCTACAACAGAGGTCGCTCATATTCCCGTGATTGAAGTCAATCCTTCCGCCTCAATATCATTAAGTCAAGGCGTTACCGCCGATCCTTGATCTCATCAACAAATCATCATTCTTCAAATGTACATCATGGAACTGCTTCGCATCAATGATGAAGTTAATCCTTTGCTACCCCGAAGATGCTCCATTTGAAAACATATTTGCTCCCGAATCTTCATCGTAACCATCTTCTTCAGAGACATCGACTCGCTACTTGATCCCTCAACAACTACCACATGAACACCTCGTAAAATGGACTCACGATCATCCATTAGACAACATCATTGAAATCCTCTCGTCCAAGATCCACGCTGAAACAACTTGCAACCGATGCCTTATGGTGTTTCTTCAACTCCATACTCTAAGATCGAACCAAAAGATGTTAAACCGCCATGAATGAAGATAGTGGTTCAATGCCATGCAAGATAAAATTCATGAGTTTGATCGACTTGATGTATGGGAGTTAGTACCCACTCCAGATTGTGCTATGATTATTGCTCTAAATGGATCTTCAAAGTGAAACTTGATGAGCATGGTGATGTGTTGAAGAACAAGGCTCTATTAGTTGCTAAAGGATACCGCCAAGAGGAGGTATTGAATTTTAAGAATCTTTTGCTCCCTGTTGCTCGAATCGAGGCAATCGTAATCTTTTGGCTAATGTTGCTAGTAAGAACATGGTAGTCTATCGATGGATGTAAAGACGGCATTTCGAACGGAGATCTTAAAGAAGTCGCTCACGCCGCCTAACCTGAAGGATTTGTGAATCAAGAGCATCCTACTCACGCTTATCATTTGAAGAAGGCTCTTTACGGTTTAAAGCAAGCTCCAAGGACATGGTATGATACACTATCAAAGTTTCTTCTATCTACCGGATTTAGCAAAGGAGCGATTGATCCAACATTGTTCACCGTGAAGTCGTGCAAACATTTAATTCATGTTCAAATTTATGTTGATGATATCATCTTTGCCTCGATCGACCCCAATGAGTGTGACCGTTTTTCAAATGAAATGAGTTCAAAATTTCAAATGTCAATGATGGGACAAATGTCATTTTTCTTGGGATTACAAATTTCACAAAGTCCCGGAGGCATTTTCATAAATCAATCTAAATATGCAACCGAGATCTTAAAGAAATTTGGATTTGATTCAAGTGACCCGCTGACACTCCCATGATTGATCGAACCAAACTAGATGAGGACCACTGTGGATCATGATTGACCAAACGAAATATCGTAGTATGATTGGATCCCCGATGTACCTCATCGCTAGTAGACCGAGACATCTTGTTCATTGTTTGCATGTGTGCTAGATACCGTGCTAAGCCTACTAAAAGCACCTTGAAGCGGTTAAACGGGTCTTCGGTATCTCCAAGGAACCATCAATATGGGACTTTGCACCAAGGACACCGGTATGTCACTAACGACCTATGCGAGATGTTGATCATGCAGATGTCAAGATACTCGTCAAGCACGCCCGGAGGTGCTCGGTTTTTGGGTGATAAGCTTGTGAGTGGTCTTCTAAGAAGCAAATGAGTACTTTATTTCTCTATAGAGGCAGAATACATAGCCATGTCATCTTGTTGTGATCAAATCCTTTGGATGAGATCTCAATTAATCGACTATGGCTTTGTATTCAACAAAATCCTCTCTCATCGTGATAATAAAAGTGCTATTGCTCTTTCATGCAATAACGCTCAACACTCAAGAGCTAAGCATATCGACATTCGACATCATTTCATCGGGAACAAGTGGAAAAGGTGTGGTGGAACTCTATTTTGTGAGGTCTCGAATACCGTTAGCGACATCTTCACCAAAGCTCGCCAAGAGAACGTTTTGAGTTTATTTTTCCACGCCTTGGCTTGAAAAGCCTTCAACCAGATACACTCAAACGCCTTCGTGGAGGAAGACGAGGAGTAAAGGTCTATCTTCATCTATCTCTTGTATATATCTTCTCAAAATCAAATAGAAAATATAAAACCTTCAAAATCCATAAAATCAAAAATTCAAAAATCTTCAAAAAATATTGTCAATTTGTTATGTTTTTCTCGGTTCGATAATATCTACTTGTCTTTGTCATTCAAAGAATGACACGGACTTTAGATGTTGTTCAATTCTTATTAAAAAATTAAAATCAAAAATCAAAAAATATTTTTGGGAGAAAGAGAAAATATGGTTTATTGTCATTTCAGCAAGAACTCGCTTTTCAAAGAAAGAACAGAGCCATACTTTATCATGTTTTCAAATTTCTATGCTCGATTCTATAAACATTTATCTCGCCGAAACTAATCGCTTTGAAAATAACTCTGACTCTATTTTTGATAATCATCCGACTTATTTGTCAAAATATCTATCTCTCAATCAACATCCTATGTCATTGATTGAGGGGAGAATGATTTCAATTAAATTAAAAGTTATTTGTCATTCAATTGTTTTTCAAAAGATATTCATGCATGTTTTATCAATGGAGTTTAAAGTTTTAAAATCCGATCCTTATCGCTTAAAACGCTTTCATAATCAAGTCACAATTTTCCTCAAAGCTTTGAAAATCAATTTAAATCTATAAGAGATCACAAATCTCAAATGATTTGCTAATTGTGATCGGGGAGAATGTGTGATTTAAATTGGATTTAAACCGATAATTCGTAAATGGTTTTATAAGGATGTACAAGCTCTCCTTCCCACATGTGACAAACGATTTCAAATTTTCCATGCACATGTTGAGGGGAGCATCTATCTTAAACCTATGATTTGAAACGTGATCACTTATCTCAATGCGCAGTTCCTCTAGTATGTGCAAAACTCTTTTCAAATCTCGAGGCGCATATTGAGGGGAGCAAAATTATGAAAATCTCATCCTTCCCCAAAATGCTTTATCTACGTGATTTGATCGTGGAAGTGAGGTTGATATCTTTTAGAAAATGGTAATCAAAGAAGTTAATTCTTCCTCTTGCCTCCAGTGTGCAAAACGATTTCAAACATTTGATGCACATGTTGAGGGGAGCACTTGTTCTAAAAATATCAAAACAATTCGTGTACAAAATGTTTTGATAATATATCACAAGTATCCGGATTGATTTTCAAATGGTTTTCAATTGGTTCAAATGGCGATGAATAATACCAAATAGACCGACCAAATTTACTTTATGTACGGTGATATAAGGATGATAAGGTTAGGTATTTGTTCCCATGATCCGCCGTAACCGGAGGGATCTACCAGGACTATCCACTAGTTAGTGTAGAGTTCTTAGGTATGATGATAAAAGGAGAAAATGAGATATGGGAAGAGTGCGGATCGAGACCGAGCTAGTACTAGAATAAACCCAACAAGGTTCTAGCTATGAAGTCTTGGTAAGCATGAAGGGGTGAAGAATTAAAAGAATTGAATGAGAAAGGGTGAAAACAAATAGCCCTCCATTGATTCAACCTTAGGCGTAAACTGGGTTCAATTCATTTGCATGGCGGTTACCAAGGTAACACGGTATTGAAGACAAGACGTCATGGACCCAAAGGACGATCGCACTTCAATCTTCCCAAACCACTCAAGTTCCTCTTAAAAGGGCTTGTTTCATTCTCACTGGGAACCTACATTATCTATCGACTTTCTTAGAGATTGTTGATATTGAAGAAGGAGACCTCTCCTAGTCTCCGATACAGATCCAAATATGCACAAATTGAGTCTAGAGCCACGAGATCATCAATAAATCTCATTAGGACACTTTCAATGAAGACTCTGCTTCACATAATGTGGAAAGAGATTATATCTTGAGTCCCACGATTATCCTTGTGGTATTGCGAACATCCGAGTGATATGCAAACATATTCACAATGAAGATGGAAAGCCCTCGGAGCCAACATCAAACAAGCTCCGGTGGGTGGCATGTGAGATCTATTCAATAGATCAACCATGTGACAACCGAATGTAAACAATGGGGTGATTCAATTTTTGAATCAATCCCGTTCAAAGTTATGGATTGACGGATACCTTTGAAAAACCGGTCATTGTGCTTAAACACTCTTTTCTTTAGCACATTGACCGTGTTCGAATATTTCAAATCAAAGGTGTTTTATGATTGATAATTGATTTTCATTAAAACCTTCGTTGTATTGCAAAACAATTTCTATTGAGCAATACACGATTGTCTTTCAAATCTCTTTTCATCAATCGCTGAATTTCTATTCACGGTTCACTCACCCGTGTTGTCTTCTTTGAGATGTTCGGTTTGAGAATAGCTAGAGCAAATGCGAAACCCCGTCAAGGAAATTCTTCGAATTATACCGATCACGTGAAATACTTGTCTCGATCAACGGGAACCGTGGTCGTGTACCTCAATTCAACGAAGTGATCAAAGACACTTTCGGCGCTTTATTGCTAACTGCTTTATGCGTGTACACCCGACGCTTGCAATGATCGTAATGAAGCGGTCAATCCATAGCCGCATGCTCACACTACACATTCATCTCAAAAGGAATCATGATAAGTGCATCAATGACTCGATATTTTCACTCCATGCTTCGCTACGCTGCGCCAATATCATGAATCAACGAAAGCTTCCGTTACTCGATGAGAAGATATCATGATCCGTAATGTGAGCATGTCATCCGATTGTCACAACATCACATAATACCAACACCACAATGGATGTCTCGTAGATTTTGTTGGTGATGATCTCAAAAGTCGGCTTAAAATTATTATCACGTGGATCGTGAAAAGACCTCCACTTGGATTAACCAAACATGCAATGAGTGGAATCAATGACTACGAGCTTAGGAGCAAAATACTACATCAAGAATGCAAGAACAATTGTTAATGTAATATCCGTTTGTATTCAATGTAATTTTAGTATATGTTTGAGGTGACCTCCTTAGGGAGATTGTTAGGAATTAGAAATTCCGTGTATTAAAGAGTCGGTCACCTCAAGTATATGTAATCGTAGAAAGCTCGTAGTCGTAGTTATTTTAAGCTAAGTAGTATTTAGTTAAGTATCACCGTGGAGGATGGACGGTCTTTACCCATGTATGCCCGATCCACACCGATGTGTGGCGTTTTATTGTAAGACTATAAATACTCTCTACCTTCCAAGGTAGAGAGTTGGAGCTCATAATAATAATTTTCTTTCTCTCACTAAAGTTCCCTAAACTTCTAACTTTCTCTCTCTAAGAACTCACCTTTATACGCCCACTTTGTGTTATGGTTTGATGTGTATGTGAAATCCAATATCCTACAAAATTCAATTCAAACTCTGGTAATGCAAGTTCGTCAAATGATTCAACATCCTTCTACACCAATGTAGGGATTACTACCAAAGCTTCACAAGTCATACCTACTGGAAATGGTAACCACAAACTCATTCTTGATCCAAGTTTTAAGCAACCTGATGCTGAAGCAACCATGGACTATTTCATCAATCAATGGCTCTTATGGTTAAGCAAAATCGAACCTCACTCCTCACACTAACAATGATATCGAATCGCATCCAATCTACACAATCATGCTATTGTCGAGATGGTAAGATCATGGTGCAACCAAGGCAAGAAAGACATCATGAACAAGGAAAGGGTGGAGTAGGTGGAGGTATGCGGCTAATCGTAACCGTCAAGGAATGCAAATCAAGGAAAGCCAATCAAGTGCTACAACCGTGGGGTGAAGGACATATTGCAAGAACTGCACGTCTCCAAAACACCCTCAAAATGCGAGTATTTCGTGGACAAGATGTTGGTGCAAGCTCGGGACGGTGGAGCGGTTTTGGATGAAGAACGTTGTTGTTTCGTCGAGGAAATGCCAAAACCTATGATGTCGATGTGGATGAGCGACCAATTCAGAAATAGGTCACAATCATCAAATGCATTTCAAGTCGCCGATCGTGATGCATTTGACTGATGTCAATGATGAACCCATCGCCTGCACAATTTTCATGGCTAGCATTTCACCAATGGTCTCTCCAAAGGTCTCATCACCACAAAGAAGTCGGGTCCATCCAAAGATTCAATCATCTAAGAGGTATTAAAACTATACGATGAAGTTGATGAGCAAGAGATGCATAACAAAGTACAATCACATGAAACTAATGAATCGATATTGATAATGCGGGTAATAGTAATATTGTCCCATATGATCAATATGTGATACAAAGTGAAAGTGAGATCATACCAAGTGATGCATCTTCCGCAATCAATGATGACTATGTCTTTGATGAATACACCTGCATGTGCCCTCGATGATTCTCGTTATCTCTCGAATCAATGTCTATAAAGAACAAGTTGCCATTTATGAATAACGTGCTAAGTTTGAATTAACTACCGTGAAGTGAAATGGATGACCAAATGCGCATAATTATTAGAATGAGTAATTTTAGGAAGAAATATTAAAACAAGAGCTAGATTCCTTAAAAGACAAACTAAACAAAACATCAAGCAAAAGCAAGAACTTCAAGAAAATGTTAAAGTGCTTAAACATGAATTAATTTCTAAGGAATCAAAACTTTTAACCGATTTTTCCAACCTAAAACTTTGAAAACAAGCTTGAAAACAAGTTGTACGTACAAGGGAATACCCTTCGATCGCTCACATGATCACTAGCACAAAGTCTTAGCGATAAGCATAGTATTCCCTAGTAGAGGAACCAAATCCGAGTATTGTAAAAGGCTAAATCTTTCCATACGATTATATATGATGGTAATGAGATCCTCAAGCCTAGGCAAACACCATCATGTATTGGAAGCATGGAATAGGATAGAAAATTGAAGATGCTTCTAGGAGAAAATGGATAAGAAGCTAAAAGATCCCGAGTGTAAAAGTAAAACATAACGCTCAAACCCCATGATTACACTAAAGAAAATTGGATTTCCAACATGTTTAAGCCTCAATCTCAATTAACCCCAAAACAAGTTTTTGGAAAAAGGATATAGATATGCAAAAGCTAATGCACTTGTTAAAACAAACACTCCCTTAGAAAATGCCTCAAAGAACCGTGTATCCTCCGAATACACCAATGCATTTAGTTCTAGATCTATTACCACTAAGAGCAAGACCTTAATCACCAGATGTTGTTTATCAACTATTTGTTGATTTTGAGAAGACATGTAAGAAAAGAATCACACCAATGTGGATAATGAAGGGAGAGGGTTTGAGCAAACTAAAGAATGTTATTTAACCGAGGTCATACCTTTCTTTAAACAATTAAAAGGTCAATTTGAGAGTCTTCAAAAGGGATAGAGTCGATATCAAAGAAATGGAAAAGGAATTTGATGCAATGATAGTTGAGGTCAATGATTATGAACGGAACTCAAATATAATGAAATTGAAAGGAAGAATCGATATCTTAATTGAGAACTTAGTATTGAGTTGTGTGGCTCAAGATGTGTTTTATATGTTACTAAGCATTCTATTACCGATTCTCAATTTCATGAATTATTTGTTGCTTTGAAAGTTTCCATGATCATGTCGTTGAGCTTGAAAACAAAACTCAAAACTAAATGAGAAAATTGACCGGGATGATCACGATAATTTGGTAAAACATTTTTCTAAGCTAGAAGTTGAACATTTTGATTTGCAACTAAAATATCAACATCTCAAAGAAAATGTCAAAACATCAAACATCAAGACATCCTCAAATGTTCCGTAGTTTGATGCGCTTTTGAAATAAACAAACGTGATTTAATGATTCAAGCTCGATGTAACACGATCGTAAAGTTGAAAGCCCAAATTTCATAATTAAAGGGTGAAAAGAATAATGTGTCTGCTCCCAAATGCCTCCTCCTTTAGATTCTCAATTTTCTCAAAACTTTCATCTTCAAAACATCATTAATGTATTACAACAAGAGAATGAGAGTTTTATAAGAAAATGAAAAGGTCAAACGACACTTCAAAGAGTTATAATGATTCAATGAAAGTCACCGTGACAAAAACAATGAAAAATAACTCGCATACAAAAGGAAATTGAGAATTTGAAGAGTTAGGTAAAAGGAAAATGCCACTTGTCTTTAATGAGAATGTTGCATCAAAGTCATCTCAGACTCTAAATATATCGTGGATCGTTAAATACATTCCTCCTCATCTTAGAAATAACAAACTTGTGTTTCATAACTATTTCTTTCACCTTAAGGATAGTCTAGAATGTCTCCGTGAGATTGTAGAAGAGGATCACATAAATAAGCTACTTGATAGTGAAATTAGGTTTGCTTGCATTCAGGCCAAACGATCTCAGGAACTGTTAGAATGTTTAAGAGCAACATGTCCTAAATCCTTATGTGAGAAAGATAAAGTTGTGATGCCTTGCTATATGCCCAGTGTTAAGAAAGTGAACTTTAATGTGCCTTCAAGTAGTTCGGATCCCAACACTTCTAAACCGAAATGCAAAAGTAGCAAAACCAACTAATGTTCCCATTCCTACTGGAGTAAAAAGTGACACCAAAGTGAGGTGTCAAAGCCTCAAGGCAACACAAAGAATGATAGGACCTTGCAAGCTAGGAATGTTCGAGAGAAGAGTAGAAGATCACCTTAGGAAGAAGGAAACTATGTTGAATAAAACGAACCGTGTTGATTCTAGTGTTACCTAAGCATCTTTGTAATTAATGCGAATTTCGCCATCGATAACATCAAATAGTCCCGAATATTAAGTGTCAATTTCCGATAATGCTCGTTATTTATATCATTTATATGGATTTACGCTTGTTTTCCATTGTTTTCCACTTTCGGGTAAGTTACAAGCATTGGAGCTAAAGAGACGCGGAAATGGAAACATTACTAAAGATTTATCACAAGATGCCTATTTTAAAGAAGTTATGGCGTAACTCATCTCTCACATTACCGTAACTATTGCGTGACCCAAGTCCAACTTATCAAGAGGTTACTACAGTAACTCTTCCCAAAGGTTACGACGTAACTCCATTAGGTCAAAAGAGGTTCCACGCCGATATTTACGCCGTAATTCATCGCATCACTTACGACATAACCGAAGACTATGGCGTAACCACTTATAAGGTTACGCCGTAACCAGCGCATCTAGTGCATTTACGAAGAAATAGAAGGTTACGGCGTAACTCCTCTATTCACACTGCCTGCAACCCGACACGGCCTATAAATACCCCACGAATTCCAAAGATTTCAAGCATCCCATTCCACACACAACACTCGAGAACGTGGGAAAACGCTCAAGGCGGTCTAGGGAAGCATACTGAGTCTGCTTCCAAGGAGAAGTCACACCATTACGATAAGCTTTAGCGTTTTATATTTCTTTACTTTGATTCATGTATTTCGCACCTTTGAATATTGAATTGATTTGCATGATTAATATGAGCTAAGCACCCTTTGGTGCTAGCCTAGTTATGATTCCTTAATTGTTTTGTTTGCGTTTATCTTTACTTCCGCACAATTATTTCTAAGTGTATGCATGCATAGTTCTTTGGTAGTCACCCTTGGTTCGATAGTTTGAATGGCGATAGAGGCCAATTGCCTAGGATATATGACCAACCGACCATAGGTGGGCGGATCGAGACCGGAAGGGTAAGATATGACCAACCCACGACCCTTTCTACTTGTGTGATTTGACCAACCGATCACCCATCGCTTGGATGAACTTAAGAATTGGGGTGTAGTGTCTAAGTTCCTAACGGTGGGACACTCACTATTTAGAATCTAGCATGTAGCGGTACTTAATGACTTGGCTTAGGGACCAGAACAACATGACTTATGACAGTGCGCTTTGATTTCTCTGTGGTGGGATCTTTCTTGATAGGTTAGGACGAATTGACCAAATGCTATCCTCTCGAATTTGACCCCACCAAGTAATTGGAAGTAGGTAGACATAGACATAACTAGCTAGGAGGATTGACTAGGTTAGCACCACTATTCCTCTATTGATTTCCTTCACACATTTATCTCGCTTTTATTTTATATTACGCTTTAGTAGTTTAATTAATTAAACCCTATCAAACCATTATTATTACGTGACAATTAGACTTAGTAATAATCCACACACATAGCTCTTGGGACGACCTCGGCTTTACCATTTACTACACTACACACGACCGGCACACCGCCTGTTAGTGCATTAGGGTAGACCATAGGTATAGCGAGACACTATAAATATTAAGACACAGTCAAGAAAACACGCATCAAGTTTTTGGCGCCGTTCGGGAGTTATATTGGGATTGATATTAAGTCTTTCATTTCATTTTAAATTTTTCTCACGATCATATTTCAAGTTTTCGGTACCATGGAAGTTGTTAACATCGATGACCTCACTCTTGAGGAATACTTGGCGTTGACTAGAGCAAATCAAGGGCGGGTCTCGTAAGACCGACAATCGAGCGGATGTTCGCTTCAAATTAAAGACCAATTTATGAGGAGCTTGGGCCAACCCTTTTTGAGAAAGCAGAGCGAAGACGATATGAGCACGTTGAAAATGTCCTATACATCGCTAGCCTTTTCAACATTCCGGCGTGTCTCATGATGTTGTTATGCTTAGGGTCTTCCCAATGACTCTCCTTTGGAGCGACCCGGAAGATGGATCGAAGATTGCCCACGGGCGTGTTAACACTAGGCGCTACTAAAGAAACACTTTATTCAAAGATATTTCCGCCATCAAAGATTTCTAATCAACTTTTGGAGATCCATAATTTGAGAAGACGACGAAACTCAGATCAAGCTTGGGATGATACAACGATCTTCTTTATAAGTGTCCTACCAATGATCTAAATAACCGCAGAAGGTCAATATTTTCTACAAAGGAATAAATGTAACTACAAGATGATCTTTGAACTATCAAGGACCTATCCCAACATGACTCCTACTATCGCAATTGAAGCCATTCAAAATGGCGGACCATTCTCAAAAATGGCACGACGGTGGAAGTAAAAGAAACCAAGGCGGAAGTTTTGACTGAATTGCAACAATCGCTAGTAAAATTGAAAGTCTTAGTCGAGATATGCTGAAGGTCAGAGAAACTGTTCATGCCATCCAAGTGGGGTGTGAAAGCTGTGGAGGAGGACATCTTACGAATAATTGTCCTCATATGGACGAAGAGGATATTGAAGAAGCTAAGTATGGAGAGAATCGACCATTTTACGGTGATAATCGAAATAGTAATGGTTATCGTGGAAATTATAACCGTGGGCCTTATGGAGAAAGCAAGCCCAGTCTTGAAGAAACAATTAATAAGTTTCTAGAAAATTTAGCCCAAAGGAAAAAGGAGCAAGATGAGTGGTTGAAGGAATTCCAGGAAAACACTGACAGAAACATTTCCAAACACGACTCAACTCTAAAAAACCTTGAATCCATGGTGATAAAGCTTTGTGAAAAAGTAAGGAGAAATAACGATAAACCGGAAGGATCTAAACCACTATGGAATGTAAGGTAATTTTCTCGATAATAACTCAAAGGTTCGGGTCAATGATACTAATTTAGGGAAGATTTCATCATCAGATCCGAGTTACGCCAGAACATGCCTAATGAGTTACGGCAGAACCTTGTGTTTGATAGCGACAACGGGTTGTGAAGAATACCGAGGAAAGAGACTCTAATGAATTACGCCAGAATTAAGAAACCCGCCTGGCGTAATCGGGATACATGGGGAAAAATTCCTCGTCATGGACGAGTCGAAAAACTCGAGGAACTCTCCTCAAGATGAAGAAGAACCACTTATCACTCACCGGTGTGCTCGCCATCATTACCGATAGGGAAAACACAAGGGCATGGCCTACATGCAATTTCTTTCACGAATATTGCAATGGCGGAGACAATGAAAGAAAGGAAGAATGGACATGCCCTCATGAGCGTGAAAGACATTGTATTAAATTCGGAGATTTAGCCTTTAAAGATTGGTACGCAATTCAATTTGGGGATGCCAAGATTGACCCGAATCTCCTTAAGAAGCTAAAATTTGATTACGCATAGCACATTCAGAAAAAGGAAGAGGCTAATAAAGACATGTACTGCACGGATGAGCATTTTAGTGAAAATGACAACAAGGAATTACGCAATCACTGGTGCGAAAGAGTAAAATCTCCTGGGGAAATTTTATGGGCGTCATGCAACCCGTATGACGATATGTGTAATGGGCGAAGCAACTCTGGAAGAT
Source organism: Chrysanthemum lavandulifolium (assembly GCA_022545495.1). Classification (NCBI taxonomy): domain Eukaryota; kingdom Viridiplantae; phylum Streptophyta; class Magnoliopsida; order Asterales; family Asteraceae; genus Chrysanthemum; species Chrysanthemum lavandulifolium. Next base: position 58,603,892 of record CM040238.1, on the reverse strand, counting down.
TAGGTGATGAGTGTGTAAATACTCATCATTTTAGTCAATCAATCGCAAAACGTTTAAAATGCTCGAAATGCATCAAAATATCGAAAACATTCCAAAATTGCATTTTATATATTTCGGATGCAAAATGTTTAAAATCGATAAAAATGAGCAAAGTTTGCATAATTGGCGCTTCAGGTCCCCAAGTTTCTAAAATTGTCAAAAATAGTCCCCGAGTCAAAATTTCAAAAGAAAAGTCACCAAGGGTCCTTTTAAAATAAAAAGTTGTCAAATTTAATCCTTTGGTGAAAAATATCAAAAGTTTGAGAAAATTACAAGTTTAGTCCTTCAACTTTGAAATTTGGCGAAATGGTCTCGGAAAATTGCAAAGTGGCAATTTTGGTCCTTATACTTTTGAGAGTGTCACTTTTAGTCCTTGGAAGAAACTTTGCAAGATTGGCGCTCAAGTCCTCAATTTTAAAATTGCACAAAGGTCCCTATTATTTAAGCCTTTATATCCATTTTGGACCTTTCACAAACCTGGACCCCTCACAAAACATTTTGAACCCCTTCCTTTAATAATCTCAGTCGGTCAAATCTTGGTCAAAACACCACCCACTGGCTAAAAGTCCTCTCCTTTCCCACTTGATCTCTCGCAAAACCAAGAATCCCATCCCCCTCCTCACCTTATCCTTCCATGTCCCCCACCTCCACACAACTCCAAATAACATTTATTACCTTCACCTCATCTCACTCAACCCCAACAATTGTAATAAAACATTTCGCCAAAATCAATTCAAGGGCTTAGATTCATCCAATTGATCCAAAGGCCTCAAATGAAGATGGGATTTGCTCGGACTATGAGAGAAGCTCTTGGATATAAAAGGAAGGAGGAGAAGCATCAAGAGTAGTAGATTAGTTTTAAATTTTTCTTGTATGTCGCTTTTTCTTTAGTTATCTCAATTAGTGTTTTAAAATGTAATTTCAAGCTTTAATGTATTAAACATAGGCCTCTTGGTCATTATAACTCATTTCAAGCATTAATTTCAAGGTTTTAGCTAATTTCATGTTCTTATGTTTATCGTTGAAAACTTGAATTTCAAAGTCTTGTCTTAAAGCTTCTATTAGCTTATTTTTAAGCTTAAACAGTTTACTTAAGCTTATTAGAACTTTTGGTAAGCTTGGGAAATAGTTTCAAGCAACTTTCATTTTGGGTCAACAAAAGTCAAACAGGGCTTAATTTGAAATGGAAGCTAATATGGGTTGATGCAAGGTAATATTGGATTGAATAGAATAGGTTAGCATAGATTGGGTTTGTTTTGGCCTCGCAACAACAACCGGACGATTGTGAGTTGTCTATCTCACTTTTCATTTTTAGTCAAATTGCACATTTTGCTTGTAAGTGTATCCGTGGTCACAACTTGTTTTTAGGTGTTTAATTAGTTGTAATTATGGTCATTTAAACTCATTTTGATCAGTTATAATAGTTAGTTAAGCATACATCTCGGTTTGAGTTCATTGGATAGTTAAAAGTGGTGTTTGGATTTAGCCCTTAAACTGCATACTAGAGGATAGCTCGATTGCTTGGTACCGTTGGTTCATGCTTGTGTAGTTCATTTGAGCCCTTTTTCATCCTTAATCTTGTGCTGTTAGCCTCTATAGTCAAAATCATCTATCCACTATCCTAATCGTCCAATCGTTGGAATTTTTGATAGCAAAAGTTTGATTTGTGTTCCAATCTCATAGATATAGCTTGTCCTAGGCTTAATTTATCTTATAACATCATTATCATCCACCATTTTGGATCAAATCTCATTTTAGTCAACATCATAACTGCTTTCAAAAGTCAAACTTTGTCAAAAGTCAATTTTCTCAACACTTGCAGCCTAATGCATAGTGCTTATTCCAAGTAGCTAGGGTCTAATATTTGGCACATTTGTAGTTTGCTAGGTTGTTTTAGTCCCACATATCTGTTTTGCCTTTAAGCACCCCGATAAGCCCTTGAATAAGCTCAAACAAGGGGTCACCCATCGTTTCTACGCATCGCCATGACTATCACCCTTTAATTGCTTTTGTTTTGAGCTCTAGCTTCTTCATTACTAGTCCACATAAGCTGTAATTTTGGATAAATGATCTTTGGTTGGTTGTCTTGAGATTCACATTTTGGTTTTCATGTTAGCTTATTGATAAGCAGCTTCATCCGCTTAAACAAGAGGGTCATTTAGAGCTTTGCTTATTATGACATGCTTAGCTCATTACTTGGTAGATCTTTGTTTAGGTGTTAGGATTAGCTTTTAATGGTTGCTGTCGAGAGTAGTTATAGGATATATTAGCTTCATTATCGATGGTGTAGTATAGTGCTTATTACCTTATTTTCTAGAGCTTATTTCCCCATCAGTTACATTGCAGCCTTAGATTCTTCCACATAAGCCCTTATTTTTCTATTTTTCATAGCTTTAGAATATCATTTTAGACTTTTCCTGAAATTTTCAGATTTTTCTAAGTTTATTTGCTATTTTTCTTAATTTAAATTAGATTTTAAGCAATTTTAATTAGCTTTTAATACAAAAAATTCAGAAAAGGTTCAAAAAAATAATTTTTCATTTTTCTTAAGTTAAGATAAATATAAAAAGAGAAAAAAATATTTTTCTAGATTTTTCTTAGTTAAATTTGTATTTTTAAATAATTTAATTAGTTTTAAATAGTATTTAATTCCTAGAAAATCCAAAAATATTCGAAAAATACAAAATAGTTTTGAAAATTCTATTTTGTTATTTTAGACTTTTCCAATTCATAATTTTATTTTTCTAGCTTTATTTCCTAATTTCTTGTATTTTAGGTAATTACTTAATAGTTAAAATAGTTTTAATTAATAATAATTAGATAATTAGTTATAAAATAATTTTCTTTTCTAAAACTTTTCTTTTATCATTAGGATTGTAAAATATCATTTTCATATTTTTAGGGTTAATATTGTGTAAGTTTCACTTTTAATTTAGACGTTACGTAGATTTTAATTTCGCTTTATAAAAACATAAAACAAAAACATCATTTTAAATATAGTGATAGCGTTTATTTAATAGATTTTTATCTTTTAACTTTCTTTAATTTACATTTAAGCCCTTGTAGTTTATGTACTTCTTCCGTAGTTATAATCATTCCAAATCCTTTTCCCGCTCAAATCTCGCGATCACTATCGCGAGGTGATCCATTGCATAGCTCATTTGGGACATAACGACCGGGAGACTCTATACTCCTCGGATCTTCATTGAGTTCGTTCTCGAGCCGCTTTTAAGCTTGTTACGGTCCGCCATTCACAAGTGGCGAGGCTTGAGTGATTTAGCTTGACCGTTTGGGAGCGCATCAAATTTTGGCGCCACGCCGGAGTCAGTCTTTGATTATCTTACGTCTAGCGATTAGTAATTTGAATACTCACTCATTTGTTCATACCATCCATCATATATGTTTATATTTTCTTATCCAAAATCCAAAATACTCTTCTCATTCCTCTTATCCATATGATTCTATTTCTCTTACCCCTCGCACTGTTTGATTCTACTCTTCTTTAACCTCAAAAACGTTTAATTCTATTTCTTTAACCTCTACATGTTTAATTTCATGGCGACAATCGATTATCCTCGTTGTTTCCAATGCAAAAGCAAGATGGAAGAGGATCACCGATTGTCGAATCCGGATTGTTTATGCAAGCAATGTGGAAGGATGGGTGCAAGCAAATATTGTTATTGGTGTGAATTATCCGATAACTCTCGATGATTCTCCAAGTTTTTTCGACCATCCGCCACAACCCGATGAACCCGCTCAAGAACCGGAGACCATAACGGAAGTGGTGGAAATTGCTAGCTCGAGCACACCACTTGTCCCACCTCCCGATTTTTTGAATATTCTTCGAGACTTGATAGTCATTCGGATCACCATGTTGGTTATGTTGATTCTTTGAATAAACCGATTCCTCTTCATAACTCTCAAATGCAATCGTTTATTCCTTGTGTCGGTTGTGGTGAGCCTCTTTGGTTCACCCGTCATTGGTGTACTTGTGTACAATGTGGTAATGATATCCATAACGGAGTTGTTTGTTTTGTGGTTCGAGGAATTCATTTGATTATAATCCTAATCCGAACTCATTTAACGACTCCTCAAACTTTTCCAATTACCCACCACACCGACTTATCTTCATATAACCAACATACCGCTTTGTGAATTTTGTGGAGGTCCTCACCTAGAATTTGATTGTCAATCGGAAACACGTTTGTCTATGAGCAGCTTTTCAAATGATGCTCGAGTTTTGGTTATGACCAAAATCCATATGATTCACCATTCTGACTCAGCAGTTTCCTTCATCATGAGTACTTATGGAGGTCCCCATTTCACTCGATTGTCAAATAGGGAACCCGGTTCCTTGTTACAATCATGACTCTCACATGTTTGACAATTTCCAACCTCCACAAAGAATATACGGTTCAAACTCCACTGAGCCGTTGTCTCAAGAAATCTCCGTGATTTTGAAACCGCAATGAAAACACTGAGGATATGATTAGTAACTTTAAGAATCAAGTGAGTGGTGAAAAGACCATGGGAGAATTGCTTGTCAAGAAAGAGAGGCCCGCCAATCTAGGGAAGAATTATTAGTCCTAGAGCATGCGGCTCTAAGACGCTCCCAATTTCTTAAGGCAACCCTCTATGACGATGACGAGGAGAGTTTTTATCCTTTTAAAGATAATATTTCTCAACTCCTCGGGCGGTTGATATTCCAAAAGCTGAGATCCCATCTCAAACAACGCTATCACACCAAGCTCCCACTCACTCTCTCGAACATGGGGGCGAGCATCTCGACACTTGTTCTCGAAAAGGAATCGGACAATTCATAAAGTCCGGTGTTGAGAACCTTATCCCGATCCCAGTGAGTCCGAGGAATTCTTGACCATGAGTGTGATGTGTCTTCTCCTCTTACTAATGATCTTGTTGAGACTTTCTCCGATTTTGACAAATGATTATAATGATGCCGATTCTTTATATTCTAAAGACATAGAATTTATTGATGCATCACTTCCACATTCGAGATCGTCAACTTAGAAGAGGATGTTGACCATGTTGTTTCCACAACAGCTAATACGACTATCACTAATCCCTTATTCGACCGATTCGAATTTACTCTAAATTCGCTAATCCAATCTTTGATAGTGATGAGTCTCGACACGGAGACTATAATGGACGAGGTGCATATTTATAGCCCACAAAGTACCGCACATGTCCCACCTCCAGATACTCTTCATGAGGAGTTCTCCGGTGAACTCACTCATATCATATCTCCGCTGGAGTATGATTGCTGGATGGCAAAGATCATGATCGGGGAGAGAATCTCAATTTGCATAGTTATGACAAATCTTCCCACCCTCCCAACCGAGATGCCTTCCAACCCAAAGAGCTCAACCAATAAAATCCAAATAAGTGCAATCGCACTTAATCCCAGGAAGAAGATCTAGTCATGATTGTTATCATGATTTTCCTTCTTTCTTCACCTACTCGGTGACTTCCTTTCTTCTTCACTCCTTCGAATGAGGACACTATTTTGACCCCGCATTTTCATTTATCATTTTGAGCGGTTCTATGTATATCTCATCGTGTGGAACTTTCGCGTGCTTCAAATGTTTGTCCAAACATCTTGAATGAAAGTCCATGGATATTGTTTCTTCCACTTTGCTTCCCATGAACAAATGAATTCGGGTCGAGTCAAGCTAGCGACTCGGTAATCAAAACAAGAGCTAAACATGGGTTTTCACCGTGTGTAATACCTTAGTGGGGAGTTACCCCACATGTTATATATATAAGTATCTTAAAAAAAAAAAAAAAAAAAAAAAAAAAATCCTTTCAAATAATGGCCGAGTAGTTCCCTTTACGTTCTCGCTTTCAGATAACTAGCAGTACTTTGAATATTGAGGCAATATTCATTTCTAAGTGTGGGGAATTCTCACGAATTTTATCATATAATTATACCAATTCCCCTGCTGGCCAAAATTTTTTGGAGTAAGTGTTCTACACTTACTCAATTGGTTATCGATCCGCCATGTCTCAGAAGACAAAAGGATTGGCTAATCCAGAGCAAACGACTCTTGGTAAAGATATCTCAAATCCGTTGACGGCTTGCAATTTGCCCAAAATTGTATGGTATTCATTCACCATATCCTTAAAAGTGAAGAGTTGGCAGCCCGCAAGTTTATGGCTTGTGGTAAAGGCGTGGAAAATCCATAATTGGTAATCACCACCAAAGATAATATTGATAATTTATCTAAGAGTTGGCTAGTCCGAGCAAACGGCTTCGTAAAGACAAAATCAAACCGTTGAAAGTCGGTGGTTTGCTCAAAATCACATGGTTATCGGTGTACCATGGTTCTTACTTGAATCGAAACATTTGCTACTCCGTAAGTAATGGCTTTTGGTAAAGAGATTCAAATCCATTAAGTTTTTCTCAAAATATTGTTAGGGACTAGCAATAGTTTAGTGTGGGGATTGATGAGTGTGTAAATACTCATCATTTTTAGTCAATCTGAGCAAAACGTTTAAAATGCTCGAAATGCATCAAAATCTGAAAACATTCCAAAATTGCATTTTATATATTTCGGATGCAAATGTTTAAAATCGATGAAAAATGAGCAAAGTTTGCATAATTGGCGCTTTCGAGTCCTCAAGTTTCTAAAATTGTCAAAATAGTCCCCGAGTCAAAATTTCAAAAGAAAAGTCACCAAGGGTCCTTTTAAAATCAAAAGTTGTCAAATTTAATCCTTTGGTGAAAAATATCAAAAGTTTGAGAAAATTACAAGTTTAGTCCTTCAACTTTGAAATTTGGCAGAAATGGCCCCTGGAAAATTGCAAAGTGGCAATTTTGGTCCTTATACTTTTTGAGAGTGTCACTTTTAGTCCTTGGAAGAAACTTTGCAAGATTGGCAGTTCAAGTCCCTCAATTTCAGAAAATTGCACAAAGGTCCCTATTATTTAAGCCTTTATATCCATTTTGGACCTTTCACAAACCTTGGACCCCCTGTCAAAACATTTTGAACCCCTTCCTTTAATAATCCTGGTCAGTCAAATCTTGGTCAAAACACCACCTACGCGCCAAAAGTCCTCTCCTTTCCCACTTGATCTCTGCAAAACCAGTAATCTCATCCCCCCTCCTCACCTTATCCCTTCCATGTCCCCCCACCTCCACACAACTCCAAATAACATTTATTACCTTCACCCTCATCTCACTCAACCCCAACAGCTGTAATAAAACATTTCCGCCAAAATCAATTCAAGGGCTTAGATTCATCCAATTGATCCAAAGGCCTCAAATGAAGGCGGATTTGCTCGCACCATGAGAGAAGCTCTTGGATATAAAAGGAAGGAGGAGAAGCATCAAGAGTAGTAGATTAGTTTTAAATTTTTCTTGTATGTCGTTTTCTTTAGTTATCTCAATTAGTGTTTTAAAATGTAATTTCAAGCTTTAATGTATTAAACATAGGCCTCTTGGTCATTATAACTCATTTCAAGCATTAATTTCAAGGTTTTAGCTAATTTCATGTTCTTATGTTTATCGTTGAAAACTTGAATTTCAAAGTCTTGTCTTAAAGCTTCTATTAGCTTATTTTTAAGCTTAAACAGGTTTACTTAAGCTTATTAGAACTTTTGGTAAGCTTGGGAAATAGTTTCAAGCAACTTTCATTTTGGGTCAACAAAAGTCAAACAGGGGCTTAATTTGAAATGGAAGCTAATATGGGTTGATGCAGTGGTAATATTGGATTGGAATAGAATAGGTTAGCATAGATTGGGTTTGTTTTGGCCTGCAACAACAGCTGGACAGTTGTGAGTTGTCTATCTCACTTTTCATTTTTAGTCAAATTGCACATTTTGCTTGTAAGTGTATCTGTGGTCACAACTTGTTTTTAGGTGTTTAATTAGTTGTAATTATGGTCATTTAAACTCATTTTGATCAGTTATAATAGTTAGTTAAGCATACATCTCAGTTTTGAGTTCATTGGATAGTTAAAAGTGGTGTTTGGATTTAGCCCTTAAACTGTACTAGAGGATAGCTCAGTGCTTGGTACCTGTTGGTTCATGCTTGTGTAGTTCATTTGAGCCCTTTTTCGTCCTTAATCTTGTGCTCATAGCCTCTATAGTCAAAATCATCTATCCACTATCCTAATCTGCCCACCTGTTGGAATTTTGATAGCCAAAGTTTGATTTGTGTTCCAATCTCATAGATATAGCTTGTCCTAGGCTTAATTTATCTTATAACATCATTATCATCCACCATTTTGGATCAAATCTCATTTTAGTCAACATCATAATCTGCTTTCAAAAGTCAAACTTTGTCAAAAGTCGCTTTTTCTCAACACTGCAGCCTAATGCACGTTGCTTATTCCAAGTAGCTGTGGTCTAATATTTGGCACATTTGTAGTTTGCTAGGTTGTTTTTAGTCCCACATATCTGTTTTGCCTTTAAGCACCCTCGATAAGCCCTTGAATAAGCTCAAACGGTGGGGTCACCATTTGTTTGTCGCATCAATGACTATCGATCCTTTAGTCGCTTTTGTTTTGAGCTATAGCTTCTTCATTACTAGTCCACATAAGTGTAATTTTGGATAAATGATCTTTGGTTGGTTGTCTTTAGATTCACATTTTGGTTTTCATGTTAGCTTATTGGATAAGCGGTTTCATCCGCTAAACAAGTAGGGTCATTTAGAGCTTTGCTTATTATGATTAGCTCATTACTTGGTAGATCACTGTTTAGGTGTTAGGATTAGCTTTTAATGGTTCTGTAGAGTAGTTATAGGATATATTAGCTTCATATCGATGGTGTAGTATAGTGCTTATTACCTTATTTTCTGTAGCTTATTTCCCACCGCCACATTGCAGCCTTAGATTCTTCCACATAAGCCCTTATTTTTCTATTTTTCATAGCTTTAGAATATCATTTTAGACTTTTCCTGAAATTTTCAGATTTTCTAAGTTTATTTGCTATTTTTCTTAATTTAAATTAGATTTTAAGCAATTTTAATTAGCTTTTAATACAAAAATTCGTAAAAGGTTCAAAAAATAATTTTCATTTTCTTAAGTTAAGATAAATATAAAAGAGAAAAAAATATTTTTCTAGATTTTTCTTAGTTAAATTTGTATTTTTAAATAATTTAATTAGTTTTAAATAGTATTTAATTCCTAGAAAATCCAAAAATATTCAGAAAAATACAAAAATAGTTTTGAAAATTCTATTTTGTTATTTTAGACTTTTCCAATTCATAATTTTATTTTTCTAGCTTTATTTCCTAATTTCTTGTATTTTAGGTAATTACTTAATAGTTAAAAATAGTTTTTAATTAATAATAATTAGATAATTAGTTATAAAAATAATTTTCTTTTTCTAAAACTTTTCTTTTATCATTAGGATTGTAAAAATATCATTTTCATATTTTTAGGGTTAATATTGTGTAAGTTTCACTTTTTAATTTGTACGTTACGTAGATTTTAATTTCGCTTTTATAAAACATAAAAACAAAAACATCATTTTAAATATAGTGATAGCGTTTATTTAATAGATTTTTATCTTTTAACTTTCTTTAATTTACATTTAAGCCCTTGTAGTTTATGTACTTCTTCCGTAGTTATAATCATTCCAAATCCTTTTCCGCTCAAATCTCGCGATCACTATACGCGAGGTGATCCATTGCATAGCTCATTTGGGACATAACGACCGGGAGACTCTATACTCCTCGATCTTCATTGAGTTCGCTCTGAGCCGCTTTAAGCTTGTTACGGTCCGCCATTCACAAGTGGCAGGCTTGAGTGATTTAGCTTGACTGTTTGGGAGCGCATCAAATTTTTGGCATTAGGAAAAGATGAATTCTTTTGGTCCTCGACCAATGATGAGGAAAGGACAAGTTTGCCTTGGCTGGACAATTTAGGATTCGATAGTTGGGTAAAAGTTAAGTATGGACATGTGGATACATTAACCAAAGAAAAAATTTGGAAGGAATTCATGGATCGAGAAAACTCAAACGACAACAGTCTCAACAACATGAGTGAAATAAGCTGTTGACAAAAAGAAGGAGTTGGTTTGTAATGATAAAGAAGAATGCAAGCGTTGCTCGTGGAAAATTTGCTCGATGAAGAATGGTGTTAGCCTTAATAGTTTTTATTAGAAGTGATGGTCATTCACATTTAGGAACTTTGTAACGTGTGTTAGATATCGATAGAATAGTCAACGGCTCGTTGATTGGACTAAGCTAATTAGTTAGAAGTTATGTTAAGCTAGCCTTTGTATAAGTTGTCATCCAACCAAGTCCAATCCAAGCCCATCCCAAAGCCCATTAGGGTATATGTAAGAACTATAATACTGTTAGAATTGGAAATTCCATGTTAAAGTGTCGGTCACCCCAATTATGGTCTAGCATAAGTTAGCTCGTAGACTTGTTATTAGTTACGTTATTTAGCGTTTATTAGTTAGTTTGTAGCGTAGTTTAGTTTAGGGCAACACCGTGGAGGAAGGACGGGTCTTTACCCACTGTATGCACGATCCACATGCCGATAGAGGTCGTGTATTGTGTAACTATAAATACCCTTCCATCCATGGAAGGGTGGAGCTCAATCTAACATTTTACAATTTGTGCTACAAGTCTCTAGCAAGAAACTCTCTTTCTCTTCTCTCTCTAAAATGGTTAACATGTATTTTGATCATCCAAGACCACCCGAATCATCAAACACAATAATATATCGATCCTACAAATGGTACGAGCCAAGGTTATTGTGTTGTGTTGGTTTTGTGGTTTCATATCATGGTTATGTGTTTTTGATGATTTATTGTGGTATTGTATCATGTTTAAACTGTTGGTGATACTATTTTGTGGTCCGAAATATTTTTTTCCTATCCCTTGGTATAACAGTTTACTTATATTTTTGTATCCTTTTTGGTCCAAAAGTCCTTTGCTTTCATACTGTTGCATATGTCTGTTTTGTGTCACTTTTTCAAACATTCATATCATATAATTTTTTAGACTTTTGGTACCATTTCAGTTAATGTTGTGGTCAAGTTGCTGCTATCCATTGGCTAAAAGTTATCATATGGTCAGGTCCAAACTGGGTCAAAATCAAGTGTTTTTTCTGCATAAGTCATCATTTTTCTGAGTTTTTGATGCTGAACGGTTCTTTTGGTCGGAATACTCACCGGAAAAGTAAAATGGTTAAATATTCTTGTTGGCGAGTTGGGTCAATCTACCTAGCGACTTGTATTTACTTGTCGTAGCAACTTGTTGGCTATTTAGCGACTTGTATGGTTTTAAAGGCTTCATGAGTTGTTTACGAATGTGGTAGCGACTTGACAAAAGATAAAATGTTAGCGACTTGTTATAGAAAAAACTAGCGACTTGTTTTGTAAATCAAGTAGCGAGTTATGCATCTAAATATGCTAGTGACTAGTCTTTACTAGTTAGCGACTTGTGTTTGTAAACAGGAGGTAGCGACTTGGGTCTTTGAAAAGTTAAGGCAGAAAGGAAGAAGGAGAATCGACCACAAGACCACAACCATAATATCACAATATACCATATACCAAGACATCAAGACCTCAGGTTCCCAAAACCCCATCATCTGTCCTCGAAAGTCTTATAAAGATTTGAATGAAAAAACAAAATTAAAATAAAGACTCCATCTTAATCCAATCACAAACTAACCCTTCATCAATCCATACATCAAGGCTCGATTCACATCATATATACATTGAACAAAAGATCTTAGATTGGTTCGTTGGATTTAATCTCTACAAGTTACTTTTGGTCGAACCTTATTCATCACGCAGATCAATGTTGAAGACATAACTTCGATTTATATCCGAAACTACGAAAAGAGTACATAACAAGTATGTTATGACTTCATCCTTGGTTCATTCATGACAAATATTAGTGAGTTTAAATCAAATTTACTAGAGATCTCAGAAAAGGCTCATGCATCGCTATCACATAATAATTTTTTTTACCTTCTCCATCATTGATCTTCCTTATAATATACGAAACACGAAAGAATTGAAATAAGCAACAATGCTTTTTCTTTTTCTTTGTTTCGCCATTCGTAAACTAAAAGGATTTAAGACTCATTTAAACAAGAAGGGATCAATGAATAACCTACCATCAACATCATTGTGGGCGTCCTTTGTCCGGCCTTAAGCCAACCCCGTGGCATTAATGACAACCCAAGCCATCCACGTGGCCTCTTCATGTGCCTCACCATCCTCGTGGTGAGGTCTTGATGAGTATCGAGATGGAGATTAGGAGTAGATGTTCGAGATGAGGCGCCTAATTTTGTAATTAGGGTTGTGAGTATGTTTGGAGAAGAGGCGGATATGTGAGATATTAGGGTGAGAACTTTTAGGATTTCTTGCTTATGAGTGCATCTTATACTTCCCAATGTTTAGGGTTTATTGAAAATGGATCCTATACAATTGTTGTTATGGACCGAGCTAAATTTCATGAATGGGTCGTATATTGGATGGGATGGGTTGGACAATTGGTCGGTGATTATCTTTGGGCCACGAATGTTAGTGGTTCAGGTATTGGATTGGTATGATTATTATTTTCACCAAATTTGGGACATGTAACTTTTGTGAAGAATGATATGGTTGTGTGATGTATGCATTTGTGTGAGAGAATTTTTGAATTACGTTTTCTTGAGTTGGACTGAGATATGAGTTACATGGACCGTGTGTTGTCGTAGATTTGGATCGAATTTCACGGGTATTAACAAACATAAATTGGACCGAATATTTGGCTAACATTGTTCTATTATAACTGGCTTGTTAGAACGGGCTTAGATTCATATGCTGAATGATTGGGTTGCGATTTGGTGCAGTACAGTTACTCTAATTGTTATGAATTGTCAATGGGTAATATGTTGTGGGATGAGATCTAATGATGAGATATGGTGAAAAGGTTTGACGATGCGAATCGTGACTACAAGACTTGATAATGAGATTTGGTATGATGATGAGTGTTGTTGTGGTATGCGATTTGGTACTTTGGTGTATAAACTTTCACGTAAAATATTTTAGACACGGCCGAAGTGTTAAACAAGGTTGACTACGGGTTGTGTGTACGGTATTTTTATTTGGATTTGAAGTAAGGTTTTCCGGCGTGTTTACTTATTTCGTCTTCTTTCTTTCTACCCTTCCGCCAAGATGACTTGTTTGGGCTTATTGAGTGTGATAAAGACTTGGCTATTTAGTTACGGTTGTGATTCTTTCTCCCTTTACCCACAACGTAGCTATCACTTCGGTGTCTCACGCAGTTGAGGATATGTCAAGAGGTTTTGTACATTGGGTACACCGTTTCTTCTTCACAAGGATTAGTACAAGCTTAAGTAACAAATCTGGGAATTTAGGTCATGTTCGAGTTTGATATCTCGGGTTTACTTCTCCATGTGGTCACTGCAATAGCCGACAAATTGCGTGAATGATGTGTTTACCAATGTGTTTACTGGATGGTTGATGATACTGTTGATGTTGGTTAATGAACTGTTGATGAACCACTGCATGTTCCCCTAAAAACAGATATTCACCGAAACCAAAGTTGTCATAACACATTCAAGCTGACATTGTTTACGGTTTTGTCTTGATTTTGTAAAATCCATGAAAGAACCTATTTCTCGGTTTAAATCATAGACTTGTAAAATCTCGTGACAATGGAAACATTCGGTATTAGTAAAGTGCATTTCGGATCTATCTTATGGTTTATTCTTGGTTTTGTAAAATCATGAAAGAAACTATTTCTCTGCTTAAACCATAGAGTCGTAAAATCATGTATTGATGGAACCATCCCGGAGAATGGAAAGTGTATTTAGGGATCTTATCTCATGTTGGTGCTACGGAATCTTCTTCAAGAAGGGATAAAAGGTGTACTTTATAAATTGGATGTGTGTTTGGATATTCGTCATGGCAATTTGGTTATTACAAGGTTATACGGGTTATGTGCATTTAACCTTGGTGGGATGAAAACCATTATCATAGTTCACTTTAAACGCCAAAGGAGGCTAGAATTGAGCTTTTAACTAGAAGATGTGACAACGGGTTAATTCACTATTATTTATTTGAGGTTGAAGTGAAATATCATGGGCGAGTGTGCTTAGTATCTGAAGGTATCAGGGATGGATGGATGAAGATTCTTCGAGATCCTTGTTCGAAATTTTTTAAAACGAAAACTTGGAAATCTAGTTATTTTGGGAGTATTTTTCTTTTACCACGAGGGAAATTGGGCTCGTATCACCACAAAATAACTATCACTTTAAGGAGTTACGTTGTAGTGCTCGATGTCACATTCAATTGTGGATTTTCAAGAGGTAATGTACGTCTTATACTTGATGGTTAGTTGGTTGAAGAGTATAGAGTACATAGAGAGTACTTAGAGATGCTAATGGAAATCGGCACCGCTCTTTGTTACATATGTGCAAGTATAAGTCACGAGTTCAAGTTAGTTTACTTGTGGTCAAATTCATCATATTGGGTTATCTCCATCACCGTCACTACAAAGAGCCTCATTGAATGATAATGGTAATATTTACATGTTTCGCTAAGAGATGATGAAAAGAGAGATTATGACGATGAACACAACAGTTCATGCCTCGCTCTCTAAAGAAAAGAAATGTGTACGCTTCAATGCGCATTATCTTCGAAAGAAGAGAAATCTTCTAATGACGTATGAACACAACAATTCATGCCTCGTTCTCTAAAGAAAAGAAAAGTGTACGCTTCAAAGGCGCTTTATCTTCCTCAAGAAGAGAAATCTTCTTATTATGACCATTCTCATCAACATACTTCATACTTTTTCCATGCGCTCACCATCAAGTGAACTGGCTATCTTGTTGATTGTTTTCGATTCCACTTTCTCAACTATAATGACGATGGCGACATCCTGTGCTAATTTTACGGGGAGAAGTGTGAATAGACTACATTTGGATGATGTTCACTAGTTTAATCAAGAATGGCATCTCCGTATGCAATTCTTGAGGGGAGAAGAAGTGTGATAATTCGCATGGTTGATTGACTTATGAGAATATATGGTCATACGGCTCCTAACTCATGTAAGAACCGAGCTTCTTCTTATCGGATCATCTTTATATGGAGTTTCTTCTAAGAGCCGTTGGTTGACATCTTCACCGGATTGATGAGTTTATCGACAAAGTGCTTCCGGTTAATGCTTCACGATACATCAACATGATGATTCGAACAATCTCTCGTTCTTGTTTGATGTGATTGGTAGTTTGGTGTTACCATCTTGTGTGTTCGTATGGCCCGATTGTCGATTTCCTTGATGAACATCTTTCGTTCTTGTTTGATTGGGAGGATTTTAGTTAAGGGATTTGCAAGATGTAAGTTAATTGGGATGCTTTTGGTGGGATGCTTTTGGTGTGAGTTGAAGATGTTAACTATCTATTCCCAACCGAACAATCTTGAAGAAGGTCGAGTCTGTCGGTTCTACATTCTCTACTACATGTTAGAAGACTAAAGACGTGTTGCATTTAACAATCTAAAGACTTCTTCTTAATTTGGGTTGTTATCAAACGATTGTCGGTTTAGGGAGAGCACTAATGGGGAGAGTGATATGTCAATTTAATCCCAGTTAGACTTGCTCACATTATTCAAAGATGTTGATTCTCACAAAGACTTCAAGCCGTTCTTCTCCAAAGATTTCTAGTATTTAGGCTTTCAAAGAGTTGTTGATTCAAGTGTCAAAACCAAGCAAGGGGAAGGAGACACGTATCAAACGCGAGTAAACTTGATGAACTTAATACTTCTAAGTAATTGAAGATATCCGGGAAGACAAATGTTATTATCACAGAGAAACTCAAGGTTTGACTCATGGCGAGTAAACTTGATGGACTTAATTTTCTAAGTGATTGAAGATATCCCGGAAAACAGATGTCATGACCGCAGAGAAACTCAAGGTTTTACTCATCAAGGCGTTTAGTGTTCTTATTCCAACTACGTGGGGAAGAGATGTAAGAGACAATTTACGAAGATAAAAGAGGCACACAAGTGAGGAGGCATTTGTGTACTTGGTTCTTGAGCTTCATACACAATCATCGTGAAAGATAAATGTGCATTGGGTGGTTGTATCATTTATTCTTTGAAATCTATTTGTGTACTCTGCTCTTGAGCTCTATTCTAAGAGACGGTGCATCAATTCAACTACTGTGGGAAGTGGTCTCTTGACACCTTTTGGAATGGATTGCGCGGACTTCATGGTTATGAAATTTGAGAAGAATTTTAAAGAGTGGGATGATACGTTGATGTTCTTGTTGATGATATAACCCCGAACGGAGACTTACAATGATCCTTCTTATATGGAGCAGCAAGATCGATGATATGGTGTACGTTCTTGTGCATCTGGCTAAGGCAAGCTTGAAAGAAGGCTTAGAATCTGCTCAATAAAAAGATTTACGGTTTGGGGGGAAGCTACCAAAGTCTCACTTTCAAGTGGCTCAATTTCTCTCTTCGATTCAAGAGTCTTGGAAGCTTTGGTGGTGGAAGTTTAAGAGATGACGAATTCTATCTTCTACGACGTGCTGCTCGATATCCTTATCTCGGTACTCGTATCATCATCCTCTTAAATTATATCATCTACTCTATCTCTGTAAATATTTATCAAAAAAAAAGAAAATACAAAATTATAAAACCAAAGAAACAAAATAGAAAAATATAAAACCAACAAAACCCATAAAATAAAAAATTTAAAATACCAAAAATATTATTTTCAAAGACATGTCTTCGTATCGATAACATATGCGGTCTTAGAAATGTCATTCAATAATGGCACGGGACCATAGATGAAGTTCGAGAAGGAGGTGTAAATATTTCTTTCTAAACATGTCTCAAAATATGGCTTCTGATTATTTCAGAATGTAACCCGGCTTCAAAAAAAATGGCTTGCGCTTATTTGAGAATCGACCGAGCTTAAACCATGGTTTGCTATTATTTCAGATAGCAACCCGCTCTTCAAGGAAGGAAAGTGTTGCCCTAAACAAATTTTCAAAAATTTTCGAGCACTTATCCTAAAACAAATGAGGAAAGTATGTCGAAGGACTGCTGTTCCTACTCTAATGTTTTTCCGTCTAAAATTCTTCAAAAAAATATTTGTTTTAACAAAATGGTGGAAAATGAGTTGCTTGAAAAATCAATCAGTTTCAGAGTTTTTCTTAAAAATTGAAAACTCAATCAATGACTTCAGCGCTTTTAACCTTTTTCAGAAAATAAGTCATTGATTGAGGGGGAGAATGTTTTCAAATCTATATCATCTAACGAGATTATCTAATTATCCTATATGCTTAATTGAAAATGATGTTAACCTACGTTGAAGGACTAGGTGCCTAGGATATGATTGTTAGGTTTAGATGATTAGAGTTTGAGAAACACATTATTCCATACCTTATATGAACCGATTGTTATGTTGGATTGACTTTAATTAGTCGATTGTCGTTTGGGTGATGTCGACCACCATATATCGTATGTGTGTTCACTAACGTATGCGGTATATTGTTATATAAGAATGTTCGATCCGGATCCCACATAATATGATGATTGGATGCCGAAAGGAAAGGGTAATTATATCTTGGGTTGACAAATGAAGAAACGAAGCTTAATTGGACTTCAATGGAGAGTTGGCATAAATACAACGTAAGAGGTGTCACTGCATCAGCAGATGGTTTTCTTCTATGTGATTGAAGAAACGGAGCTTAATTTGACCTCAGTTGGCATGAAAAAAATGCAACATAAGAAGTCTCACTGCATCAGCAGACGGTTTTCTTCCAACCCTACAACAACAACAAAAGCTTCTCAACCACCTAACATATCTTTGTGCAGGAAAATTGATACCATTTTTTAAACAATTTTGAAAATATTGTTTTGAAAAATGAAAAAAATATTGTTTTTGAAAATATATTAGACTTAATTTTGAAAATCACCGGACTTCATCTTTATCAAACCAAAGTCACTCAATCAAAGACTACAGTCATCGATTGAGGGGGAGAGTGATTTAAAATAATATATTTTCAAACGATATTTCTTCATAAAAGTCCGGTTTGTATAACAATAAGTGGTGATCTAAAGATTTAATGTTATGTCATGGTATGATTTTCTTTAAAACTCAAAGATCTTTCAAAATGAAATTTTTTCTGTTCTTGTTTGATTGTGAAATTGTTTTATTTTACTTAAATATCTCTTAAAAACTGTCATACCTGACACTAACAATCTTTAATGTTGAAAATATGTTCCTTATCAGTCATTTTTCATAATCAAATCTTGCCACGTCTTTCCCTAAAATTTTCTAAATGATTTAAATCAATTGGGATCACAAATCTCAAAAGGTTTGAAATTTTTATCGGGAGAGATAGTGATTTAAATCTCAAACTGCTTTTAATGGAATTGGTTTTAGTCCTTTATAGGCACTCCGCCTCCATGTGCCAAACGATTTCAAATACACAATGCACATGTTGAGGAGGAGGATTTATCCAAAACAAGATGAGCTTTTAAATCGTGCACATATTCTCCCATGATTTCTAAACCTTATTAATCACTTGGGATCCAAAATCTCAAAGGGTTTGATATTTTGATCTGGGAGAATCTGTGATTTAATAATGAAATTTGATAAAGGTGATCGTTTTGACTCAAAAGTGCAAGTTCTCTCTAATATGTGCCAAACTCTTTCGTATAACGATGCGCATATTGAGGGGGAGCGAATGGTTTATATTGGCTTTTGTAATCGTGGATGTACTTCAAAAGAACTCTTGCCTCTATGTGATAAAATGATTTCAAATATCCTATGCACATATTGAGGGGGAGAATTTACCAAAGAAAATCAAATGACTTTTTCTATGAAAATTGTGATCAAAAAAAATATTTCAAAGTCCTCTTGCCTCCATGTGCTAAACAATTTCTAAATCATATGCACATGTTGAGGGGGAGGTTTTCTAAATGATCAAAACTATTAAGGTACAAAATGCTTTGATCTCGTATCACAAGTACCTTGATTGTTTTTCCAAATGATTTTTCAATTGGTTTCGAGAAGGAATGAACTGTACCAAAAGACCGACCATTTTACGTTATGCATGGTGATATAAGGATGGTTAGGTTAGGTATTCATTCCCACGATCCTGCCAGAGCCGGAGGGATCTACCCAGGGACAATCCACTAGATAGTGTAGAGTCCTTAGGTATGATGAAAAAAGGAGAAAAGTGAGATATGAGAAGAGTGCGGACTTAGAAAGAGCTACTATTGGAATAAGCCCAACAAGGTTCTAGTTATGAAGTCTCGGTAAGCACTGAAGGGGTTGAAGAATGAAAAAGAAATGAATATGAAAGGGTGAAAAGAAATAGCCCTCCAATAATTCAACCTTAGGGCAAGAACGGGTTCAATACATATGCTCTTGGTGTTTACTAAGGTAACACCGGTATTGAAGACAAGACGTCATGGACCCAAAGGACGACCGCACTAAACTTCCCAAGCTACTCAAGTTCCTCTTAAAAGGGCTTGTTTCATTCTCACGGGAACCGACATAATCTATCGACTTTCTCTTAGAGATTGTTGATATTAAAGAAGGAGACCCTCTCCTAGTCTCCGCATAGGAACCAAATGTGCACAATTGAGTCTAGAGCCAAGAGATCATCCACCAAATCTCATTAGGACACTAAATTAATGAAGACTTGTTGTTTCACACAATGTGGAAAGTAAGAATATATTAAGAGTCCCACGATTATCCTTGTGGTATTGCCGTAACATCCGAGTGATATGTAAAAATATTCACAATGAAGATGGAAATCCTTCTAGAGCCAACATCAAACAAGCTCTTGGTGGGTGACATGTGAGATCTTCTCGTAAGATCAAACTTGTGACAACTGGATAGAAACGATGGGAGATTCAATCTTGAATCAACCTTGGTCCGAGAATGGAATTGACGAATACTTTTGGAAAACCGCTCGATGTGCAAATCTTCTTTCTCTAGCACATCGAATGTGTATTCATATTTCAAATTCAAAAGTATCTCGATTGAAAAAATACTTTTGGAAAACCGTTCGATGTGCAAGTTTCTTCTTTCTCTAGCACATCGAATATGTACTTTTTCGGATACAAAAGGTATTTTGATTGAAAATTGATCTTTCTCATAAAACCTTTGTCGTATTGAAAACTCTTTCCTCTAAGCAATACGCGATTGTTTTTCAAATCATTTTCAATCAATCGGTGAATCTTAATTATTTGGTTCACTCACTCCGTATTGTCTTCTTTGAGACGCTCCGGTTTGAGAACGGCTAGAGCAAAGCAGGAAACCCTGTCAAGGAGATTCTTAGAATCCTACCGATCACAGAAAGATACTTGTAATCGATCAACGGGGAACCGTGGGCCGTGTACTCAATTCGACGAAGTGATCAAAGACACTTTTCGTGTGTTTATTACTTTTGTACCTCAATTCTGATCGGTTCTACATTCTCTCGCTACATGTTAGAAGACTAAAGACGTGTTGCATTTAACAATCTAAAGACTTCTTCTTAATCGGGTTGTTATCAAACAGATTGTCGGTTTAGGGAGAGCACTAATTGGGGAGAGTGATATGTCGAATTTAATCCCCGCTAGACTTGCTCACATTATTCAAAGATGTTGATTCTCACAAAGACTTCAAGCGTTCTTCTCAAAAGATTTCTAGTATTTAGGCTTTCAAAGAGTTGCCGATTCTCAAGTGTCAAAACCAAAGAAGGGGAAGGAGACACGATCAAACGCGAGTAAACTTGATGAACTTAATACTTCTAAGTAATTGAAGATATCCCGGAAGACAAATGTTATTATCTGCAGATAAACTCAAGGTTTGACTCATGGCGAGTAAACTTGATGGACTTAATTCTTCTAAGTGATTGAAGATATCCCGGAAAACAGATGTCATGACCGCAGAGAAACTCAAGGTTTTACTCATCAAGGCGTTTAGTGTTCTTATTCCAACCACGTGGGGAAGAGATGTAAGAGACAATTTCAAGATAAAAGAGGCACACAAGTGAGGAGGCATTTATGTACTTGGTTCTTGAGCTTCACACAATCATCGTGAAAGATAAATGTGCATTGGGTGGTTGTATCATTTATTCTTTGAAATCTATTTGTGTACTCGGGCTCTTGAGCTCTATTCTAAGAGACGGACGCATCAATTCAACTACTGGGAAGTGGTCTCTTGACACCTTTTGGAATGGATTGCGCCGACTTCATGGTTATGAAATTTGAGAAGAATTTTAAAGAGTGGGATGATATGTTGTTGTTCTTGTTGATGATATAACCCGAACGGAGACTTACAATGATCCTTTTATATGGAGCAAGCAAGATCGATGATATGGTGTATGTTCTTGTGCATCCGCTAAGGCAAGCTTGAAAGAAAGCTTAGAATCTACTCAATAAGAAGATTTACGGTTTGGGGAAGCTACCAAAGTCTCACTTTCAAGTGGCTCATTTCTCTCTTCGATTCAAGAGTCTTGGAAGCTTTGGTGGTGGAAGTTTAAGAGATGACGAATTCTATCTTCTACGACGTTCGCTCGATATCCTTATCTCGGTACTCGTATCATCATCCTCTTAAATTATATCATTTACTCTATCTCTGTAAATATTTATAAAAAAAAAAAGAAAATACAAAATTATAAAACCAGCAAAACAAAATAGAAAAATATAAAACCAACAAAAAATCAAAAAATTTAAAAATACCAAAAATATTGTTTTTCAAAGACATGTCTTCTCGTATCGATAACATCTGCGGTCTTAGAAATGTCATTCAATAATGGCACGGGACCATAGATGAAGTTCGAGGTGAGGTGTAAATATTTCTTTCTAAACATGTCTCAAAATATGGCTTACAGTTATTTCAGATCAGAACCAGCTTCAAAAAATGGCTTGCGCTATTTGATCGTGACCCGAGCTTAAACCATGGTTTGCTATTATTTCGATAGCAACCCGCTCTTCAAGGAAGGAAAGTGTTGCCCTAAACAAATTTTCAAAATTTTCGAGCACTTATCCTAAAACAAATGAGGAAAGTATGTTGAAGGGTCATTGTTCCTACTCAAATGTTTTTCCGCCTAAAATTCTTGTAAAAATATTTGTTTTAAAAATGGTGGAAAATGAGTTGCTTGAAAAATCAATCGCTTCGTAGTTTTAAGTAAAATTGAAAACTCAATCAATGACTTCGCTTTTAACCTTTTTTGAAAATAAGTCATTGATTGAGGGGAGAATGTTTTCAAATCTATATCATCTAACGAGATTATCTAATTATCCTATTTGCTTAATTGAAAATGATATTAACCTACGTTGAAGGACTAGGTGCCCAGGATATGATTGTTAGGTTTAGATGATTAGAGTTTGAGAAACACATTATTCCCATACCTTATATGAACCGATTGTTATGTTGGATTGACTTTAATTAGTCGATTCATTGTTTGGGTGATGTCGACCACCATATATCAGATGTGTGTTCACTAACGTATGCAGGTATATTGTTATATAAGAATGTTCCCTATCCGGATCCCACATAATATGATGATTGGATGCCGAAAGGAAAGGGTAACTATATCTTGGGTTGACAAATGAAGAAACGAAGCTTAATTGGACTTCAATGGAGAGTTGGCATAAATACAACGTAAGAGGTGTCACTGCATCAGCAGATGGTTTTCTTCTATGTGATTGAAGAAACGGAGCTTAATTTGACCTCGGTTGGCATGAAAAAATGCAACGAAGAAGTCTCACCGCATCGCCAGACGGTTTTCTTCCAACCCTACAGCAACAACAAAAGCTTCTCAACCACCTAACATATCTTTGTGCAGGAAAATTGATACCATTTTTTAAACAATTTTGAAAATATTGTTTTGAAAAATGAAAAAAATATTGTTTTTGAAAATATATTGGACTTAATTTTGAAAATCACCGGACTTCATCTTTATCAAACCAAAGTCACTCAATCAAAGACTACAGTCATCGATTGAGGGGGAGAGTGATTTAAAATAATATATTTTCAAACGATATTTCTTCATAAAAGTCCGGTTTGTATAACAATAAGTGGTGATCTAAAGATTTAATGTTATGTCATGGTATGATTTTCTTTAAAACTCAAAGATCTTTCAAAATGAATTTTTTCGTTCTTGTTTGATTGTGAAATTGTTTTATTTTACTTAAATATCTCTTAAAAACTATCATACCGACACTAACAATCTTTAATGTCGAAAATATGTTCCTTATCACCATTTTCATAATCAAATCTTGCCACGCCTTTCCCTAAAATTTTCTAAATGATTTAATCAATTGGGATCACAAATCTCAAAAGGTTTGAAATTTTGATCGGGAGAGATAGTGATTTAAATCTCAAACTGTTTTAATGGAATTGGTTTTAGTCCTTTATAGGCACTCTTGCCTCCATGTGTCAAACGATTTCAAATACACAATGCACATGTTGAGGAGGAGGATTTATCCAAAAACAAGATGAGCTTTTAAATCGTGCACATATTCTCCCATGATTTCTAAACCTTATTAAATCACTTGGGATCCAAAATCTCAAAGGGTTTGATATTTTGATCGGGGAGAATCTGTGATTTAATAATGAAATTTGATAAAGGTGATCGCTTTGACTCAAAAGTGCAAGTTCTCTCTAATATGTGCCAAACTCTTTCAGTATAACGATGCACATATTGAGGGGGAGCGAATGGTTTATATTGGCTTTTGTAATCGTGGATGTACTTAAAAAGAACTCTTGCCTCTATGTGATAAAATGATTTCAAATATCCTATGCACATATTGAGGGGGAGAATTTACCAAAGAAAATCAAATGGCTTTTTCTATGAAAATTGTGATCAAAGAAAATATTTCAAAGTCCTCTTGCCTCCATGTGCTAAACAATTTCTAAATCATATGCACATGTTGAGGGAGGTTTTCTAAATGATCAAAACTATTAAGGTACAAAATGCTTTGATCTCGTATCACAAGTACCTTGATTGTTTTTCCAAATGATTTTTCAATTGGTTTCGAGAAGGAATGAACTGCACTAAAAGACCCACCATTTTACGTTATGCATGGTGATATAAGGATGGTTAGGTTAGGTATTCATTCCCACGATCCCGCCAGAGCGGAGGATCTACTAAGGGACAATCCACGATCCCGCATAACGTGATATACGTGTTGGGTTTGTGATAAGGTTGATAGATTTAAGGTCCTACAATTGGTATCAATCGCCTAACAATGGTTTAGGAGTGTTTGTGTTTCGTTATTTGGTTCAAACTAAGCATAAAGTTGCGTTTTTCTCTATAAAACGTGGGCTTTTTGCATAAACTTTTGATTTTTACATGTGTTTAAGCTTAAAGTAAGCTTAAAGTTGTAGACTTTATTGATCTTTAAGTGTTTTGGAAGAAGTTTGTGCAAAAGAAATCGATTGGAAACGTGTTTTTGGGTGAAAAATTCGTGTTTTTGCAAAACTGGGCTGATTTTACGCGTAAGTATCTTTTGGTCAAAACCCTCTTTTTACGCGTAAGAAAGTCAAAACCCTATTTTTACGCATAAGGTTTTACGCGAAGATTTGGTTTTACGCATAACTTTTGGTGAAGAATCTTCGCAAAACGGTTACTCGTGCTTCCTCACTGGATAAGTTTGTGGAACACTTCGACTTGTGGATATCTTTTACGATGTGAAAGTGTAAAGGATTT
Organism: Chrysanthemum lavandulifolium; assembly: GCA_022545495.1. Lineage (NCBI taxonomy): Eukaryota > Viridiplantae > Streptophyta > Magnoliopsida > Asterales > Asteraceae > Chrysanthemum > Chrysanthemum lavandulifolium. The sequence goes on along the minus strand of CM040238.1, from coordinate 58,579,188 downwards.
TTGGTTTTAAACCTAAGTTTACGATAAGCGTAACGCCTTACGAGTAACACTCTACGCATAAGCTAACACTTACGCGTAAGGTTTTACGACTAAGCATTGTGTTTACGCATAAGTTTACGGTTAACCTTAAGGTTACGCAGAAGATATTGTTCTGACGGTAAGGAACCTACGCCTAAGCTTTCACGATAAGAATCCCACGCATAAGCAATCCCACGATAAGCACTAATTTCTACGCTTAAGAACAGTTTACGAGTAAGATTTGAGTAAAAACTTCAAACGGCTATAACTTTTGAACCAGAATCTGCTTTCACGATCTACCCATCAAAACGACCGTGAGAACGAGGAGAATAGACCGAATGAACTAAATGATTCAACCTTCAAGTCCTAAAACGCCGAAAAGAAGTTATTGAGGTTTTTAAGTTTTTAGAGCAAATTTTCACTACAATAACCTAGCTTAATCTTCTTTAAACACAAATACTTTATCGTTGAATCGATCCTACATCAAATTTATCATATCATACCTTCATCAATGGCAACTCAACAAGACATTAATGCGGTAGGTGTTTAAAACCGCCCTCCTATGTTGGAAATAGGTGGTTATCTTCAATGGACAAGTCGATGCTTGCGTTACATTAAGACCAAGCCTAATGGAAAATTGATGATTCAATCCATTACGAATGGACCCTTCATACCTCGACAAGTCCAAGACCCCGAAATGCTGATGCAACACCTCCCGTCCCACCATTTTTGTCTTCAAAAGAATCGGAATACTCAAGAGGATCAAGCAAGTCGAAGCAGATGACATGGCAATTCATATTGTCCAACTGGTTTACCAAGAGACATCATTGTCAGCCAGAGACAGCCAGAAACCGCTTTCGATATGTGGGAACGTGTTAGACGGCTTTGTCATGGAACATAAATTGGCCAACAAGATACGGAGAACAAGTCGCTAACCGCATGGGAGAAGTTTACATCTACCCGTGAGAATCCATTGAATCCTACTATGGAAGGTTCTCGCACTTTAATGAATGAGTCGATCGTAAACAAGTTGACACCCGTAACTATCGTGAGCAACATCAAGTTCTTGAACAATCTACCGTAAGAATGGGGACGATATGTCACTATTGTCAACCAAACAAAAGACTTACATCAAGTGAACTTTGATCAACTCAACGATTTTCAAACAAAACCAAAATGAAGTGAATGAAGTCGAAAGAAAGATTAGCAAAGAATCATGATCCATTGGCACTCATTGCAAAGACTCAAACTCCAGTGAATACACAACAACAAGCTTCATCATCTTCCACTAACAACAACTTGCAAAGAATACATTCCACAACAACAAGTCGCTCCACCGAACAACAACATTACTGTGAACAAGGAATCACCGATCTTGAAATGGAACAAGAACAAGCTTTTCTTCAAGCATTTGCATTTATGGGTAAAGCATTCGAGGTCGCTATTCCACACCAACTAACAACAACCAAAAGATTTCATCAAACACTGCAATGTGCAAATTGCATGTACCGGTGTGAACATGGGTAATCAAAGACAAATGGTTGAGTTATTGCGAACCCACGTGGATATGCTCTGGATTTCGGATGGGTAATCAAAGGTTCAATCGTAATCAGTTGGGTCGAATGTTGGAAATCGATGGGGCGTAATGTTGGGAATAGAGCAATGGTAATCGAATGGGAATGTGGCAGCCCAATGTTGGGAATTATGGAAATGTGAATCGTGGTAATCATGTTACGTGTTACAACTGTCAAGGAGTGGGTCACATGGCAAGGAACCGTCCTACTAAGTCGAAAAAGAAAGATCTTGCGATCTTCGTAAAGCTATCATGTTGGTACAAAAGAAAATGCAGGACTTCAATTGAGGCCGAGGAACATGACTTTATGGCTATTATGGATGATTTGGAAGACCTCGAGGAAATAATTGCAACCGCATCTTCATGGCAAATCTTCAGAGACTAAGTACGACACCGATTCTCGACGCACCTCCCGCCTATGACGCCAATGCGCTTTTGATGTACCAATCATCGATCCATGCTATAACAATGTCATATTTGATGTGTTTACTCATGATGAACATCATTCGCGGACATCGGCACCTACTTATGATACATACCGACAATCCGAGTTGTAGCAATACTAACTCGAGACTCTGATGTGGATCCTAGTAGAGACCGTGTGGCACAAAATACCGAGACCGATGATGAAACACGTGCTTATTTTGAATCATTAATCAATAATCGTGGCATTGAAATTGAGAAAGTTAGAATGGTCAATCGCGAAGTTTAGGCCGCGAATGCGAAATTGACCCGACTTGAGAGTTACAAGGAGAACGCAAAAGCCTTTGAATTTCATAAAACAAAGAATCGAATTAGAAATTGGTTATCGAAATTTGGTTTCTAAAGAACAACTATTGCAAATCAAGTATAACACACTTGATGTGAATTTGAACTTGAAAATTAAATCTTTAAACAAGGAAATTTCGATTTAAATGACCAACTTTCTAAACAAAAGAAATGTTTTCGATCTTGAAAAGAGAAGAAGCGATTGATTATCGATTTTTAAAACGAGAAGATTCTCTTCTTGATGAAATTCTTGATAAAATGAAAAAATTCAACTTTGGAAAATTTGCTTTTAAACGGGCCATTCGCTTCAAACAATCAAGATGCTTTCTAATCAAGTAAATCCGCTTTTATACTAATCATAGAATGGCACTTGGTAACGACCTTCTTCGCTCCTCAAGAAAGCTCGAAACCTCGAATGTGTTAAACAATGGAAATGTTTTGCATGAACCCATAATTGTTCGTGATTCTCTTGAAACGTTAGAACTATCTGAGGAGAGTAGATAAAAAAAAGAAACAAAAACATCTGGAAATCAAACCAATTGATTATAACAAATGGAACAAAATTAACGGAATTACTTTTGTCAATCAAAAAGAAAAGTCAAAGTTTTCTATCACACCAAGTGTTTCAAACAAAAAGTCAACACCTGTTTCAAAATCTGTTTCAAAACCAGTTGTTGTCTCAAATTCTCTGTCGAACATTGAATAAATGTCTTCAAACAATCCTTTTAACACAAGTGATGAGAAGTATTTTAGAAAATGTAAAAACTAGAATTATGGATCTTCAAGACATCATAAAACTAAAACCAATATTACAACAAACATCCGTTTAATAGTTTTGATAATGAAAATAAAAAGTACTTTGAAACTCAAATGCGCCTCACCGAATAACATCAACTCAAGGGTAATTCATTTTAACAAGCGTTTTTAAAGAAACAATGACTTTGTCAAGGACCATAAATCCCTAGTAAAGCAAGCTAATGACTGTTTAACACATCAAATTTTTGGAAAATTTAAATGACTCTCTTCAAGATGTTCGACCACCGATATTATGTCTATTATTTTACAAACATATTCTCGTTGAAGATCATGAAAGACTCCATCGAGACCTCTAAAATTGTTTCAAAATATGAAAAGCACTTGAGAAACTTAAAAAGAAAATGTCTCATATTTTAAACAACTTGATCGAAAACCGAGGAATGAAAGTATGACAAACCGTCGTATGAGCGTGCCTACAATGACATGAAAGCTTAAAAATGATCTTTTGAGGGCTCACCGGAATGTCAAAAAGGAAAAAGTGAATACTAACATTTCAAAACCATTGACCGAGGAGAAAGCAAATGTTCCCAAACCGTTTTAAAACCAAAATGTCTGCTTTATGCCTCCTCCAAAAGTCAACGAGAAAATGATTTATCAAAAGCAATACTCCACCCGCCTTGCCTAAACAAAATGTTGATAAAGGAAAAGCGGTTATCGAGAAACCAAAAGTTTTAGCTCCGGCCTTTTTAAGATGAGTACCACTAATGCTTCGCCTCCACATCTAAACCATATGGAACAAACGACATAAGTTTAGAAAAGCACTCTAAAGAGACTAGGAAAGCCAAACCACTTCTCTTGATAAAATGTGAATCCTAATGAGTGTGCCTTACCTTCTACAGGACTAGGAAGCACCTCTAGAGCAAAGCAGACTAAAGCCTAAAAGCAATACAAGGAACAATAGAGTCTCGCTTGCCTCTAAGAGTAGTCGCTTGAATAAGGAGAAGAAAGTAGAAGAACACCCTAGGAATTTACCACTTTGTAATAAGAAAGACATTTCATCCGAATGTAATGAACCTATGAAACTTGTTAAGTCTAATGAATGTGTTGAATCTCTTTGTTTAACTTGCAAGAAATCTTTACCTAATGTTCATGATGATTATGTTTCTAAGAATGAGATTGTTAAGCTTGTTAAGAAGAATGTTCCCAAAAGAACTTATGCTAAACGAATAGGAAGACTAGTTGAGACTTAGGCTTTACACTACCGATAGGGAGCATAATGTTTACTTTAGGGATGACATTTGAAACCCACGGTAGAACTTTCACACTCTAGGAATGGTAGAATGAGTGATGAACCCGTCTTACCAATAGATAACTTCTATGAGTGTGATCGGATTTTACCTCTAACCCAAAGGAACCAAAATCAAAACGGTTTCCAAAATCTTCTTCTTCTCGTTATTGGTAGGTTATCGAAATATGTCTTTGGATCGTCAACTCGGGTTGCTCCAAGCACATGACCGAATCAAGTCACGATCAATTTCGTCTCGAAATTCATGGAACCGTACATTTTGGAAATGATCATGTAGCAGCTATCATGGGTTATGGAGATCTACCTTTTGGAAATTATTTGATCACTCGGGTTTACTATGTCGAAGGGTTGGGACACAATTTGTTTTCGGTCCGGGCTCGTGATGCAAATTTAGAGGTTGCTTTTAGGAAAAATGCTTGCTTCATTAGAAACTTGAATGGCACCGATCTCTTAACGGGAATCGTGATACAAACTTGTATGCTATCGACATTAACCAAATGGCCTCTTCATCACCAATATTTATTATGACACGAGCACGGAACAAAGTCCTCGGTTGTGGCACGATGGTTATCCCATCTCAATTTCGACACCATCAACAAACCGCCAAAGACAACATCGTCAATGGACTTCCAAAGTTCAAATACACCAAGGATCACTTATGTCCATCATGCGAACAAGGAAAAGCAAAAGAGCATCATATAAACCCAAACCGCACCTAGTTCGTAAGGTTGCATATGTTGCACATGGACTTATGTGGCCCAATGAGAGTTGAAAGCATTAACGGAAAAAGTATATTCTTGTTATCGCCGATGATTATTCAAGATATACATGGGTTAGGTTTTGAGATCAAAAGATGAAGCACTAGGCATCATCATCACCTTCCTCGAAACGTATTCAAGTACTTCTTCAAACTCAAAGAAGAATTATAAGAATGCATAACGTAATGTAATTCACAAATCGTGAGTTAAGAGCTTATTTTGAAGATGTTGGAATCACTCATCGACATCGCTTGTTAGAACTCCACAGCAGAATGGGGTAGTTGAAAGAAGAAATCGAACTCTTGTGGAAGCCGCCGCACAATGCTAATCTATTCTAGTGCACCGTTATTTCTATGGGTCGATGTTGTTGCATCGCTTGTTTCACTCGTAACCAATCCCTAATCCATCCAAGATTCAATAAAACCCCATATGAAATAGTGAACAATGAAAACCCGATATCTCTTACTTTCACGTGTTTGGCGCTTTGTGCTATCCGACAAACGATGAGAAGATCTAGGAAACCGAAGCTAAGGTGATATTGGAATCTTCATTGATATTCGATAGCTCGAGGGCATCTGTGGTGTATAATGTAAGAACTAGGAGGATCATGGAGACGATGAATGTGAATTTGATGAACTTTCAAAGATGGCTTCGAGAGACTCGCTAGAACCCGCACTAAACTCGCAGACTTGGACATATCGTCAGACTCGTACATCAAAGAGCTCCATCAACTTTTGGTGACACACCTCATGAACAAGAATGGGAGATATTCTTTGAGTTAATGTTCGATGAATATTATGGTGGAACTCGACAAATGCATCAAACCATCATTCCACCGCACCACCAACATCACCTACCACAACCAATGTAAGATGCATCTAAAACGGTCGAAACCAATGCACCAACTCCATCAACATCATCTACATCTACTCCAAGAACTCCAATTCTTCAAACAGCTTTTACCCCAGCTGATGAGCAAAACCAAAACATATCATTTCAAGAAGAACCTACACAAAACCGTAACGATGCAACGTTAGATGCACTTATTTGAAAACCCGTTTGCTATGGAATCACCGAATCATCTTCAAGCTTACGAGAACCATCTAACTCGCACTCAGATAATCTACTTGTGATCCTTCTACTCAAGTGGACAAAAGACCACCCGCTGAACAAGTTATCACGAACCTTCAAGGCCAATTCGACGAGACGCCAACTTGCCACCGATTGCGACTTATGCATTTACCTTTGCTCAATTAGCAATATAGAGCCAAAGAACATTCGCGAGGCAATGGCGTAACCCGCATGGATAGAAGCGATGCAGAGGAACTTCTCCAATACCGCCTACATGACTTGGGATATGGTTCCAAGACCAATTGACATTCGCGCCATTGATCTCAAATGGTTATGGAAGAACCAAAAGGGATGAAGAGATGACCGTAATTGCAACAAAGCTCGCCTTGTGGCCAAAGGATACAGACAGAAGAAGGATAGACTTTAAAGAGTCATTCGCTACGGTAGCTAGACTAGAAGCAACAGATATTCTTGGCCTACGCAACTCACAAAAACATCACGATTTATCGATGGACATTAAGACCGCGTTCTTGAATGGAACTCGAAAGAAGAAGTGTACGTGAGTCACCGTAAGGCTTCATCGACATGGAACATCCGCACTACGCCTACAAACTCAAAAGGCAATATATGGATTGAAACAAGCTCGAGAGCGTGGTATGACGAATCGTCTCTTTCCTTATCCTAAACAATTTCACCAAAGGAACAGTTGATCCTACCTTGTTTACACAAAATGCAAAACGACATTTTGATTGTTCGATTTACGTGGACGACATCATTTTGGGTCCACTAATCCGAATCTTTCAAAACATTTTGAAAATCTCATGAAAAGCAAATTTGAAATGTCCATGATGGGGAACTAAAGTTTTTCTTGGTTTACAAATACATCATCCCCACGTGGAATTTTTATTAATCAAGCAAAATATACAACCGAGATTTTGAAAATCATGGTATGGATAATTGTGACTCGTTTGGACACCAATGGTAACTTCACCAAAATTGGAGCCGATTTTTTGGGAAACCTATTGATCCGAAGAAATATCGAGCATGATTGGTTCTCTCATGTACCTTATCGCTAGTCGAATTCGATATTCATTTTGTTGCTTGCTTATTAGCACGGTTTCGTGCAAATCCTACCGAACCGCACCTCAAAGAGGTTAAAAGGATCTTTCGCACCAAGACATCCATTTACAAGGGTCTTTGGTATCCGAAGGAACTGGATTTGATCTACTTGCCTTTTACAAAGAAAAGTACATCGAGGCGCACAATTTTGGGTGAAAAGCTAGTGTCGGTCTTCAAAGAAACAAGATTGACCGCACTTTCAACCGCTGAAGCCGAGTATGTGTCTCTATCTGCGTGTTGTGCTCAAGTTCTATGGATGAGAACACAACTCACGATTATGGCTTTACTTTCGATAAAATACCTATGTATTGTGACCAAAAGTGCCATAGTCATATCATGCAATCCTGCTCATCACTCAAAGACTAAGCATATCGTAGTAAGCTATCACTCATAAAAGAACATGTGGAAGAAGGTACGTTGAATTATTTTTCGAAGATCGATTACCAACTCGCCGATATATTTACTAAAGCCCTTCCAAAAGAAAGGTTTGACGATTTAGTTCGACTAATTGAATGCTAAGCCTAACCCCGAGGAGTTAGAACGCCTCTCGAATCTTCTTGAAAATGATTTTCCAAAGCTTCATCTGTAAATATTTTTGAAAACAAAATACAAAATTTGAAAACCAACAAAAGCAAAATATAAAAATATAAAACTTTCAAAAATACAAAAACAATAGAAAATCAAAATACAAAATATTCTTCTCACGACATGTCTTGTATAATCGATATCCCAGACGCTTTAGAAATGTCATTCAACAATGATACGGCATGTACGGATGCTTGAGCGAGAGTTCTTTAATGTTTTCCAAAACATGTCGCTTCTACAAATTTTCACAAATGGCTTTCAGATACTTCAAGACGAAACCCGGACTAAAATGATGACTTTTGATTATTTCAAATCAAAACTCGTGTTTTTAAAGAAAAAATCAAGTGTACGCCAAAGGCACTACATTTAAAATCGGTGAGAATCATCATCATCTTGAGCACCTTTTTCAAGATTGTTCAAAAAATTTCAAAATCTTTCAAAATACTTTGTGCTCAAGATAACTCCTCTAAAACCCTTTAATTGATTATGCTTTATTAAAGGGGAGTATAAAACAAAATGTTCCAAATTTATGCTTAAATCAAACCGCTTTGTCTCCCAAAAGATTCTAAAATGTTGGTTAATTGTTGATATCAAAAATATCACGATATGCTATTTTTGAGGGGAGGAGACGTGATTAAAATGTGATCAAAAGTTTAATGATCGTTGTTTGATTCTCAAAAGAGCTCGACTCGCTTGAAACCAATGAATCGACGAGGAATAATGTACCATCTCGAGAAACTTTCTATGGACTTGACCAGACGGGTAATAATTTCAAGCTAGTTCTCTAGTGATGTAAACGTGTCTCGAATCGGTCTAGCTCATTTAAAGTCGATCAATTCAAAAAGTGCGAACTCTACCTCTATGTGCATTCATCAAAACTTATAAGCACATGTGAAGGGGAGTGTTTCGAAAATATAAAACTCACTGAGTGTTTCAAACATGTTTTCTATCATAAACACACCGAGAGATTTTCAAGAAAATGGTTTTATGGCAACAATAGACAATCATGGAGTTATAAGGTGACTAAGGATAGGAAAATCATCCTATGATCCACCAGAGTTTGAAGGATCTACCCAAGGACATCACAAATTGGTAGTATTAGAAGTCCTTAGGAATGATTGAAAAAGGAGTAATGTGAGAAAGGAGAAAGAAGGGTTGAAGAATTAAAAGAAATGTAATGAAAAGGGTGAAAAGAAATAGCCTCCATAGTCAACCTTAGGCGTAAACCGGTTCAATTCATCCGCCATTGGTTGTCACTTAGTCGACGCCGGTATTGAAGACAAAGACGTCATGGACCCAAAGGACGACCGCACTAAACCTCCTAGCCACTCAATTCCTCTTAAAAGGATTTGTTTCATTCTCACTGGAACCTTACGTAAACTATCGGCTTTTCTTAGAGATCGTTGGTATTGAAGAAGGAGACCCTCTCCCTAGTCTCCGCCAGAAAACCAAATGCACTATTGAGTCTAGAGCCACGAGATTCATCAAAAGATCTCATAGGAACACTTGACATGACATCGCTTATCGCTCATCTATAAGGACACAAGTGATATATTCTAGAGTCCCACGCAGATCTTAGCAATCGCCGTAACATTTATGAGAAGTTTCACATCCGTGATCTTCGTGATTGAATGGAAACTCCCGCCGTGGTCAACATCAAGCACCGACAACAGTCACTTCGTAACTCCCCGGATTACGCTTAGTGTGTCTCAAACGGTCTACGTCAGGAGTGATGCCGTGTACTTCAATGACTCATCCGAATCAGATGTATTTCGGTATATCACGTTATCTCACTTGTGGGACTCAGCTCAGAACGGACTTTGTAAGAATTAGAGATGTGTTCTCACACTATGTCGTTAACACCCTCGAAATTCAAACCTGTAAGTGCCGGAATCCGCTTATTACTAACCTGTTTTTATGTTTCCTTCTTATGGAAGCTCCGGAGCGGATTGATCGTGCAGATTCTCCACATGCTCATACCAACAACACATGAAAATTCTCATCAAAATCAAAGGCAACAAAAGTTTAAGATGATTCTTCGTGAATGTCAAAGAATCTATAAAGTGTAAAGACTCGAGAACTACATCATTGGTAACCAAAAGACAAATAGAAGTGTGAGCATGGTGGAGAATGACGTGGAGACACCTAACCAACGAAGTTGACAACGGCAGAAAACCACATTAACCGATCACAAAGCATGTAGGAACAAAGAATTAAGACTATTCTATATCGACACACAAAGTTCAAGCTCAAGGAAAGTAAAGACCTATTCAAGTGGAGCATCTTTTGAATGACTACCCCTTAGGGGGAGATTGTTAGCCTTAATAGTTTTTATTAAAAGTGATGGTCATTCACATTTAGGAACTTTGTAACGTGTGTTAGATATCGTAATAGAATAGTCAACGGGCTCGTGGATTGGACTAAGCTAATTGGTTAGAAGTTATGTTAAGCTAGCCTTTGTATAAGTTGTCATCCAATCCAAGTCCAGTCCAAGCCCATCCCAAAGCCCATTAGGGTATATGTAAGGAACTATAAATACCCCTGTTAGGAATTCCATGTTGGATGAATCGAGTGCAGTTGCAAAAGCATTTAGAATGGCAAGAGATTGGTGTCATTCTAATCAATCTGTAAACTTTGAATTGCGCTTACTTAGCGAGAGAAGAACATCAAAGCAAAGATAACGCTCCAACCGTATCGAGTAGCACCTCTGATAACTAATGATTTTGGAGATGGTATTCCTACAAAGGATATCATTGTTAATTGCAAAACAACGGGTACAACCCGAATATCAGAATTGCATCCATCCTACATGGCATTGCAGTATCCTTTGTTATTCCCGTATGGAGAAGATGGATATCACGATAAGATACCATATCATTCCAATAACGGTAACAACAAGACTAAACGTGGATATGTTTCAATGAAGGAATATTACGATATTTGATTCACAAATAAACAACCAAGCCAATACTTTACTTAAAGGGGCAAGTTATTCCAAGAATTTTTGGTTGACGACACGCATCGGTTGAGGAACAAAGACTAAAATGGAATAGACATAATCAAGACACGTTACGAGTAGATCTCAGATTATAATTTGCGGGACGCAGCTACAAGGGAGACACAGATGCATCAGCCTTGGAAAAGGATTGTCTTACCTCAAGTTTTATTGGCGGACCACGTTATATGATGCAAAACTACCAAGATGCAATGGCTCTGTCGCACTTACGGGAATCCGATCTTTTATCACATACACATCTAATCCAAAATGGCCGTAAATTGATGAAATGTTGGCATTTATACCGTGACAAAAAGCACATGATCGGCCGTAAATAGGGACGCGTGTTTTCAAAATGAAGCTAACTCACTATTAGATGATCTAACAAAACCATATATTTGGACCACATTGTGTGTAAATAATAATATAATATACAATAATTATTTACAATCTCAAACTAATTTTTCAAACAACCCTTAATTTTGTTAAAATATATACTTGCAAGTGGTGTATGTAATTGAATTTCAAAACGAGGGCTCCCACACGCATATATACCCCGTGGTGGAAGAAGATTACAAATGCAAAACTGAAATCGCTTAGATAATATGATATCTGCAGAACTACCATGTCCAACAAATGATCCGTAGGCTACAAAGTCGGTGAGTATATGTTGCATGGTCCATGTGGTAAAGACGCAAACTATGCTCCATGCACAATTGAAGGAAAATGTACAAAAGTTATCCAAATCATTCTATAAAGAAACAATGGTGGATGAAGATGGGTACCCAGCTTTATCGACGTAAGAGACACAAAAGTATTTGCTTTGAAAGGCAAATTTACTTATGATAATGTAAATGTTCCTTACAATCGATATTTATTGTTAAAATATCGCACACATAAACGCTGAATGGTGCAACAGATCTAAAGCAATAAAGTACTTATTCAAGTACTTAAACAAAGGGCCGATAGAGCAACTATTGTGGTGCAAGAGAACGGTGACAAACAACGATGAGGGGACAAAGAATCAATGCAATTGATGAGATCACAAACTATTTAAATTGTCGGTATTTAGCACCATGAGGCAAGGCGTGGCGCCTCTTCTCTTTCGATATCCATTACTCTTATCCATCACCATGAAATTAAACTTCCACTTACCAAATCAAAACTCAATCACATTACGTGATTCACGAGTTTACCAAAGACTTTAAGATATAACTTTTCACTTGCACATCAAACCATAACACAAAGTAGCATATAGATGGAATTCTAGAGAGAGAAAGTTAGAGGTTTAGGGAACTTAGTGAGAGAAAGTGAAAGATATTATTATGAGTTCCAACTCTACCTTGGAAGGTAGAGAGTATTTATAGTCTTACATAACTCGCCACACTTTGGGTGTGGATCGTGCATACAGCTGGTAAAGACCCGTCTGTCCTCCACGGTGTTACTTAACTAAATTACTACTTAACTTAAAAGAACTATGACTACGAGCTTAACGATTACATATACTGAGGTGACCGACTTTAATACCGGAATTTCTAATTCCTAACAATCTCCCTATGGAGGTCACCTCAATCATGTACCAAAATTACATTGAATACAAATAGATATTACATTTAACAATTGATCTTGCATTCTTGATGTAGTCCTTGCTCCCGAGCTCGTAGTCATTGATTCTTCACATTGCATGTTTGGTTATTCCAAGTGGAGGTCTTTACCGATCCACGTGATGATAAGTTTGAGCCATCTTTGAGATCATCACCATCAACAATCTCGACACATCCTTTGTGGTGTTGGTATTTTGTGATGTTGTGACTTTGGGACCGACATGCTCACATTCGATCATGATATCTTCTCATCGAGTAGCGGAAGCTTTAGTTGATTCATGATATTGGCGCAGCAGAAAGCGTAAGCATGGAGTGAAAATATCGAGTCATTGATGCACTAATCATGATTTCTTTTGAGATGAATGTGTTAAGTGAGCATGCGGCTATGGATTGACCGCTTCATTCGATCACCGCAAACGCCGGGTGTACCGCATACAACAAGCTAGTTAATAAATCGCACGAAAGTGTCTTTGATCACTTTCGCTGAATTGAGGTACACGCCCACTGCCTCGCTGATCAAGACAAGTACCGCCTCGTGATCGTATAATTCAAGAATTTCCTTGATGTGGTTTCGCAATGTTTCTAGCCGTTCTCAAACCGAACATCTCAAAGAAGACAACACGGAGTGAGTGAACCAAATAATTTTAAGTCCACCGATTGATGAAAAGAGATTTGAAAACAATCGTATTGTTTCAATAGAAATTGTTTTTGCAATACAACGAAGGTTTTATTGAAAATCAATTATCAATCATAAAATACCTTTTGGTTTGAAAATGAGTACACGGTCGATGTGCTAAAGAAAAGAGTTTTAAGCACAAAGACCGGTTTTTCAAAGGTATCCGTCAATCCATAACTCGAACCGTGATTGATTCAAGAGATTGAATCGCCCATTGTTTTCGTTTCATTGTCACATGGTTGATCTATATAATAGATCTCACATGCCACCTACCAGAGCTTGTTTGATGTTGGCTCCAAGGCTTTCCATCTTCATTGTGAATATGTATACATATCACTCGATGTTCCGCAATACCACAAGGATAATGCGAGGACTCAAGATATAATCTCTTTCCACATTGTGTGAAATGAGAGTCTTCATTGAAAGTGTCCTAATGAGATTTATTGATGATCTCGTGGCTCTAGACTCAATTTGTGCATATTTGGATCCCGTGTCGAGACTAGGAGAGGGTCTCCTTCTTCAATATCAACCATCTCTAAGAGAAAGTCGATAGATAATGTCGGTTCCCGTGAGAATGAAACAAGCCCTTTAAGAGGAACTTGAGTGGTTTGGAAAGTTGAAGTGCAAGCGCCACCGGGTCCATGACGCCTTGTCTTCAATACCGATGTTACCATCAAGAGTATATGAAGTGAACCCGTTTCGCCCTAAGGTTGAATAAATGGAGGGCTATTTGTTTTCACCCTTTTCTCATTCAATTCTTTTTAATTCTTCAACCCTTCAAGCTTACCAAGACTTCATAGCTAGAACCTTGTTGGGTTTATTCCAAGACTAGCTCGCCTTAGTCCGCACTCTTCCCATATCTCATTTTTCTCCTTTATCATCATACCTAAGGACTTCTACACTAACTAGTGGATTGTCCTCGGTAGATCCCTCCTGCTCGGGCGGATCATGGGAACACATACCTAACCTTATCATCCTTATATCACCGCATATAAAGTAAAGTTGGTCGGTCTATTTGGTATTGTTCATCCGCCATTGGAACCAATTGAAAACCATTTGAAAATCAATTCGATACTTGTGATATATTATCAAAGCATTTTGTACCGAATTGTTTTTGATATTTTTAGAACGAGAACTCCCCTCAACATGTGCATCAAGTATTTGAAAATGTTTTGCACACGGAGGCAAGAGAAAGAATTAACTTCTTTGATTACCATTTTCTAAAGATATCAACATCACTTCCCACATCAAATCAAGTGGATATAGCATTTCCGGAAGGATGAGGTTTCCATAATTTGCTCCCCTCAATATGTGCCTCGAGGTTTGAAAAGAGTTTTGCACATACTAGAGGGAACCGCACATTGGGATGAATGATCACATTTCAAATCATAGGTTTAAGATAGATGCTCCCTCAACATGTGCATGGAAAATTTGAAATCGCTTGTCACATGCGGAAGGATAGCATGTACATCCTTATGAAACCATTTACCTAATTATCGCTTAAATCCAATTTAAATCACATATTCTCCCCGATCACAATTATCAAAACATTTGAGATTTGTGATCTCGTATAGATTTAAATTGATTTTGAAAGCTTTTAAGGAGAATTGTGACTTGATTGTGAAAGTGTTTGAACTCGATAAGGATCGGATTTTAAGACTTTAAACTCCATTGATAAAACATGCATGTACATCTTTTGAAAACAATTTAATGCCAAATAACTTTTAATTTAATTGAAATCATTCTCCCTCAATCAATGACATAGGTTGTTGATTGAGAGATAGAGATTTTGACAAATAAGTCCCGATGATTATCAAAAATAGAGATCGAGTTATTTTTCAAAGCATTTAGTTTTCAGCAGATAAATGTTTATAGAATCGTAGCATGGAATTTGAAAACATGTTAAAACATGGCTCGTTTTTTCTTTTAAAACCGGTTATTGCTCAAAATGACAATAAACCATTTTTTCTTTCTCCCAAAATATTTTGATTTTTTTTTTTTTTTTTTTTTTTTTATATATAAAATTCGAACAACATCTAAAGTCCCGTGTCATTCTTTTGAATGACATCACAAAGACCGTAGATATTATCGAACCGAGAGAAACATGACAAAATGACAATATTTTTGAAGATTTTTCAATTTTTCAAATTTTTATGGATTTTGAAGGTTTTATATTTTTCTATTTGATTTTGAAGGTTTTATAATTTTGTATTTTGTTTTTCAAATAAATATTTACAAGAGATAGATGAAGATAGACCTTTACTCCTCGCCTTCCTCCTCAAGACGCTTTGAGAGTTTCGTTGAAGGCTTTTCAAACCAAGTCGTGGAAGAATAAACTCAAAACGCTCTCTTGAAGAGCTTTGGTGAAGATGTCTCGCTAACCGATATTCGACTCACAAAATATAGTTCCACCACACCTTTTTCCACTTGTTCCTCGATGAAATGATGTCGAATGTCGATATGCTTTGCTCTTGAGTGTTGAACGTTGTTGCATGAGAGAGCAATAGCACTTTATTATCACAAGATGAGGGATTTTGTTGAATTCAAAGCCATAGTCGATAATTGAGATCTCATCCATAAGATTTGAGCACAACAAGATGACATGGCTATGTATTCACCTCTCAGAGGAAATAGAAGTACTCATTTGCTTCTTTGAAGACCACCACAAGCTTATCACCCAAAACCGAGCACCTCCCGACGTATTTCGACGTGTATCTTGACAACTCGCATGATCAAGAGATCGTGATAGGTCGTTAGTGACATACCGTGTCCTTCGGTACCATAGTCCCATATTGATGGTTCCTTGAGATACCGAAGACCCGCTTAATCGCTTCAAGGTGCTTTTAGTAGGCTTAGCTCGGTATCTAGCACACATGCACACAAAGAACAAGATGTCCGGTCTACTAGCAGTGAGATACATCGTGATCCAATCATACTCCGATATTTCGCTTGGTCAATCATGATCCCCGAGAGGTCCTCATCTAGTTTGGTTCGGTCAATCATGGGGTGTCAACAGGTCACTTGAATCAAATCCAAATTTCTTTAAAATCTCTGTATATTTAGATTGATTTATGAAAATGCCTCCGGACTTTGTGAAATTTGTAATCCCAAGAAAATGACATTTGTCCCATCATTGACATTTGAAACTTTGAACTCATTTCATTAGAAAACGATCACATTCCATTGGGTCTGCTGAGGCAAAAATAATATCATCAACATAAATTTGAACATGAATTAAATGTTTGCTCGACTTCCGGTGAACAATGTAGGATCAATCGCTCCTTTGATGAATCCGTTGATAGAAGAAACTTTGACAAAGGTATCATACCATGCCCTTGGAGCTTGCTTTAAACCGTAAAGAGCCTTCTTCAAACGATAAACGTGAGTAGGATGCTCTTGATTCACAAATCCTTCAGTTGGTCGACGAGACGACTTCTTTAAGATCTCCGCTCGTAAATGCCGCCTTTACATCCATCCGATATACCACCATGTTCTTACTAGCAAGATTAGCTAGAAAGATTTCGATTGCCTCGATTCGAGCAACCGAGCAAAAGATTCTTCAAAGTCTATACCTCCTCTTGACGGTATCCTTTAGCAACTAATCGAGCCTTGTTCTTCAACACATCACCATGCTCATCAAGTTTTACTTTGAAGATCCATTTTAGAGCTATAATCATAGCACGCCCGAGCAGTACTAACTCCCATACATCAAGACGATCAAACTCATGAATTTCATCTTGCATGGCATTGAACCGCCTATCTTCATTCATAGCGCTTTAACATCTTTGGTTCGATCTTAGATAGTACGGAGTTGAAGAAGCACCATAAGGCATCGGTTGCAAGTTGTTTCCGGTTGATACAGACGAGAGGGATTTCCAATGATGTTGTCTAAGGGGTGATCGTGAGTCCATTTTCCGAGGTGTTCATGTGGCGCTTGTTGAGGAACCGAGGTAGTCGAGTCGATGTCTCCTCAAGAAGATGGTTCGATGATGATTCAGAGTAGCAAATATGTTTTCAAATGGAGCATCTTCAGAGTTGCAAAGGGATTAACTTCATCATTGATGCCGTAAACATTTCCATGATGTACATTTGAAGAATGATGATTTGTTGATGAGATCAAGGATCAGAATGGTGCTTCTTGACTTAAAGATATTGAGACCGAGGGATTGACTTCATTCATCGGAATATGAGCATCCTCTCGTTGTAGGAATCATTACCTCATTAGTAATTGAATCATACAGCTCATCAAACATAGGATCAAACAATTTCTTTACATCATCTTCGATGGAGGTACATATGGAGTTTCTTGAGAGGAGTTTGGAACAAGGGATGAACCAATGGACTGCTTTTGAAGTGCGGGTCCTAAGTCGGAGTGTCCAGAGCCATTTGACCGGTCACCATCAAACGAACGTGAATTGTTTCCATGATGTTTCGGTTCTTTTGTTGTAGATTCGTATCCCTTTTGTTTGGTGCATATCCTACAAATACTCCAATGTCGCCTTTAGCTCTAAGTTTGCCCAAGTCTTGACCTCATTAGTTGGATAGCACAAGGCACCAAACACACGAAGGAAAGATAGATTAGGTTTTCGTTGTGGACAAGTTCATATGGAGTTTTTCCATGAATGGTGTGAATCAGGAACGATTTTTGTGTAGCATGCAAGGGCGATTGCTTCACCCGCAGAAACATTGGAACCTTTGAGTAGATCAAGATTGTTCTAGCGGCTTCAACTAGAGTACGATTTCGCCTTTCAACTACACCGCTCGCTGAGGGGTTCGTGGAACACTTCTTTGATGGTCGATTCCAACGCTTTCATAGAATTCACTAAGTTGTTTGTTGACAAACCCGCCCATTGTCTGCTCGATAATTTCGGCGCCTTGTTTAGTCGAACTCGCACTGCTTGATGAGTTTGATAATGATATCGAGTTTCATCCTTTGTCCTTAAGAACTTGACCTGTGTGAATCTAGAGTAATCATCAACCACAACTAACACATATTTCTTCCCAAAGATATTCTCGCACCTCATTGGTCCACATAAATCCATATGAATCATATGAAGAACTTCGTGATGTAGTTAGTAGGTTTGGGTTTATGGGCATACTTTTGCTTTTTCCCAATTGACATGTCGAACAAAGATGATCCTTTTCATACTTTAGTCTAGGTAAACCTACAACTAAGTCCTTTCTCGAAAGATCGCTGATGGTGCCAAGTTCAAGTGATTGAGACGACGATGCCATAACCATGACTTTGTTTTTGAAGCCTTAGATAACAAGCGATTGAGATGCCCTCATCATGTCATCGATAGAGATGGTGTAAAGGTTTGAGCCACGAGTTCCTTTCAACAGCTCCTTACCATTAAGATCTCTAACAAAGTAATCAAGGCTACTTCTAGATCGTAATCACGTAAGACCAACAATGATTATGACCTAAACCTTCCACGTAATACACTCTCGAGATGACACTATCACCAACTACATAATCTCCATAACCCATTATAGCACCGAAATGATCATTACCAAATCTAATAGCCCCGATGAATTTGCTCACGGTTCATGAGCGCGACCGTCTCCAAATATATGCTTGGAACAAACTGAGTCCAGTACCACGTAACGATTTGAACGATCCGCAGCTGAACATGCATAAGAATGGATAATCGATAATTGGGATCCCCATGCAAGAATGGGTTCCATTTGGTTAGTTACAATGGTTGGACCACCCACATCGTAAATAGAAGCATTCATATCGTAAAATGAGGTAATGGAATCATTGTGAATAGATGCAATACTAGTGTCTCAGATAGCTCTATTTACAGCAGTGACCACTTCTTAAGGGAATAGTTCTACCAAGAGGCATCCATTTTCTAGTGGGCATTATCTCGATTAGTCTTATGACCAATGTGTATCCAATAAAAGCCTATTCTCACGAATGTTCTTCCCGTGGGTTTCATTGTTTTCTAACTCTTCGCTTTTGCCTTTTAGCCTTTTTAGCATGAATTTTAGCATTAACAAAATTAATCGGACAATTAACATCATTAGGCGTAACATTAACATCACATCCATGATTAGAAATGTAATTCAAGCAATCATCAAGACAAGGTTTGCAAATAGTATCGTAATTCAATTAATTACAAGACGCCTATGGCTAATACTAGAATCAACACGATTCGCTTTATTCGATTCAAACTTAAGGTTCCTAGATTGTTCTTCTACTCTTTTCCAAAGGCACATTCTTAGCTTCATGAGGTCCTATCATTCCTTGTATTGTCTTGAGACTTTGACCGCTCCCTTTAATGTCACCGACACTCCCGTAGAGGAATGGGAACATTAGTTTGTTTTATCGCTTTGCACCACCTGCTTAGATGTGCCGATCTCGAACTACATGCAGGTGCACTAAGGTTCACTTTCTTAACACTGGAGGTACTGAGATTAGTACTCCTAGAAGGCACATTTGAGTTCTCTTTCCTAGTCTTGACAGATCTAGAATCTGTACTACTCAAGGGTACACTACGGCTCACATTCAAAACATTGGGAATCGAGTGCATATCATATTTGGCCTTAGGCATCGAGCATGGAATCAAAGGGTTAACTCTCTCACCTAATGTCTTAGGGCATATTGTGATCAAGCATTCTAAGATTTCTTGAGATCGTTTGGCATATGAGCATGCATGTCCAATTGCATTATCATGAGGTTTCTCTAGCTTATCCTCTTCAACAATCTCACGCAGTATTCTAAGCAATCCTTAAGGGATGAGAAATATGTTTGAATGGCAAGTTTGTTGTTCCTTAGATGAGGGGGACATATGTCATGATAACGATATTTATTACCAGAGTGAACCTTAGATACAACATTCTCCCATTGATCATTGGCATTTTCCTTTTACCGACTCTTCGATTCTCAATTTCCTTTTGCAATGAAGTTATTTGTTCGTTGTTTTGTTACGAGTGACTTTAATTGATTCAAACAACTCATTGAAGTGACGCTTAACCTTTTCATTTTCTTCTAGAAAACTTTCGCTTTCCTTTGTAAGGCATTTACTAGGTTTTGAAGATGAAACGCTTGAGAATTTCGAGAATCTAAAGAAGGAGGCATTTGGGAGCCTCGCATATTGTTTGTTTGACCCTTTAATTGAGAGATTTGGGCTTTCAACTTTCTCGATCGTGTTGCACCGAGCTTGAATCGCTCATCACGCTTGTTAATTTGAAAACCGCATCAAACTCGAGCATCCAAGATGTCTTGACATTTGAAGTTTTGACATTTTCTTTAAGATGTTGATATTTTAGTTGTAATTAAAATGCTCAACTTCTAGTTGAGAAAATGTTTAACAAAATTGTCGTGATCATCCTGCTCAATTTTCTCATTAAGTTTAGAATTAGTTTTTCAAGCTCAATGACACGATCATGGGAGACTTTCAGGCCACAGATAATTCATGAAATTTGAAGCATTAATAGAGCAATTTGAAGCGTTGAAAACACATCTTGAGCAACACATTCAATAATTAGATTCTCATTTAATGTATGCAAGTTCTTTCTCTCAATCTCATTATATTTCAAAGGCACGCTCATAGTCACTAACTTCAACAACCATTGCATCAAATTCCTTTTCCATTCCCTTAATATCGCTTCCACCCCTTTTAAGACTCTCAAAGTGATCTTTAGAAGTTTAAAGAAGGGCATGACCTCGCTTAAATAACATTCTTTCATTTGTTCAAAACCCTTTCTCCTTCGCTATACCCTGGTGTGATCCTTTTCTTGCAAGTTTTCTCAAAATCAACAAATAGTTGAAATATAACGATTGACTAATTAATGTCTTGCTTTTAGTGGCAATTGTTCTAGGTACAAGATGCATTGGTGTATTAGGAGGATACACAACGCTTCTAGGCATTTTCCTAAGGGAGGGTTTGTTTCAACAATATTATCCGCTTTCAGCCTTATCTAACTCCTTTTTCCGTAAGACTTGTTCGGAGTCAACAAAGTCTCGAGGCTTAAACTTGTTCAAGGAAATCCAGCTTTTCCTTCTTGTAATCATGAGGAGAGATAATTATGTTTTTCTTTGCATTTGGGATCATTTTGTTTCTTATTCATTGTTTCCTAGTGATTTCATTTAATTTCTTATCTTCCTCAAAGGCACTCAACGCAACTAGGTTTTCGCTTAGGCTTAAGGATTTCATTACCATCATAAAGCACCTTATGAGCATTTCTAGCCTTTTAATTACCTCCGGATTTGGTTCCTCAACAAGGGAATGCTATGCTTATCGCTTAAGACTCGATGTTTGGTGATCATGTGAGCAATCAATGGTGTTTCCTTGTATGTACAAATTTTGTTTTCAAGTTTGTTTTTCAAAGTTTTCGATTAGAAAATCTCTCAAGAGTTTTGATTCCTTTGCATTAAATTCTTGCTTAAGCATTTTCACATTTTCTTGAAGTTCTTGTTTTTGTTTAGTGTTTTAGAAAGTTTTTCTTGCAAGGAATTTAATTTTGTTTCAATACTTCTTCTCTAAACTTACTTTTTCTAATTATCGCACTCACTTGGACATCCATTTCCGCTCACGAGTGGTCAACTCAAATTTTGCACGTTGTTCATAAATAGCAACACGCCCTTATAGGCATTTAGTTCGTAGATAATGGAATCATCGAGCACATGCAGTGTATTCATCAAAGACATATTCATTGTTGATCGCAGAAGATGCATCACTTGGTACAACTTCACTTTCACTTTGTTTCACGATTGATCGTATGGGACAATATTGTTATTACCCATATTTTCAACATTTGATTCAATAGTTTCATTTGATTGTACTTTGTCATGCATCCGCTGCACATCAAGATCATCGATAGTTTTAATACCTCCGAGATGAGTTTGTCCTGGATGGGCCACCTTGTGATGAAGAAGAGATCTGGGAGAGACCATTGGAGAGATGCTAGCCATAAAGATTGTGTGTGCAGAGGTCCATCATCTACATCGTAGTCGTATGCATCACGCCAACGACTTGAAAGGCGCTCGATGATTGTGACCTATCTCCGAATAGGCCGCTCATCCACATCTCGCATCATAGGTCTTGGCATTGCCCTCAAAGAAGAAACAACAATTCCTCTTCATCCAATGCGGCACCATTATCCCGAGCTTGTGCCAAGAACATCTTATCTCTCAAGTAATCGATTCGTGGACGCTTTGAGATGTGCGCCTTGCAATGTGTCCTCACCACCACGCTTATAGCATTTGATCGGCTTAGCTTGACCTTGGTTACCATTCCTTCCTCGATTCGATTGCCCACATAACCTCTACCAAGACCACCCCTTCCCCGATCATACCGCTTTCCGAATCGGGTTGCACCACGATCCTTCCATCTTTAACAAGAGCTTGATTGTGTGGGTTAGATGTCGCTCGAGGTTGTTATTGGTTTGTGGGAGAGAATTCATGTTTTGGCTAATCAAGAGCTAGTTGATTAATGAAGCTTCCCACGTGTGCATCAAGATCGCCTTGTTTGTACATAGGATCGTGAATGAGTTTGTGATTACCATTACCCAAGGGTATGACTTGTGAAGCTTTGTTGTGATTCCGATGTTCGAGTAGAAGGCGCTTGAATCATTAGACGAGCTTGTCTCTCCCGGGTTAGTTTTGAACCGATTGAGAATCAATTTTTCAAACATAGCATGTCTCTCATTCAAGGAGGAAGGCATAGAGTTGCTCATAGTTTGTGTTCTTCAATCCTTTAGTAAGCTTCACAATGTAACAAACTTGTGCCATTCGGGATTCATGTTGTTCACAAATTTTGAATTCAACTCGAATGTTAGGCATAGTCATTCGATGTTCCTCATGTCATTAACTAACTTATGAAATCTCACATAGTACTCATAGACATTCTCATCCGGTTTCATCTTGAAGTGCTCAAATTCGCCATAGAGTCGATTCTCTGCCTTCCATGGTCGGGCTCAACCCGAGAGAAGCATCTTAACATTATCCCAAACCGCTTTAGCATCCGTGTTATGATTGATCGCCTTGTAGATGTCTTTAGGAAGACCTTGAAGAACAATGTTCAAGCCCCGATATCTCGTGATCGAATCTCTTTTCTCCTTATCATCAAGCTCATCATACATCTTAGGTCCGTCCATTCCGTAAACAGAGTACCATCTTCATTAGTATCAAGTATGTCTCTAGTCGCTTCAACTCGATATGGTCCTTCATCAATGGATTTGAGAATGTTGACACCATTTTCCTTTCCAAGGCAATACAACTGATTCGCTGAGCCCAAGAGTCGTAGTCGGCCTGGCAAGCATGGGTGGACGAGTATCCGAACCACCGCTTGTACATCCCGCAACAAGTGGAGATGATGAGGGACGCTGGTAGACATGTTAATGATTATACGGATTTTATAACTCTATGATTAAACCGGAAATAGATTCTTTCACGGATTTTACTAAATCAAGAGAAAACCGTAAACAATCACTCAAGTCGCTAGATGATAATGCACTAAGTCGCTAGAAACAAATGCACTAAGTCGCTAGAAACAAATGCACTAAGTCGCTACCAATTAATTCGCTAGACACCAAGTCGCTAGAATCCCAAGTCGCTAATGTAAAAGCAAGTCGCTAAGTAGTAACTCACATGCACTCAAGTCGCTAACCAAATTTTGGCAAGAATTGCCACACAAGTCGCTAGAGACACAAGTCGCTAAAGAGCAACTCACATCGACCAAGTCGCTACCATTAAGTCGCCACCCGTAGTGGAGATTCCACTACTTGTACTTTAACACGCTAGGTCTAACTCGCTAGCACCAACACCGTAAGTCGCTACAAAATGTGAAGCAAGTCGCTACCAAGAAAATATACCGCGAGCTAAGTCGCTAGCTTGAAAACCATATAAACATCACTTTTCAATCCAAAACAACCCAACCAAGATGATTCAAGCTACCAAATGAAAACCTAAACACTTTTGATGATTCTAAACATAAAAGTACCAACAAAATTCAAACTTTAACACAAGAAATCAACCAAATGATGCAAAACCACTAAACTTTTTCAAACTTAAAACCACCTAAAACCACTATAAATCCAAAGATGTGCAAGATATGATCTAACCATGGCTCTTGATACCAATTGTAAGATATAACTTTTCACATGCACATCAAACCATAACACAAAGTAGCATATAGATGGAATTCTAGAGAGAAAGTTAGAGGTTTAGGAACTTAGTGAGAGAAAGTGAAAGATATTATTATGAGCTCCAACTCTACCTTGGAAGGTAGAGAGTATTTATAGTCTTACATAACTCGCCACACTTTGGGTGTGGATCGTGCATACAGCTGGTAAAGACCCGTCTGTCCTCCACGGTGTTACTTAACTAAATTACTACTTAACTTAAAAGAACTATGACTACGAGCTTAACGATTACATATACTGAGGTGACCGACTCTTTAATACCGGAATTTCTAATTCCTAACATCAATTAATGTGAAAGGATCAATATCATAACCTCGTGTTATGATGTAAAAAAAAGGTTAGAACTTTGTGTTCTAATATGATTCAATTAATAGAATCACTAGCATAACTTTATGTTATGTTTTTTTGAAAAAAAAGAAGGAAAAAAAATCACTTGTGACGTCCCTCTCTTGTACTTATTCATGTTATTGGAAACATTGATTTTTATGTTATGACATAATTTTTATATGAATATATTGCTTTATTATCAAGCTAATATAAATGGATAAAAAGGTTTTATGTAACGACACATAGAAAATCGTTTATTATCAATTGATTTGTTGCATGCTTTCTAGACATAAGATGAAAATTGTATGGCATTGATTGAAAACCAAGTTTTCTAATTTTGAAACATATTTTAGTCAGACTCTCAACTTATTTACGTTTACATACAAGTCAAACTCTTAACTTGTATTTGTATACTGTTGTGTTAACTTTGTAATTATTTCGTAATCAATTTTTCTTTATATAATACTTGCTTAAAGAAAGATGTGCACAAATGAAAAGCCATAGTTTTCAAAATCGAGCTTCAGTTTAAATGTTTTATTACCTTTATTTTTTTTCTGAACAACAAGACAAATATAAATATTGATCAGAAAAAGCATAGTTACTATGCATGCTTGAAATTGAAATTTTTGATTTGGTTAAACTAGAAATAAGCCCTCTTTATGAGAGTGCGCTACAAGAGTGGTATTCCCTGTTTTTTTTAAGAGGACCTCAAAAGGGAATACTTAACGGTGAAAGACCCGTTAGAATTGTGGCAAAATCTAAAAAATAGATTATCAATAAAAGAGAGTAACTCTCTGAAAGCTCGCTGTAATTAAATGCACCTCATGTTGCAATACTATAAAAGTATAAGCGAGTTCATTCTCACAAATTTCAGTGTTACGTCTGAAAAAAATTGTGACTTGAATGATAAAGATGATGAGATGTTTTAAGTAAACATTCTCTATTTTGAAAGTCTCGAACATGCTTATAGAATAGCAAATATCGAGAACATAGTTTGAAAAGTATCATGAGATATTGTCAAATTCTCATATATAAAAGCCAATGAGCTTTAAAAAAAATATTAAAATAGTTCAACTATTCGTCCATTCCTTAAAATGAATGTGACAATCATGATTATATTTATCATGGACATGGTCGATTAAATAATCGACATAAAGATCTCCATTCCTCAAGTGAATGTGATGATCAAATATGATCTCCATTCCTCAAGTGAACGATAAAATGATCGATAAGATATTCGCCTCAAGTGAATGTGATCATATTAATGATAAATGTCTAAAGATCATATATCATAGTTATGAATATTGTCGAACTAATATGAAAAATGACCAATCACTACAAGTGATAAAATAAGAACGGAGCAAATAAAAATGTCATGTATGAAAAATACAAGTGTGTCAAATATATTACACACTATCTTCAGAGATGCTAGAATCTATGGTAATAGATTGTGAGATATACATGAATGTCTGTGAAAAGAGAATATAAACTTGTTACGAGGAACAAAATTTAATACTAAGAATGTATTATATTCTTTTGCATCTTCCTCGACATGCAATATACATAAAATAGTGAAAGACAATCACTAGCCATAACATAAGTTTATGAGCCATAACTATTATAATTTTTGGCATGACCGGTTATACCATCCCGAGTCGTTAATGATGCGAAAACTATAATAATAAGATTCTTCAATCTTATGTTGTTTTTTCTCAAAGCAAGTTGATTATTCAACCATCAACTATATTGGGGACTCAATCTCTCAATATTCGAAAGAAAACTAATGGATGCATGTAGGCATACACATCCATTGGATGAACCATTTAGAGTTTAAAATCGATGCATCGTCTAAATGGTAATCAAAATCGCAACTTCAAGTTTGCATGATTAATAGCTCGACCAAATAAAATGCGAGCATAACATTCCAGAGTAAGTATTTCATTGTGAATATGTGATGAATGCTTCTAAATCATCCAATGATAATGAGAGAAAAACTATTTGTTATTGTATGGGGCCATACTAAAATTAGCATCATGCCAACAAGTTATTATAAAGCCTCCCTTTATAATTGGTTTTGGTTAGAAACCAAGTATATCCCATTAAATTTTTTTCGTGCAATACATACTCAAATTACTCCACCTAAATGCATATATGGATATAGAAGAAGGATAATTCCTTCGTGAGAGAGAGAAAAAGAAGCGAAAAATCGGAATGAATTATCATATTCTATTGATCCTCAAAAGAAATTTTATGAATTTAGATTCAATGAATAATCTAATAGCCATACATATACATTGGCCAAAATAAAATTTCGCTACTCATGCTCCAAGTTATACTTTGTCCCTCAAGGACATTGTTTGTTATGGCATGCCTCAAGCATGATAGACTAATCGATTCCAAAATAAAATCCTCGATGAAAAATATGGAGCATGAAAATAAGATGGTTAATCGAGGTATAAAGACCCCATGATAGTCTCATAAAGAGACATAGACATGAAGGTTCCAAACAAACCTCAAATAGCAAATGAGATCTCAATAAATTCTATGATGTCTAAAATCATATGGAATCGAAACAAAACGACGCCGATAAATTTGTTTACATACAATATAGTGCTTACTATTATGCATAATGAGGATCATAAATCAATTGTTATTCAAAATTCAATGAAACGATTGGCAACGTGAAAAGACGCAATATCGTAAAAATATGAGAAGTATTGGGACATAAAGTCCGTACACACAAATGTGTAAAATCTATTGATATACATCGGTCTTTGTGTGAAACCGAAATAAGAGTTCTAAAGTTATCGCTTTAAGACATGAATTGTTGAATAAATATATTCACAAAATTGATTATTAAGAGGCAAATTGTCTCGAGGTGGATGTAAATATCTTATTGATATTTTATGAGATAAATAATCTATAGGTGTTTAATTCACTCTAAATGAGTTTTAGATAAAGCTCGCATATTCTAAGAAGGATCTATAATGCTTTAAGCATTCAAGCATGTCTAGCAACTTCAACTTTTAGAAGCAATTAATAAAGTTCTCAAGAACTCTATTTGATCAAATTGATGAATCCTTATATGGATCAAAATCATTCTCGACGCATATTATATAAATTGCTTTTGCACATGTTTCTATAAAATGATTGGTTCTCAAGTACCATACATAAGTGCAATTGAGGCTTTAATAATTAATATGCATCATGAGAGTGTATTTTTCTCTTTTAATATTTGTATTAGCAAATGTATGTTTTCCAACCAATGTATTTGATGTTAGAAGCTACACATATTTGATCATCTTTGCAGACATATATTCTTAACATCAATTATTCGGTGGACTTTATTACAAAGTCTTTCTTTGTAAAATGTCCGAACAACCGCTTCGGAAGGTTAACATTCAAAAGTTTGAAAGATATATATTAAATTGAGGAGGAGCATTATGCGACCGCACTCTTTCCCCTTCATCAAGTTTTTTATCCCAACTGGTTTTTCTTGATAAGGTTTTAATGAGGCGCTTTATAGCGTATAATAAACGGTGAATATCCAAGGAGGAGTGTTGTAAATATTAATGGGCTTATGTCTATTCACAATTATCTCTAGTGGGCTTTAGGTTTTAGATGTAGCGACTAACTGGTGCCGCCGCCATCGTAAAATATACCACCACTTTGCCCCCGGATTCGAACCCGGATCGCCTGGAAGCAAAGCTTTGCCCAACAGGCCAAGCATAGCTTCGCTTATTATAGCCTAAATTTAATACATAACCATTTCTAAAGCAAGTTCCAATTCATTATTATTAAACCAATTTAGCGTACCATCAATTTACGGAGTTTCACGGACTGTAAAAATAAATAAATATACCGTCGGACTCGTTTTTCGCGGCTCTTCCAATGGTATGTCGGAATTTTTTCGACTTCAAACGAACCTCCAAAAATGCGAAAATCATCGCTTTTTCTTTGTTTTCGCATTTTTGAGGTCTGCTTTAAATCAAAAAATTCCGAGCATACCATTGAAAGAGCACTAAAAACGAACTGACGAGAAGCGGAATTTTTTCGACTTGGTTTCGACCCTCGAAAATGCAAAACAAAGAAAATGGTGATTTTCGATTTTCGAGGTTCAAACTAAGTCTAAAAATTCCCCAAGATACCATTGGAAAGAGCACTAAAAACGAGTCCGTGGTGTATTTATTTATTTTTGACAACCATATAACCTCATAGTTGATAGCCAAAACCTAAATCAACTTTTATATATCGAATCGCCAAATAATAGGAATTACTATGATTTGATTTCGAGACTATTAATGAAACTACGCTACAACAACTGGCATAGGTTCACTTCCACACAAACAACCCATGTTCGATCCCATGCAAGCCAAAAATGGTAATTATACCAATGCCACGCAACCACCATCTCATTACCACGCAAGCAACCGACCCAAGCATCGACCCGACCTGCTCGCTGATCCGACCCGCTGACACGCGACCACTCACGTGGTGACACGCACTTGACCAAACGTCAATTCGGCCTAACCACAGATGACGAATTTGTAAATAAATTTATGACTTTTGTTGTAATTTGTTCCTCACCACAAGGACGATTACGTAAATATCTCTTAACAAATGTTAAATTATGTGAGATAACGAGATATATTTGCACCGTTAGTCCTCATTAACCGATTTTACTAATGTAGACGATTCGCGCCAACTTTACTAATTCAAGGACGATTTCAGCAAAAAAAGTTTTAGGACGAAATGAAAGAACAAGTGCGAAACCATACTGACGATTGACTTTACTCTAAGAATTTTTTTCCTCATATCTTATTTTTATGTTCTTTATTATTATTCTCTATATTTATAATAATGTTTCATTTATGTGAGATACAAAGAACACAAATGTGGCTGCGTTAATCTTCTGAAAAAGGGGAAGACACTTTACTTAGTTTGTGTGTGTGGTGGTGCCTCAAAACTCATAGATTAGCCAGTAAAGTGGGTCAAAAATTATGGTTACTAGAAAAAGAAAAAGAAAATATTTTTTCCATACAACTATAATGACTCACGGTTTACATGTGAGATATGTCGTAGGTGCGAATCATACACAAAAATACCAAAATTACATTTTTAAGATGTAGAAGATGTCAAGTGTTTAATATTTATGATGTTACGTGACACCGATTATTTTGTGCTACACACTTGTATGATAAAAACGTATTGAATATTGCTAAAAATACAATAATAATTGCTGCTTTTTTTATGTATGTTGTAAAAGTCGTGTTTCTAAAAATATACAATAGTAACTCATTATTGCCAATTTGGCATGATGCATATACGAACTTAAAGACGACTTTAAGATTCCGTATTTTACAAATTTCACACGATAATAAAAGTGGTATAAACGGATGACAACGAACCGGATTATAAGGTAACAAAGGTTATAAAAGCGCTGTACAAACAAATATTTATGTCCACACGAAGATGTTGTGGCCTTGTGCTTAAGTATCATTACTAATATTGTTAATTAAGAAAAACTTTGTCAGTGTTATGACAAATCTGTAAATTAAGGTTATGATTATTTTTGGTTTAATATATGCACAACAAAGTTTATTAATCTTGATCACAAGAGGAAAAACATTTTGGTAAGCTAAATTCTATGAGATGATGAAGAGGTCAAAGATGTGTATACATGCCATATTCAGCTAGGGCGAATAAATACAATAGAAGGAAATAGCACTCAAATTAAAAAGATCATCAACCATTGTAAATCATGAGCACGAGCTTAGTTTAACTTAAATTATACAAATACTCGCACAAGAACAGATTTTATAATCAGAACTCTCGTGGTTATTTATAATTATCATTAACTATAAACTAACAAAACAATACAAGAATAAAGAAGTTTTAATATGGCGCCTTCTATATTAAAGCATGTGGATGAATTTTATAAATTATTAATGTTGAAAAAAATTAAAAAAAAAAAAAAAAAAAAAAAAAAAAACTCCTCTTTTTGAAACTACGTTATAAGAAAGTTGTCAAAAGTTTTTGGGTGGGAAATTAAGTCAACTATTTCATTGAAAAAAAATTGTTTGGATTTTTATGTGAGAAATTTAAGTTTGAAAGAATATTTAGCAATTAAACATTACTCATCTTTAGGTTTTTTAAGTTTTAAGAAGAAAAAAAAAAACATGCATGTTTTATATGTAGTATAAATACCAGTGTTAATAAATATGATTGTGTTTCTTCATCTTTATGGTAACATAAATATGATTATGTTAGTAAAAGAATTTTTATAATTTTCTTAGATATATGCTCTAAAAACATTAATATGTAACAGTATCATATATATATATATTTGTTCTACTATTGGATAAGGAAATAATACAAACCTATTTGTGTTAAATAAAAAAAGTATTAAAATTTCCACCAACACACTAACTTATTATAAAATTGTGTTGGTATAATATAATAGCATTAGTTACAACATTTTTAAAGTACCTTTTGTAGACATCTTTTACAAACAAATAAAAATACAATGTGATATAACAAAAGAAAGTTCTAAAACCATAACTACCATTTTAATTCATTTTCTAATATACAAAAATATTTGAATGCAATTAATTGATGATATCTTATTAGTACATGATATAATAACACTATTTTAATTCATGTAATTTTGTAATAATTTATGATTATTTATGATAAATGATATCCTATATTTTGAGTTCTTTTAGTGGACTAATTGCAATTAATCGCTCTCTTGCTTTTTAGACTATTTGATTTCGTTGTTGCATTCCGCGAGCATCATATTAATACATGTTTGTATAATAGTATTTATTTTGTTGTTATATTTTAATATTATATTGTAACAATTTTTCGTATAACATTTCTCGAAATAAGATACTCATCGCCGCAACACGCGGGTACCCGCTAATACTAACTAACACAAATGTATATTTTTCTTGTTTTGTCGCATTTTTATTAGAAAGGTGTTTTGGACATGTTCAAAGATTTATTAAGGAGTATGATGAGTTAAAAGTTGACTAAAAGGTAAAAAAGAGAAAGATAATTATAAATGTACTTTTTTTTGTCAAAGTTAGGATAAGACGAGTACGGAAAGACAAGATAAGGGGAAAAAAGCAAAAAACCTTATAGCACATTTAGCACCTTGTTTTGCTAGTGATGATATAAGCTATTTTTAGTTTCACAAATAGTAAATAATTAAATACATATGGATGCATGAATCCTACGAGTATTTATTTCCAGTATACATATAGTAACATAGATACACAAACCCTTAACATTTCAACTATCACATTCACATTCACATTTTCTAGCATTTTTAGCAGGTATGTAAACACACTTTCATTCAGTTTAGTAACTTCTTGAATGCAATGGCTTTAAGTCGATCGACATAGAATTAATCGCACGATTAATCAAATATTCATTGTGTTTCTGTTCTAGGATACATGTCGAACGGTGTGTTCCTTGCAAGATGTGACTACATGATGAATGAATTCCTCAAGCTTTGTTTCACTTGCAAGAAGGAAATTGGCGAAAAAGATATCATGTTTTACAAGTAATAATCTATATATTCATTTGTTTTCGTAAAATTGTACATGTTCTACATTGATTTTCTATCTAGATTTTTTGAACATGGAAACTAATTAATTTTTGAGGTTTTTGCAGGGATCGCTCGTTTTGTAGTGATGAATGTCGCAACAAGGAGATGAAGAAGGACACAGAAGAAGATTTGAAGAATCGTGATAAGGCAAGGCAGGTCATGAGAGCCCGTAAGAACATATCACCACAGGAGAACGCGGATGTCAGCATTTTTACTAGTGATGCGTGATCGTCGGGTCTTTGTTGGTTTTAGTACATGCTATGGTGTCGAATGATGGATAAGAGTTAATTATATTTAGTCGTTTGTTTATGTTTCATATATAAATGCTTTATCGTTTTAGCTTCAATTCAAATGTCGTGTGTAGTTTCGTTAGTTTGTGGTTAATCTATCATGTTAATTTTATTCACCTCTTATCGGTTTTCATTTAAGAGCTTTCATAAGAAAATAAAAACAAAATTCATGTATAAAGTGGATGCTTAATAAATAGATAGATTGGGAAACACATTCACAGCTGAGACCGCATAGCGCAGTGGATTAGCGCGTTTGACTTCGGATCAAAAGGTCGTGGGTTCGACTCCCACTGTGGTCGACGTTTTCTTTTTTCATTTTTAATGGAAATTGCTTATAAAGATAAAATACACGCATTAATTGCTTTTATCTTACTATCTTCTTATATATAAAGCATTTAGCTTTTTTGTCATTTAATGTTCTCAGCGATACAATTATATAAGCTAAATGTACGGCTAATTTAAATACACATTCTTAACATTAAATACTTAATTTCAACAATACAAGTATTCATGCAATATTTACAATTCATTAATGCATAGTTAATAACATTCTTAAAACACTCATTTAATGATAAATATAAGTGTTAAAATACATAGTTTAAGTCATGCAAGTTGTAAAAAAAAAAAACACTTTTGAATGAAAAATACAATTAAAATAACACATTGTACAAACAAATCAAACTACAAAACACAAAAACTAACAAATAAAATAATACCAACCAAGAAAGCTTTTACCAAATTATTATTTCTTATATTACCTAAACGAACAAACTAATCAAGAAAGTTTATTGTAAAAATACAAATGAAATAAATTATTAATCGAAAAAATAAATTAAAACACCAGCACCAGATCGCACGAAAGCCTTCTAGTCTTCAATAATAAGTGTTCACCCCTCATTATATATATATACTATAACACATCGCATGAACAAGAATACGCGCGATTTATTCATGCGCGATGCGAACGCTAAAAAAAAAAAAAAAAAAAAAAAAACTTTAGCAAATTCATTCCCGTGAATAAAATGATCGAGCGAACGCGACTGTTGCAACGTGCGAGTTAACCCGCTAGTTTAAACTATATGTCAATAATAAGTTTTATATGTACAACCTATAATGCATTTTAGCACTTTTCTCTTAATTGATTTTAAGATATTCCTAAATACTTTGTAAGCATTATAAGTAATAAGGCAATGTTTACAACTATTTAAATCACAAACACATCAATTCAAAACATATAATTTATACTCTTCTTAAATCACTTCATCACTCAAAAGTATAATTATTTTATCACATGATGCAATTTAAGCAAGCTACATTGATTTCATATTTAAGGAGAAAAGAAGAAAATTTTACATAGTATATGGTTTGTATAATATAATAGTTTGTCATTGCTTAAAACTTATTTCAAAATCAGATCCTCGACATTTCTAAAATTATTATCACAATGAATCATATAATTATAAAACATTGTTTGTTAAAATTTTAGTATATGACACCCGCCACAACGCTGTATTTCAATGTAGCTTTAAATAATAAGTGTTCACTCCCGAATTTAAACTATATTTCAATAATAAGTGTTACTATGAGACAAAAATAAATACACAAAATTGCACATATACAAACGACAAATATAATTCCTCTTTAAAGTTTAAATAAGGATATTTGAAAAAACTCTTTTTAAGGGTTACTACGTGCTATCAAATACGCATAATGTCTATAACATGATATCAATAGTTAAATTTAAACAACATCAACTCCAATATCATGTGAGTTAAACAAAGTCAAATACTTCGTCCAACAAAAATATATACCAAATACTAATCGACATTAATACATAATGATAATTTAATATAAAAACTCGTGCGTACACATGTATTTTAAGTATATAAGTAAAAAATATTTTACATAATAAGAAAATCATATTTAACAGTCTCATGTATGCACGAGGTTAAAAACTAGTAAATGCTATATATATATATATATATATATATACATTATATATAAGATAGAGTGACTGCATATAAACGCCATCAAGATCCCATAACGCCATTATATTTCCACGCCATCACAATTAAAGCCACAATAACAAGCTATTAAAATTGGAGAAAAGAACATTAAAATGACGGAAGATGGAATCGAACCTAGGGTGTTTGTGACATTAACAAACATGATAACCACTAGACCAACATATTTTTTGAAATATATCTTTCAAGTCTAAATCTATAAAGTTATACAACCAATTATTCACCAATTTAATGAGATAACTATGACAATCTCTACAACTTATAAACCTAATCGATCTCACGTAAAAAAAATATCAGTTCATTAATAATATATTTTTTCCCCAAACCCTAATTACATCTTTTCCTCAGCCATGTCCTCTAATGATCGTGTCTTTTTATTCTCTAGCACCTGGAATTAAGGTATGCATTTTTTTTTCGTTTTTAAAGTTTGTTTTGTTTTTTGGTTTTTATATTTTGTAGGCTACATTGTAGTTCACTTAATCCCTTTTTCCCTTACAAATAAATAATGTAACTTGTGAGGTAAATTTTTATGGGCCATAATGATATGATTCGATTATTAGTTGTTTCATGCACAAACGACGTTCCAGTTTGATATGGGGAGAGACATGATGGATGTATTCATAAGGAGCTTCATGAAAATAACATGTTTATGCTACAATTTATTTTCTTGCCATGATTTGAGTTATTATATTACGGAGTATATTGTAGTAGTTAATGAATATTGTTCTTTTTTTGTTATATGTAGATCAAGAGGGAGATTAAAATCCTACAAAACCTTTGTGGTGGACCAAATATCATAAAATTGCTTGACATTGTTAGAGATCAGGAATCAAAGACACCGAGCCTAATATTTGAATATGTGAACAACACCGATTTTAAAGTGCTTTATCTGACACTTTCAGATCTTGATATTTGTTATTATATCTATGAACTTTTGAAGGTAACCATCGCGACAACTCACCTCTCGTGTCAACTATTTGATAACTGCAAAACACATGTGCTTTGTCTGTTATGTTTTTTTTTTCTTTTCTATTTGCTATATGCCAATTGCCTACTTTTGCAAAATGGCTAAAACTCATAGTTAGTGCGTGGTCTTTGTACGTTAACAACATCTGTGTCTGCTAAGGCTATATTATAGATATGCATTGCAATTTTTTTTTAAAACTGCCATAGAAAAAGCAGCTAGATGGTATAGTATTTCACATGGCCAGAGAGTTGCATTCAGTTTTGACTACAAAAACCTTGGTTAAAAAAGCTATGCAACCAGTTTGTGGTTCCTTTGTATTTGAATAGGAACATAGACGCAATACCGGAGTCACGAAAGTTGATTAGCTGGGGTCTTAAGCTATGTTATTTTTTGGTATGCCTTCTTTGTATACTCAATTCAATTAGAACATAAAGACAATGAAAATAACATTTATGTGGCCTTAGTGGGTGTTGTGGTCAGTCCAAACCCAAACGGATATAACGAGTCATAATGTAGGTCACCAACATTCACGGGTAACTGATCAACCAACTGAGGAAAAGAGTTTGGCGAGCACGTCCCGAGTTCGAGCACTTCTTTTCATCCGGTATATATGTGTATACAGGTTTTTGTTAATGTTAGCTATACTTCATGTGGCACTGGTCATATGTATTTTATGATGTGTTAATTCCATAACTGTGATAATTGGATAAGGGGTAATTATATGAAACGGTTTAGGAGGTATGCAATTATGCATTAAAAAGAGAAGAGACATTAGACTGATGATCATCTCTCATATTTTACTATTTGGCCAGTTCTGAAAGAAAATTTTCAGGTCATAAAGCCGTGTTGTCGGGTCCTACAGGTGGTGTTGTCGGGTACTCTCAGACCCTTTTCGGAGTTGAGGCAGATAAATCCTTAATTGGGTTTGATATGGGTGGCACTTCTATTGATGTTAGCCGATATACACGGAGTTATGAACAAGTTATTGAAACACAAATAGTTGGTTCTATAATTCAAGCACCTCAGCTCGACATTAGAACAGTAGATGCTAATATAAGTTGCTGAAGCTTATGGGAAAAGTCCAACTGAGCTTTCAAAAAAAAAAGGAGTTCGCAACAATCTTGGCCTTTGATGTCAAAGTGACGTCAAAGGCTGGTGAGATTGCAGATGGTTTTGATATCAAGATTTTAACAGTTTCATTGTACAAGTTTATGTTTGTTGGTAACTGATTTTTGTACTTTTATAGGTTTGGGAAATTGCAAATTCCAAGCGTCAATGATATCTAGGATTTAACATGAGACGAGTATGAAATTTGAAGTCTATTAATCTAAAAAATGAAGTAACAAAGTTTTAACATTTTGAGGTCTATTAAACTAAAAAAATGGTATGTTGGGTTTCTAACAGATCACCAACTATATATTGATTAAGAAGTCTATTTCAAGACTTCAAAAGGTATATTACAAATTGTTTTTGTTTGCTTTAGGCATACAATAAGCAACTTACTCGACCATGTATCTCATGGGTCAATATTTTCAAGTAAACGTAGTCACATGTAAACTTCATTTCTATATGTATATCTAACTATGAATCTCATAGGTCAGGTTGCAAACTATGTAGTACTCACGTTCATATTGCTTTGCAACAGAATTAGAACCTCTAATGGTGAGTTAGGGTGTTGTCGAAAACGGTACTAATGATAATGATAGTTGTCAAGAAATGTGGATAAAAGCATATGTTGATTTTCTTTTCTTTTTTTTTGGTATGAGGGAAACTCCACCCAAGCCACCTTTGTTGACGTGACAGGTAAAATCCATGATGCATTGTAACAATGATTTTGCTCTTGAACAACAAAGGTTTAATTTCAGAAACGCTTCAACTTCAAGTGATTGTT
This sequence comes from Chrysanthemum lavandulifolium, assembly GCA_022545495.1. NCBI lineage: Eukaryota > Viridiplantae > Streptophyta > Magnoliopsida > Asterales > Asteraceae > Chrysanthemum > Chrysanthemum lavandulifolium. The sequence continues at coordinate 58,541,691 of CM040238.1, read as the reverse complement.
GCTTCTGATCCAGGCCTGTAAGCAGCTCAGAAAAACTCACAAAAGGTCCAGTTTCGAATTTCCCTTATAAGTTCCCTTTTTTAGTCTTTATAACATGTTGTTTGTGACAATAGTCATGGTATTCGGTGTATGGTTTCTGCAGCACGCGTTCGTCTCGGTTTGATATCAGTAACTCCTTTAACTATGCCTTCCGCTCCTGCTATTCATAACGGTATGCATATGGACCAAAACTTTAACATATGTTTTAATAATTATATTAATTATATGTTAGGAGTTATATGTTTTAATATATTAATTATATTATTAATAAAATATTCATAAATATGATTGGATTTTGATTAGTAGATATGCTGCAAAATTAGTTATGATAGTTCAGTTTCATTGGAACTTCAATTGTTATTTTCTTTTTACTTTTTGCTAAAAGGGTTTGGTTTTGTATGATATTCTTGAAGGGTCCAGTATAGAGGGCATGGTACGTGAACAACGGCCTTGGTTTGGTTTTGTTAAAAGCATGGATCAGAGGTGATTATCGTGCATATTGTGTTGGGGCTAATGGTGAATATTGTACAGATTAAAGTGGATATTAGGGACTTTGTCTCATTGGATCACTGATTTGTTTCTCGCTGCTCCTTTAGGTGTCAGAAGTTACTACTTTCGCTGGTAAGTGGGTGTTTAATATAGCTTATCGAGACTGCACAAGAACATGTAAAGCAGAGATTATTATACAAACTTCTAAATTACAAACTTTTCTCAAGAGCTCTCTCATGAAGCAAATGAGTCGTCTGCAACACAAGCTACATCAGCATACAATGAGCTTTTGACGACACTTCACGAAGAAAATGTAGTCAGGACTCAGGTACATACTTTTACTAAATTATCCATCTAATATACATCAGTTTTGAGTTATTTGTAAACCGTAATCTGGTCCAAAATATAAAGCTCAAACTAAATTTTTTTACATCTTTGATTTTTATGGCATGTGGGTTTGTAGGATTAAAGGGTGTTTGGCTTAGCAAAAACAAGTCCATTTTGGTGTTTAGATAAGCTTATTAGCTTAGCCTTATGAGCTTATTAAAAGGGGTTTAGATACGCTCACGATTTTGAGTAATAACTTTCAAGAGCTATAAAAGACAGAAATAGTTTGTACAACATTAATTCAACCTATACCATTTTGAGTAAAAGTTGTAATGTTAACACCGATAACATTACCATAGGAGTCAGGCAAGGGCCTACCCGAGTTTCAAAGGCAATGGATACATCACCTGCAATCGCGTATGATTTAATTCAAGTAATAAATGCCGTAAGTTAAGTTATACATTCAACCACATGTGCATCACCAAGATGAAGTATGAAGTACTCATTTCTGAAATTATATACTATCAGATATGTATGCTAGCTCACACTGTGAATCGAGCTACCATCCTTTAACTGAGTAAAAAAGAGCAAATAAATAGTTGGAATTAACATGTCTTTTTTCACCAAGCAAATGATTCTTGAAATGTGTATTCTTAGCGGTTGTGACTATTTGCAATCTTTGCCAAGAATGGGATTGAAAAAAGCTCATGCACTAATAAAAAAATTCAAATGCTATAATAAGGTGCCATTTTTATTGCAATGTCTTTCTTTAGTGATTTGTATTTTTTTTAAAGTTTCTAAGCTTCCAAACTAAAATGTCAGGTAGTTAAGCACTTGAAGTTTAGAGGCATTGTTGTTCCGCCACTGTATGAAGAATCTTTCAGGCAAGCAATTATGACTCTCCAACATCAACGAGTATATGATCCTGTGACGTAAGATATTGTTTATTTATCAAAACTTTTTGGCAATAGTGATGAATATTTGGATTTTTTAGGACCATATCCTTACAGTACTACTTTGGCCATCTGATTAGTATATAGTGAACGTGTTCCAAAATCCCTTCGGATTGTCTAAGCTTCTTCCCTGGTTTCTATGCATCCTGCGCTGGATAGGTAGATGTGGCTCCAAGCTCACTGGACCCGTTGTAAACTAAAAACTCTCATGCGATGACCTAATTATCTAATCAGGTATTACCTATTTCTTTCGACTAAATTATGTCTTTGAAATTGTGTATCGGACAATTATTGCGTTTTGAAGCTTTAATTTTTATATGATATAGGGGTCAGATGTTAAAATGGTTATCTAAGGGTATACAGAAGCGTACCAGAACACTATTATTTATGGCTACAGTGTCACTATTGTTTATATAGGTACAACTTGTAACTCATTTAAATTTGTTATATAGGTACACAACCTGTCATTGTTGAGTCATTTGATGAAAATGCAATTTATTCATCTTTACATACAAAATTACCTGCTTAAAAACCAAACTGCACAACAAGACGTTTTGCTCAAATACAAAACTGCTTATTTACTTAGAAACTACACCACAAGACGTTTTCTCTTATGTTCAATCGTTAGACATGATGATGAATTATTAGTGCAGGAAATAGAAAGAAATGTAGTTTAAGTGATGAGTGAACAAAATTTATACTGGCTTTGCGACCTGATGTTTTTGCATAACCAATAACATAGCAAAGTTCTTGCATACAATTGATACATAGCTTAAATACTATCTAGAAAAACAATGAATGCCCATGGTAATTTCTCACGATGAATAGCTTATGTGAATAGTTTTTTTTACCCATTGGGATAATTTTTTGGATCAGCATTTTGCAAAGGAGCGGGGCAAAGTCTTTGCAGGTCAAACCAACATGACACGGCTCATTTTAACCCGAAATCATTTTGACCCATTACATGACCCACATATCTTTACCACCTTTATTAGTTTTTGTACCATTACTAAGTTGACTAACTTTTCATTGCAGGAAGAAAGACGTCAGCTGATGACAAAACTGACTAATCTCCGCCATCAGCAGAAGGATCCATCATAAAAATAGCTCGTTGGACCAAACAAGCACACCTACAAACCCCTCCGCAACCTTCACACCCCTTACAATCGATGTAGCATAACAGAGGTCATATCAATGCTCAGTCAGCATCAATGTCATCTCTACAGTCTGTCTGCTCTTCCGCCTCATTATTCAAGCCAGCCACCATTGGTGGGTCAACCCACAATGTTTGTTGCAAGCACCCTATTGCAACATCCTTTGCATATTAGTAGCATGCCTCAGATGCCACTTCAACCCCCACTACCATCACAGCCTAGACCACCTTATACGCCACCTTACCCTCATCAAATTTACTCTCACAAGGGACCCACTGCCGGTTATCAGCACCCCATTCACAACCCATGTTTCATGTAAGATTCAAGTTGCAATTTTGATGTGGTTTGACTTTTTATTAAATGCTCTATATCTGAATTTATTATGAAGATTGGAAAAGTTTTTGTTTTGTATGATGGAATACCAGAAAGTCCTGAAATGGTTGTTAAATGCACAAGGTACTAAATGTCACACATATATTTTAGATATCAATCCTAATATTTTCATTTAATCGCTTCTTTTTGTTTTGTGGTTCATGAATTAGGGTTAATGAGAGATCAACAATGCTGATGACACACCCATTTATCTGTAATCAAGTATGTTTGATTTCCAGCAAGTGTTTTTGTTTAGATTATAAATGTGCCGATGTTTGATAATTTAACCTTCTCTACAACTGTATCATACAAAACTAAACGATTGCCACAAGGTTCAAAAAGAAACTCATTGTTTGATGTGAATCTAAACGGAGCTATGCCACGAAACTGCGAAAAGACATGATTTTTCGACCATGATTCAGCCACCCCATACTCACCCATCACCCGCACTTCACATTAACCATTCATGCATGACATCGCACATAGCTTTCCAGCAAAAAAGCCAAGAACATTTTGATATCTCACTGAAAGTAGAGAATCTGGATGTGACATCTCCCTGAAAGTCTTAAATCTTAAATCAAATTCCACTATCGTTTGTCGGTCCCTCTCTTCACCAGTATAACAAATCCAGTGAACATAACATGATAACAACACTTGATACAATAACTTGGTAGGTACTTACCTATGACACAACGTCCCTCAATGACTTCCAAAATCTGCTTCAACATCTGCACAGTTCCAAAAAATTGAAGGGGAGCTTGAGGAAAGACGAACAGCAAGTCTGGAAAGAGAGCAACATACTCAATAATGTACGGTATGTGATTATGGGAAATTTTCATCCTTTTAATCCACTCATGCATGTCATTGTTTGATGTGACATGTTTATTTGATAAATGATTTCTAAATCTCATAACTGAGATGCGTGTGCATAGGTGAAAGTGCTTTATGCAAGAATCAGCGGGATCTACAATCTCAAGAACAATATGTAAGTATACATACATCTTTTGGTGATCAATTCAAAGCTACTTATGCCATGATTAAAGGACTTGGAAATCTGAATGTGGTATTTGGTAGGATTGGACTGATTTAATGGTTATTCGAATACTGATCATCCCATACAATTATTATATAAAGACCATGTATCTTTCAGTTACCGAAGTAGCAGGTGAAACCATCGATTTCGAGGTTTACAAGCTCGAGGGTTACCTTTGTCAATGTACAATACCAATAAGGTATGTTTGCAAGTCTTTAGGGTTTCGTCAGTTTCATTTCCTATTATTACAATCAATACCGGTTCTGAAGTTTATGAGCATTTGTATGCTTAGTCCATTAGATCTTTCACTGAGGCTTCAATGAACACGGCTTACCTGAAAAAATGACCATTAATACAAAATTTGTTTGACCCGTTAACAGTAACCTCCTATTAGCATAGTGAATAGTTGACTCTACCTCAACCCTGTGGACATGAAGAGGTATACATATCAGGTTTTACGGGTGACAAAAAAATACCCTCATTCGTATCCACAAGGCATGTATCTCTTTAATGTTAGTTTAAAGTACCAGCATTTGGTTTATGGTGTCTGCATATGATAACCACCATATATGGTGCAGGGTTTTCAATAACCACAATGAAGGAAAAGCAAGTAATATTGCACGCCTTGATGCTGCAACGTCACTATGCAAACCTTGAATAAACTCACGCTCTACCTTAACATTAATTAATGTAGGCATGAAGTTTAATATACAAGTTCCTGAAATTGACATGTAGTGAAGACTGAAGAGTAGTACAATAATAATGTGTCAAAAGTAGAGATACTTATCTCTGGATATGCAGGTGCAATTTGTTCGTATTCAAATGAGGGTACCGGAATATGGCTGGACAACACAAAAGGTTTTTTTTCACTTGATGAACTTTGTGGTCAATGGATGTAAGGTTGCTACTCATTTTTTTCAGTACCGAATGATTTATGGTTCGCCGGTCTATCTGATGCTTGTGAAAATTACAACCTTTTTACCTCTGATACATTACTTCATATCTAAACCAAAGTAAAACATGAAAAAGTCAAAGAAACCAACTCATTTGACCACCCAACCAGCTAACTTGAGTAACATATTCTGGGAAAATAGAGTTTAAATGAGATCCTAATTCTAACCTCAAAAATGTCTGTTTTTTGTTTGGGCTTTGTAGAGTTTGATTTTCTTCAAGAAGACGATCATATTCAAGAAGAAGATCGGCCGACTGTTTCTGAAGGGAAGCAACATGAGCTTCTGCAGTTTCAATCTTTTTATCTTTTTCTTTTGACTCGAACTTAAGCTTATTTAAGCTTTCTGATAAAGTGGAAATCTCTTTCTACAATCGTTTGACTTCTTCGTTTGCTTTATCTTCCTTTTCTTTTAGTTGTAATTTTTCTGCCTCAAGATTTTCTACTACTTTTTTTGATGAACCATCGTTTTTTCTTAAGTTAATTAGCTTATGAAGATGATGATGCATGCGATCAATTAAGAAGCCAAGATACAGTGAGAATCCTGCACGGTCAAAGTATATCAGCTTGACTATGGCAATAACTCATCATATGTAACATAGTAACAAACCTCAAACTGAATATTCGTGACAACAATTGTTTTTTTTGCTAGAAACCGTTAGGAATTTAGGTTGATTTTTAAAACTACGTTGTTTGACCTCTAAAGTCAAAGTGCAGCAGAGAAACTCACAAACCCATCACCCATGAAAGCAATTACGATGGGTAGATCATGAAGTTCCTTTGGATTGGCTAAGTTCTGAAGTAAAAAGTTTGTTCCCTTAATTATCGGTTTCTTCATTCCTTAAGCAATGAAATTAAATGACTCTATTAGCTTACAGCAGTCTACTAAACAAAATCATGTCCTTAATCTGCGTCACAAGTGGCGTAGCCACATTCAACATAGAGGGGGCAGAGCCCTCAATCATTGGTCAAATAAATTTAATATTTACTGTAATTTTGTTCATTTTTAGTTCTTTTTATTTTTGTTGCCCTCAACCCAACTTTGTAGTTGCCCTCAACCAATAAAGAAACATTGAGGAAAGTTCCCCTTTGGACGTCTTATATTTTGTTCTTTTAATTTTATTTTTATGATTTTATTGGCGTTTTTTTTATGAATAGATTGTACATTCTTTTATTAGGGTCCCCTACTTTTTTTCATCACATTTTGTAATGGAATAAAAATTACCTAAAATTCCATCATTAATTAACTAATTAAATAAACTTTCTATCATTACGGCTTTAATTACGATATACCAAACACTACGTAAGATTCTTATGTTTTTTGCGAATTACCCTTTTTGTACGATATAAATTGTTTTGAGGTTGCATTTTGGTCGGTCGTAACTATTTTAAGTGAATGTATTTTTTTCGCTACCGATGTTTAAATTTTCCTGCTCACACCTGGCCACAACCTCACTTTGTTTTCGTTATTGTCTTCCTTAGCTTTTTCTGTTGTCAATGTCCTTTTAGAAGCACAAATATGCATATGTGCATGCACATAAATAGTTCTCCTAGGATAGTTTGCAGATAAGGGTACTTAGTATAAAACCATCAAGAGATGGGCACTATTAGCATGACGATGACAAATATGTATTATCCATTTATCCATGCTTTAAATCTTACAATTTGATTCGTTTCATGAATCGAATTCCTGTCTAGATCATCATCTTACCACTTGATCTTATTTTACTATAAGATTTTTTAATGAAACTCACTACCGTATTATACATGTATGTTGTGTGTATTCATTACCAATTATATACAATGTGGATATGTATGCAGAGTTAATCGATCAATCAAACTTAAATTTTTTAGCCTAATCCTTTATGCGTTCTTGAGATTTTCAGTAAAGAAAAGTAAAGTAATAGGAAGTAAACATTTTCACTTCACTTTTGGAGGGAAACATTTTACTTTAAAAATCACTTAAATTACACTATTTTCACTCATTTTCTTTTTTTCCACTTAAGTGAAACTTAAGAACACGACTTTTTGTTTCTTTTCATCTTCATTTCTTTCTTTCCTTAATCAAGACTCGAGAACACAATGTTAGTGCAATGAACTCAACATTGCACTATATTCCTACTCGCATTCTATTCCTACTCTTCAAAGGACATTAAGCACAATGCTACAAAGTGCCATGATTGCTCAACATGTAAAATAAACCGATTAGAATACATCCGACAAGGAACTACTTATACAAGTCTACATAGTGGGCTTTCTATATACTCAGATTCCATGGTGAGCTTTCATGCATGCATCTAATCTTTTATTTTGTGAGTTTGTCTATATATTAGTAGGTGATTATGTCTCTTTTTTCAAAACCCTCATGATTTTATGTTCGCTTATTTTGCAAAACTATGGTGGAGGCTTTTGGTGAGGTTTGGTGGGACAAAAACAAAGCACGCTTTTTCTCAAACCCTAATGATCTTATGTTGGTTTTGTAGTGAAGAACTATGGTGGACGCTTTAGTGTGGTTTGGCTAGGAAAAACAATGGTATGTCTCTTTTCTCAAAACCCTAATGATATGTTGATTATGTTAGAGTTGATATCATAGCTAAGGTGATCGGGCATTTAGGATTCATGTAACTTGTGCATTACTATATGAGAAAACACCAAGACGCGTTGTGAACTGCGCTCATAAGGTAGTTGAATGCTCAAGTATCATGAGTAGCCACAAAAATAATCATGTGTATCATCACTTTAAATATGGAGGTTCTTAAAAGAGGTGAATGTGAGCATAAGTGTAGTTTAATGGGTTAAGGTGTAATTTATTAGGTTATTGGCGCTTAATTTTCATAAGACATAAACCAAAGTAAAGAAAAAAATTCGTAACCCAACTACCGAACAAAATTATGAAAGAGATATGAAACATGTATTTAGGATATATTTAAGGGCTCGAGATTAATAATCATAAGATACAAATACAATAAGTTATCGAATAACCATTTTTTTAGTTCATTATTTACTATTTAATTGTCTTATAAAATTTATTCTATGCCTTTGCCCGTTAGAAAAGTAAATTATGTAGATAAAAATTAATAAAAAACTAACTTACTAGAAGACACTTTTAGATTATTGTATTATGGTAACATCAATTATAGCTGTAAATTGTTTAATTTAACTTTTAATTACTTTTTAGTATATATTTGATCTACTAAAACCTAAAAATAAAAACCACAGTCATACCCGGCCCATCGGATGGTTTTGACACTAGTATATATATATATATATATATATATATATATATATATATATATATATATATATATATATATATATACTATATATATATATATAAACCAACCACTATAGCCACCAATACCTAAACACATTAGTTACAAAAACAAACTTAAAAACAAACGAGATCAAATATATATATACAAAAAATTTCCATTTATTAGGTAACAATGGGAGTCTTCCACTATTTTCAATAACTCCAAAATTAGAGATAATATACCATTTATATATATATATATATATATATATATATATATATATATATATATATATATATAGTGAACCTTATTTTCGTAACCCACTTTAAACGCGAGAATCATGAGAACCACCTTTTAGCCATTGGATCATTTCATTAATGGATGAGATCATTTGTGCCATTTGTGTAATTAATGTAATTAAAGGAAGGTTAGGTAAATTTTTTATATGAGTTAGGGGCATTAAGGAATTTTAAATTATATTTTCCAAAACCGATCCACAATTTTAGGACCCATTTATTTAATTCAATTAATCTATATTTTCTCCCAACCCTAATTGTAACTCCCACCACCACATATCAAAACGAATCTTAACAATCCTAAACACCCAAAACTAATAGAGGTTCCCAGTAATCGCCGGCGATCGTATCCCTTATGTCCCACTTGGATATGTCTACATTCCAATTGACGATGAAGATGATCTCATTGACACCACAAACAGAGGGCTTCAAAAACTACCCATGGACTCATAGATCGTGACCTATATATTCAAACTGGTAAGATTCTTTTTTTTAGATTCCTTTAATTATTTACTTATTTTTTGTAAAATTGAAACTTAAGCACAAACACAAACTGCTATTCTTTAACTTTTTGTTTTTATAACAAGTTTAATGCTCTTGTTTTGAAAAAGCTTGTTGTCTATTCGAAATCTATTAAAGATTAAAGATTGGTTCGTGATTTTTGTTCCATCTTTAAGATCGATTATGGGTTGATTATAGATCTCTAAAGATCTCTTAACACTCGAAATAACCCGAGATCTTGATTATCTTTGTGTTTTTATTCTTATTTAAGATCTATGATGATGTTCTCTTGAATACGCTGCTAAAATAGGTTAGGTCTATGAGTCATTTTGTCCATTTCTTTAACTTTTCTAATACTACTACTACTACAATAATAATTTAAATCTTTCAAGAAAACATTTGACCCGCTTACCTATTAGAAATTTTTCATAATTTGACCCATGTGAGATGATGGTACATAAATAATATAACTATGAAATATAGCACATAAGTATATTTTATTTATTTTAAACCAGCAAGTATATGGGATTGTTAACAATAATATAGTAATTGAGATCCATCTGGTTTCTAGATAATGGTACATAAGTAATGTAACTATGAAAAAAAACCTTTTATCCGGTTCATTATTATTTGTTGATTATATTTATAGTTTTTGGAATAAACATAAACGGCAGGCAAGATGCAACGATTAAGTCATTTTGGATAGTTTTGGTGATCGTGATTATACATTCGAAAAAATTCGGTATCGTGTTTTGACGCTTGATATAATACCGTATTTTTTTTTTATTTTTTTTTATTTATAAAGTTATGTTTTTTATGGTTGAATCTATATTGGTAGTTGTGGGTTTGGTTCAAAATTGGATCTTTATAGCTTACAATTAGTTGTGGGTTTAATCTATACCGGTAGTTGTAGGTTTGGTTAAAAAAAAAACATATATGTTTTGTGTTTGGATTATACAACATATATGTTTTGGAAAGATACATATATTTACGCATAAAACATATATGTTTTGTGTTTTGGATTATAAAACATATATGTTTTGTATTTATGATTAAAAACATGTTTACATCATTAGTTTAATATACACAAGATTGTGCATATGTGTTATGCTAGTTGTGATTAATTTCATTTCTTATTTGTTTATGGTTTAATTGTTTCCGCATGCTTGTTTCGATTGATTGATGAAGATGATGATATCATTTAAGACCAGGGAAGTGGAGGAACACGATTATACATGAAGATAATTTGCGATTTTTGAGATATATGATTATTGCATGTATTTTTGTACTTGTAATCAAGTGAAATGTAACATTTAAGTATATCAATCTTGTTTTTTTATAATAATTTATGTTTTTAATTTGTTTTTCAAACTTTCAAAAAAAATAATAATCATGTAAAAATATTGGTAGGTTGATAAAAAAAGTGTTAGCTAAAAAACAAACATGTATGCACTTTGACTAATTGAAAACATGTATGCACCTTGACTATTTGGAAAAACATATATGCACCTTTGCCTATTTGAAAAAATAATAATAAAAAAAAAAATAATAAAAAAAAAAAAAATGCATGCTCCTTGAGACTTAAAAAAATAATGATTATGTATAAAAAAACATGTATGCACCATGATTATTTGAAAACATGTTAGGAAAAAAAAATCTGAATTTTAATTAAAAAAAAAAATCCGAATTTTAATATTTATAAAAAACGAAAATTATAAATAAAAAAAAAACAAAAATAACATGAAAATGTCTTTTACTATTATACCCTTTTAAATTAAATAAAAATAACAAAATGCTATGAAGCATTAAATGATGTACATTACAGATTATTAGTTGTAAAAAGCATTGCCTCGCAGCTTCGTGACTTAAAGAGTTTCAAAATAAAGTCTATATATATATATATATATATATATATATATATATATATATATATATATATATATATATATATATATATATATATATATATATATATATATATATATATATATATATATATATATATATATATATATATATATATATATATATATATATACCCATATATAAGAGGATAGTGAATATGGTATTGTTCACATCTACGCTATACGCGAAACCATAAAAATTACGTCGTTTAACAAGAAAAACATCAAATCTACCTCATTTGTATCATCTCCTTCACAATATTAATGTTTTTCTATCGATTTCATCACAACATCACTTAACTCAATTCACGCTGATGCATTTAATTTACATCATATTGTTAGGTAATTTCATTAACTAACAAATTAGTATAAATTCAACAATGGTTTGATTAATTCACCATTAAAACGCGTTTCACTATGCATATAGTAGTTCCACTACTCAAATTTTGAAAATATATGAACCAAAATGACGATTTTTTTGCCGATTTTAATTGGTTTCGCATGTAAGGTTAGATGTAGAGACAACCCCATATTCACTTTTCCCATATATAATTACACAATTAGTAAAAAATATATAAAATTACACAATTAGTTTCTTACCATTACTGATAACATAAAAATTAAGATAATGTTTGCTTTTATAAATGAACACAAACGTAATTAATTTGTTGAACGAAAGTTCTAAGAAATGATGTTTGTCTTTAATCAGTCATTGCCTTTACCTTAAAAGGAACATAAATGTAGTCGATAGCATTTCTGAGTTCTGACTGTCTAAGGGACCAATATATTCATTTCAAACATAAATTACTAAATGCAATGTGTTACTTTTAGGAACCGTGTACATACATATTACCAAATATGAATCTCGTTTTTTACCTTTAAGAAAAGTCAAATATATCGTTGATGTAATAATATTTTATTTAAAACCAACAAAAAGGTCAAATCAAGAAAACGAAATTTTAACTATAAATATATTAAGAACCGTAGAAAAACGGAAACAAGTGAAGGTAAAAAAATAACATGTAAGTTTGCTTATTCCTAGTTGTATAAACTTTTAGGAGTTAGTTATGAACTTATGATAGCCTTTAACATTATGGTTGTGTTTGGCGCAAGACTTTTAGAAGTTTTATAAGTTTGAATTATAAAATAATTTTTTTTGTTATATGGTTTATGGAATATTTTATAACCTATAAGTCTATCGTAAGTTCAGCCCATTAAAACGAGCTTATACGACATATACAATAAATTCTTCAATACCTTTTCAAAATATAACTTGGTTTAACACGCAAGAGCTTAAAATATTTTGAATTTAATTTATGTAATTTTATGTACTTTTACATTAATAAACTTCAATCAGAATAAATTTTTCTAAACAACTTTATAAAATATAAACTCCACTTTCTACTATTATAATATGTTTACAACCCAACTACTGATCATTTCGCCAAACATACCGCCTAAATAATATTTTTATTACAACTGATTGTAAGAACTTGTGTAATTCAGCAGTAGTTAGTGTTAGTTGTGTTTTGCGTTATTAAGAATTGTGATTCATATGAATGACCAAATATGCCTTTGACAATCAAATGTTAGGTGTGTTTGTTTTACAAAAACGTCTTACTGGCCTCTCGACATCGACCGGTCGACACGGTCGAGACCTTTGTCTGTTTGTTTTCTCTTGTGAGATCGACAGTAAGACCTAGAAGCTCTTACTCAATAAGATGTGGTGATAACATCTAATTGCCTCTTAACCTTATGAACACCCTCACATCCCTTCATCCTATTAAGAAAAGAAAATTATATCTTGTTTTACGATGGGGAATAAAAGTAAAAGCAACAAAATATGGGTATTTGTGATTTGTGTTTTGTTAACATAATCGAACACATCAAAGATCAAGTGAGATCCAGGAGACTTGTGTTTCATGGTTGAGAAAGAAAGTAGATAAAGAGGTTTTGGTATTGAAAAAATTGTGGAGAAGAGATATATATATTCTTAGGTTTAGGTTTTGTTTGGTGGGCCTTGTTCTTAAATCGTTTTTTCGGGCTTTGATATTGCATTTGGTTGTTAGTACTTTGATTCACATATGAATGTGTTATAATTTTGTTATTTATATTATATATTTTAGTGTATTAAGAAATTTATTTAATGATTTGTTATTGTGTTAAATTTATGATTAAAATGTCTTGTTTTATGTTTACATGTTTATTTATTTATCGATTGATCACATTTTAATATATGATAACGATATACGTGGACCTAACGACGCCTAAACTTAGACCTAAATCGTCAGTTCAAGATCGTCCTACTACTGCAGACAGTGACCCACTTATTTTAAGTGGTTTTAGGCCCAAGCCAGTTCTCAAATTTGCGCCAACGATCATTCTCTTAATATATATTTATAAAAATGGACAATTAAACCATTTAGATAATTATAAAACAAACAACATTATTTCATTAAGATTCAGACTTTATACCACCTCTTACCAAGAAGATGCTAGAATGATCGGTCAATCCAAAACATCTTAACGAAACAAACACACCCTTAAGCCTTTTACCTTTTTAGGGAACACATGTGTAATTTTTGAATTCAACGTATTTTAGAAGAAAATGAGATTCTTGAGAATGAGAATGTAAGGAAACATTATTCAGAAAATAATGATTGTCTCGGGCATTTACGAAAAAAGTTTCATTTTAATCGAATGGAGTATATAACATTAGCCAAATGGTTTCACACTTTAAAGCATGGTGTTGGTGAAACAAATTGACCAAGATTTGACTTCCCAGAGCTTCCATTTTATACTTCGAGTGCGGTTGGTTTGAGTTGTGGAATCACAACCAGATTAGTTCAAATAAGTTGGAATAGGAATGAGTTTATGATTCAAAATTTATTGTTTGGTTTTAGTTATTGGGAATAAGAATCATGAAAGAAATGTGAAAGTCACCTCATGTGGATGGTATGGAGTATTTTGTCTTAACATTTTAAAGACGTACTACCTTTGAAGAAACTATTACAATCATTTATGCGTGCATATATTTGAACTTCACATAAAATACATATTTAAGAAGCACTAGTATTTCAAGTACAAGGTTTTTTTTAAATAAAATTTGACTACTATTTTGATGTATTTATGTTATAACTTTAATTCGAACTATTCGTGTGCTTATGTATTTAATATCAAGGATCCTAAGTTTAAAAATGAGAATATGATTTTGGATGAATTTATATTTCATATATTTAAATGAGTGATTTTTTATAATGAGTTATCATAAGTAACCGTGTGGTTGTTTCCATGATAAATTTACAAGCATTTTGATTTAATTTATAATCAACCAACCTTGCATTTAAAAAATAATAAAATGTGGTTATCTAGAAAAAATATTTATACTAAATATAAAAGAAAATAGTCAAATTTGAAAAGTGAAATGTTGAAAGTCAAAAGTGATATAAACGTATTGTGTAATTAATATTCTTATTAAAACACCTCATTACTTAAAAGTACAATAATTTATTCACATTGTACAACCAATTAAAAACATATCTATCAAATTAAAAATAACCAATTAAAATACCCCTTACTAAAAAGTACAATAAAATTTTCACAATTTACAATTTAAACAAGCTACCACATAATCTAAAATATAAAATAATTAAACACACTAATTAATGTTATTTTTAAAACACCCTAAAATGAAAAGTACATGTTATTATACACATTATACAAAATAACAAAACACACAAAGCTTCATACAAGCTAACAAGTTGATGGTACATATAGTTTTGAAAATCTGACGACTAACGGACCACCGGAACCTGTCGCCAACTGCTCACCTAACCAATAAAGCCATCCGAAACGAACCGTAGAGGACCCGCTGAAACCGATACAAACCGGTGAATCGGTATCTCGAGATCTATTTCTCCTGCTAATCATCCGCTGGATCAATCCGGATAGATCTTAAGAGCCTTAAGGAACGATAGTAAACCCGTAATCACAAGCAAACCATGGAGAACCTCTATTCAACTTATGCTTACGCCGAATATAAACACAAGAGTTAAGAAGACAATAAACACAAATTACTTGATCCTCATGGATCTATATTGATTCACTAATGTTCTTGAAAAGCATACATAAACTCTAGCCAGCAGTTTCTTTTATACTACTAGAAACCCTAATTCGCAGCTTACAAAACACGTAAAAGATATGCATTATCTCTTCCTAATTAAACTAATGCATATCCTAACTAAATACTAATAATACGGAAACTACATATCCGCAGAAACAGAAATAACTATCAGCAGTTATTGCACTATCAGCAGGAATACTAATACTTATCAGCAGGAACCTTTATCAGCAGGAACCCACTTTTACAATAATTCCTAACAATCCTCCCTAAACTTGAATTTGACCATGTTAACTTCAAGTTTCAGATAAATCTTGAACGCAAAGAGGATGAAGACCACAAAGAATCAAGCAATAATATAAACCAAAGAAGAACTCCTAGAACCACCAGTAGCAGCATGAACGCATAAAGATCCATCAAGAACTCATACGCAGAAGATTTAATCCAACACAAGATAAGAATCGAGTAGATTTGACGAGCCTTTACCAAGTAGCTACTCACTCGGGCTAGCCGGTTCTTTGGTGGAATCATGACATCACCAGGTGAACCAATAACCACCCAACACTTAGAACGTGAATCAATGGTGTATTGAAAACCCTAATGGTTTTTTGCAAACCATCACACCATCAACGAATTTGACTTGTCTTTACCAAGCCGTGAACTCGTGACTAGTCATGGTATTCCACCCGCCTTTACCACAAGGCATGAACTTGTGGGCTAACCAACTCTTCATCTACGAGGACATGGTGAGTCGAGCACCATACAATTTATTGGCAAATTGTCAACCATCCAAAGGATTTGATATCTCTTTACCAAAGCCGTTTGCTCATGGAGTAGCCAATGTTTGGTGTGTGAGACTGTGGTACATTGATAACCCTCGATTTTTAGTAAATCAAGAACTATCAACGGATTTAAGGAATGCTCACCGAGCTGCATTCCACCCGGCGTAGTCAACTCTTTCTTGTCAAAGACATGGTGAGTCGATTACCATATATGTTACACAACTATACAACAAGATCCTCAAAAAAAGTTAGTATGCACATAAATATATACAAAATAGTTTTTTAAAACACAAAATAACCGAATAAAATAAAGAAAGAAGAATACATAAATACATACCAAAGTCAAGAAGATGCAAGAGTAAAGGCCTCAATTAGTTTATCCTTAATGCGCTTAACCAATTGCTCAAGATTAACCATGTCATTACCCATCAAGCAAAGGAAAATACCAACTTATGTGACAAAGATTTGCTCCATCATCTTCACGTGAAAGTGGGTAGCGCAAATCGGAAAACATATAAATGTACACCCTGCACCAAGTCCGCACCACATGAACATTAGAAAACGGATAGAACTTCCACTAATACACCCGCCACTCATTCCCGACCTTCCCAAACATGAAACCCTTTACCGTCTCCGATAAACAGAGTCAAATAAGATTTGAAGATCACCAAGTAGAAACATTCCAAAGATCGTGAGGATGAGAATCAAAGCACCGAGACACCAATCCATAAAGCTTAAACAGATCTTGTATATCCACAAAATTCGTAATCTCAAGAAGAAATGTAAAATGTCCGATGACCCATCCTTTCTATAAATAGTATTCATAAACCCCAAACCACCCAAACCAGTAGGTGTAAGCTCCCAGCGATCAAGCATAGACCATACAACAATCTCCTCATCAGAGTCATCCTCCTCAAAATCCTTGATGAACGAACGCTCAGAAGCCTGAAGATCAAGTGGCTTAACCACCTTTTTCTTGGCAATGCTCTTCTGTCTTTTGCCAAGAGTGGAATAAAAAGAAGAGACACTAGACCCAGTAGCATCATGTGTAGGCATCACTGATGTACCATCAAGAGAAACATTGGGACGAACATCAGAAGGAACATGTGGTGTCTCATAAGTGGAAACAACCTTAGGCTTATCAGAAGAATCTTCACCAAGGTTGTTAGTGGAAATGCTCTAGACTCAAAGAAGAGGGTACAAAAGGAACACCTTCGAAGGAGTCCTGGATGGAACATCGGAAGGAATAGTCCGAGATACATCGGCATGAAGAGATGTATCGAGGTTTCTCAACAGTGTGGAATGTTGTATGCTGGTCTCTTCAAGATGAGCACTAATATCTGCAGCTATGAAAGGTCTCTTCGTAAGGATCTGAGATTTCAATCTCTTGACTTCGAGTCCTTCCAAGGAAGACCGTGTCTCTGCATACGGTTAAGACCATCCTTTTCCAACTGTGTGAGAACTTTGTTATACTCTACCACCAATCTGCTCATCCATCAAAGACTTCACATAGGCCATAGTCCATCCATTGTTGTATACTGAGAACTCGATTTTCACAAACTCCTCATATGTTTTTGTTGTTCACTTGAGAAGGTGGTATATCCCTTTGCTTTAGCTTTTCTCTGCAGATCGCTTTCTTCCTCTTATTTGCTAAGGCAATCGATCCGCAACAAAGTTATCATAATCAAAAGCACCCCCAAGATCGACCGCAAGGATGAGTTAGTAGTAACTCCAACCATAATTGATTGCCAGTGGCATCGTTGAAGTGTAAAGCGACCTCATCCAGGTTCTTGCATTCTTTGTGGTGTGATGTCGAACTTTGTGAGTGTGACATTCTGCATCATATGTGGCCCTGTGTAACTTCATGAAGTCTAAACAGCCTTTCTTGTTCAGCTTTGAAAGCAGCAGGATCCATTTCCTCTTCAACCATTGGAGCCTTCCCCTTATCCACTGAAGGAATCTCCACCTGAACATCTTCAGAAGTAGCTTTTGGGTCAGAAGGAATAGATGCTGGTATCTCAGAAGCAATGAATGGAGTAGTAGTATTGATAGGCTTAGCAACAGGATCAGGTACACTGTCAGAAGGAACTGGAATCTCAAAGATCATCAAGGAACCTTAGCCTCGCCGACCTTGTCAAGAGAAATGGGTTCAGGAGGAAGTTGCACTTGATCGCCAGCAATAGAAGTACCAGGAGGATCCACAGAACTAGTCTTGAGTACATTTGGATAGTTCCTCCTTCTAGTCCTTATTCTGTTAAACACCTGAACTTCGGATCTCTATGAGTCTGCAGCCTCCCAAAGACATGATGCCAAAACATGTAGTGCATCTAGATCAATATGTGTCCTCTCAGATCTTGTTCCTCTTCTCGAATCGAAACTATAACCCTGCCTCCTCCTCTTGTTGAGTCTAACCTCCAAGTCTGTCACCCTTTAAGCAACTTAACAAGAGTACCACCCAAAGTCCGCTTGGTTTCTTAAGCTCATTCCTTGTTTCACCACCGAGCCTCAAATCATCAACCTTCTTAGAATATCCGCTGAGCAAGCTAGACATGTTCGTTAGAATATCGTGATCCTCAACTCCACCAGCAGGATTTCACGAGGTATTGGGAGCTTCATTGACCCGGGAGGAGACACATAAAATCATCACCAAAGTTGGTGTCATCCTCAAATTATGCCTAAAGTGGACTAGAAGGTCGATAAATGGTTGGTCAACATTGTCCCGAGTCTCAGCAGGAGTTTGACCGTGGATCGAGGCAATGATGTGCTCCTCAAGAGCAATAACCCTTGGTGATGGTGGGGCAATGTGTAGAGGAGATGGGGTTCTGGTCATCGGGAGCATTTGAGGCCCCAATATCACCGAATTGATGCGAGGCACCAACAGAGACGGGGTCTCGATGACATAAGGCCACCAGAAGCCTCAACAATGTTGGGCTCTAAGTCACCAGCAGGAAAACCTGCACCAGCAGCTACACTGCCACTTGGCAACATAGTAGGTAACAAGGATCTATGTTCTCCAGCAAAATTGGTTTTCATGGTTGCAAACAGTTTGGCAGTTAATTTACTTATTGCTTTTGGGGTTTTATCAGAGGGTTCAAAGTTTAATATCATCTGAAGAAATCTAGGATACATTAAGAATTTATGTTTGGTATCCTTTATATTTCTAAGCATTTCCACAAAGATATATTTTAAAAAATTATAAGTTCTCCCCGAGCCAAACAAATGATAGCAGGTTGCAATAGAGCTGAGAACTGATCCCAACCCCAGACTTAGGACTAAGACATCAAGGAGAGTGTGGACCAAAACCTCCATTTATGGCAAAATTTATTTTTATACCAAATGAATTTCCATCGTTGGATACCCAATACTTGCCAAGCCAGAATTATTTCATCTCTATTATTTTCAAACACACCTCCTTCATCGTTTAATTGTAATCGAGTCCTTATGAGAGACTCGGTGACTACACACTCTTGTCCATCAATGGTGGCCACAATCTTGGTCGACCCTCGTGAGATCTCTCAAGTCGGGCCTGTAATTGCTTGACTAAAGAGTCATAAACAATAGATGGATGTAGTTAGAGCATACCCGAGCTTGAATGCGTATGAAGTCTACCATTTGATCATACACATCACTCCCTTTGCTCTTTCCAAGAATGCGACTTTATTGTGATCGATTTTGAAAGCCAATGATGCCATTGAATGATCCGAGGAAGTTTGAAGATGGGTTTGGTTTCAAATGAGAGGAATTGTACAATTAGGTCTAGGGATATCAATAATTGGTTATTTAAGTAAGTTACTTAAAATAACCGCTGAAATCGGCAAAACATTCGCATAGAATCTTTGACCAATTTTGACGATAATTAAATCCCATATTTAATTCCCAAATTTATGAAATCAAGAAGAATGAAAAGTCAATCACAGGAACGATGTAACGTTTGACCATCGTTTCCATATCAAAGTCGCAACAGAAACCATTGCCCTCAAAGTAAAACAATCATGTTACCAAATAGAATGGAGAATAAATCCTTCAGACTTATCCGTGCATCAACAGTCATCATACTTAACCTTTATTTATTCAAATACCAACCAATTAATTACAGCCATAAATTTTACCAACCAAAGATTCTATCTTTACTATGCCTATTTAACCAACCCCTTGCCTCATTAAACACACATACAAACCAAATAACCCTAACACAACCAATTTTCAGTCAAACCATAATGAGTAACTCTCCCAAACATCCGATCAACATCTCTTCTGACTCAGAGAGTGAGCCATCCAATGACGGATGGTTAAACTACTTTCCTCGTGGTTACTCCAGCGTGACTTACATGTCTAGAGACCATCCTCGTACATCACCATTTGTTGCGACTTCTTCAGAGGATCTGCCTACCCCACCTTCAGGCTATGGATACAACACACTAGTTTTGACATCGATGATGAGCATGGTGGTTCTTCCAAACCAAAGTGATAAATGTTGCTCCTCTTGCTATTGTGCCACCTCCTTCTGCGAGTTGCAGTCCTTGACTCCAAGACCGGGACCCTCCACCTCAAACCACGAGAAGAGAGCTCAAGTGGTTGGTCTAGCTGCGAAGCGATGTGGGAGTTCATCAGCGGTGAGGAAAGGAACATCGAGGATGCCGAGTGAAGAAAGAAGGCTCGAGTAGTGATGAGTGTCAAATACTCATCATTTTGAACAATCTAAACTCGCAAAATCATCCGAAAACACTCAAAATGCATCAAAATGATGAAAATATCACAAATCGTTGTTTTATGTGTTTTAAATGCAAAAGATCAAAATCGATGAAAATTGATTCAAGTTTGCAAAATTGGCGCTTTAGTCTCCCAAGTTTCAAAAGTTGTCAAAAACAGTCCACAGTAAATCAAAATGTGGAATTTTATCATTCAAGGTCCCCGAAATATTCTAAGTTGTTAAAATGGTCCTTGAATGATTCTTTGATCAAATGGCGAAAAGGTCCCTAAACTTTGAAAAATGTCAAAATTAGTCCTTGGATATTTTAAAATGGAAAATGATCAAATTTTATCCTTGTGCTATCAAAGTTTGTCAAGTTTAGTCCTTGTGATAACATTGGAAAAAGTTCAGTTTCAGTCCTTGAAGTTTGGATAAATTGCAATTTTGGTCCTTGTACACTTACTAAACCAAACCGGACCCTTATGTTATTAATACCAAGTCCAAATCCAATCCACTAAATCCTTTGGCCCAAAACAAAACCACCCAACCCGTTATTACTAATACCCGGTCAAAAAGTCAAAACGCTACCAAAACCGTGCACTATTCATCCTCTCTCTCACAAACATCAGAAACCCGTAAACCAGTCTGTTTCCATGATTTGCTCCATCCCCCTCCTTACCTTGTCCCTCCACCTCCACTAACACCCAAAGACCTTTAATTGCTTCAACCCACTCCATTAATATCAAAACGCTAGAGACTTTTGGCGCCAAACCGCCATGTGTCAAATATGAGGAGTTGGATGATTTCAATGGTCAAGATTGAGTGGGAAAGTTTGAGAGGTCATCAAGGAGTCCAAAAGTCTATAAAAGAAGGAGAGAAGCATTGTATTAAAATATCTAGTGTAATTTTCATTTTCTTAAGTCGTTTTAGCTTAAATTTCAATTCCGAAGTATTTCTTAACTTTTGAACTCAGATTTCAAGTATTTAGTGTGTAATAAATCTTTTGAAGTCATCAATTTCAGCCAATTCAAGTTTCCGGTTTATGCATATTTTCAAATTTCAAAATCTCATGAATGTTCTAATGTTGTTAGTTGATTGTTATTAAGGATTTGAATAAGCCACATAAGTCCCTAGAAAGCTTATTCAAGCTTTTAGATACCTTAAAAAACAGTCTAGTATCAAAAACAGAAAAATCACCAAAAATACACATAAATTAGATAAAAATAAAAAATTCCATGGAAGT
The DNA here is from genome assembly GCA_022545495.1 of Chrysanthemum lavandulifolium. Lineage (NCBI taxonomy): Eukaryota > Viridiplantae > Streptophyta > Magnoliopsida > Asterales > Asteraceae > Chrysanthemum > Chrysanthemum lavandulifolium. The sequence continues at coordinate 58,519,585 of CM040238.1, read as the reverse complement.
GATGTTCATAGCTGGAGCAAGGTAAATTTTGGATGGCCTTGGGTTAGTGGCTTAGTGGTAAGCCTATAGGAGTGGTCTTGTGATCCTTGTTCTTGGTTTTTAGCCAAATCCATCTTGTAAGCCCTTTTGTTCATTTTTGCATTTCACTGTTTTAGTTAATTAGTAGCTTTAATCTCTGTTTCTTATTGTTCATTAGTGATAGTTAAGTCAAATTAACCAATAAAGCAGATAACTTGTTCTTTTTAATTTGTAGTTTATAAAAATTCATTTTAACAGTTTAAATAGCATATAGATCATTATTGAGTTTTATGTTATTATGGTTGTTGTTTGATGCTTATTTAGTGTTAATACATGATATTATAAGATCGTAATAAGTTTCATGGTTTTAATCATGATTTACTTTGAAAAAGTTCCAAAACAGTCATATAAGGGTGTTTGGATGTGCTTGTTTAAACCATAGTAGGTCTTGTTTGTATTGATTGTTTGTGCTTGTTCTGTGTCACTTACACACCTAATATCTCAGTTTAACAAGAAAAACCAGTGGTCATTTGTCAAAAAGTCAAAAATGCTTTTGATCATGTCTTGTGTGTTAACTGTTTGAATTTCATGATTCATGATCATGATTTTGTGTTAGTAAGTTGTTAGTGTTGATCAAATCAGTCTTCATATACCTTAATACATCTTATTCAGTCCACAGGATCAAATCAAAGTTCATATTAGTCAACTCATCTAGTTTTTATAAAAGTCAAAATTTTCATTTTGGTCGTTTTTGAATTAAAAAGATAATTTTATTGTGTGTTTAATATTGAGTTTTAGCTTAATAGCTTTTGGGATATTAAAGTTTAACTGCTAAACTTAATTAGAAAATACTAGTTTACTTTTAATCGACTTGTTAAGTGCTTTTTTCTAGCTTATTTTGAGTACACTGTTTGAAAATGGTGCCACATGTGCGGTTGGGTAGTTCAACTTGATAAGCTCACACAGAGCTTATTAGTGAGACTTAGACTTTGAATCTTGGCTTTTGGAAAGGTCACCTATTTGTCTTTTCATTCAAGTGCTTATTCTCACTTTTTGGCTTATTTAATAGGGTCGCTAGTAGTTTTTATTTGTCCCATTTCACTCGGTGTATCCGAGTCTTTGATCACGCTTTTACCGACCACTTTCACAAGCTCACACAGAGCTTATTAGTTGGTCTAAGCTTGTGATCCTTGGTTCTTTGGAAAGCCAACATAGCCATCTTGAGGTCTCAAGCTTGGTTTTCATTTTCTAGCTTGTTTACTAGGGCTGCACTTAGCCTTTTGTTCTATCCATTTCTCAGTTTAAGCCAAGTGCTTATTGTCTTTTTAGAAGCTTTTCAGTTTGCTTCTTTGTGCCTTTTAGCTTCATTTGAGTAGTTTTTAGCTTGTTGCATCTTATTATACCCTTGGTTTCAGTGTGTGAGCTTGTTCGAGCTTATTTCTAAAATAAGCTCATAAGTCCATATTAGCACATAAGCTCACTCAAACCGCTTATTTTTATTTGTAAAATTTTGTCTTTGTTAAAGTTTCATATTTTAAGTAGTTAAGTAGTTTTCAAAAGAAAATCCACAAAACATCAATTTAAATATAGTGATAGCGTTTATTTAATATTTTTAGCTTTTGATTTTTCTTTTAGCTTATTATTAAGCAAATCTTGTTTTATATTTTTCTTAGTTTTCTGTCACCTTAAGTTATTTTTAGAAAAAGTTTCATAATTTTCCTAATCGTTTTAGTATTTATTATAATTTTAAATAGCTAAAAGTATTAAATAATTAGTAATAAATAATTAAAAAGCATAAAAATATCTTTTCAGTTTTAAAATTAGTTTTATCATATTTTAGATTTTTCTAAGTTAAAATTTTATTTTTCCAGATTTATTTTATATTTTCTAGTATTTAAGTGTATTTTAAATAGTAATTAATTAGTAATAAATATATAAAAGCGTAAAAATATATTTTCAATTTTAAAATAAGTTTTATAATATTTTAGATTTTTCTGAATCATAATTTTATTTTTCTAGCCTTATTTTGTATTTTCTTCTATTTTAGGTTATTTTTAAATAGTTTAAAATAGTTTTTAATTAATCATAATTAAATTAATAGTTATAAAAATAATTTTCTTTTTCTAATAATTTTCTTTTATTTTTAGGATTCCAAAATGTCATTTTCATATTTTTAGGTCTTTTATCTCTTAGATTTCACTTTTTATTTTATGCGTTTGCGTAGTTTTTAAGCGTAAGTTTTACGTTTGTTGTATCCGATTGTTGTGCTTTCCAATTACATTTCCAATTCCATTCCAATCAATCAAGAGGGTAATTATTCATCAAAATCTTTCTTGATCACTATCCTTAGTGATCATTCTATCATTTGATCAAGTGTTTACACACCATTGAGTCTCAAGTGGGACTTAACGACCGGGAATTCATTATATTCTCGATCTTCATTGTATTGGTTTCGAGCGGTTTAAGTTTATTACGGTTGGCCATTCACAAGTGGTCACTTGTGTGATTAAGCTTGACTGCTTTCAAAGACCAATCAAATTTTAAGCGCCATCACGGGAGGCTTTAGCGTGTGTTAAACCGTTTCGAGACCCATTCTTGCACATATACCATCATTTGTAAAAAGTTTTTTGTAAAGTTATAAGAAAATCAAAAAGTTCATTAGCACTTTTCCTAAAGTGTTAAAAACACCAAAAAATATAAAACAACAAAACAATCGGAACGTTTTCTATCTTGTATTTTCTTTGAGGTGATTCTTAAAGAGATACGATTTGGTTAAACGAGACGATCCAAAAATATTGTCCAAAAGTTTTCAACCCATCAAGACAAATCTATACCTCGTCTTTTCGGTGGTACTTAATAAATACATAAAAATCAACCACCGCAAATCAAGGCGATACACCTACTAAGCTGGGGTGTGACCATAATAAGTTCCGAACATGATTTAAAACTTGCCTTTGTGTCCTTGTGATTTGGTGTACCTTTTCAAAGAAGCCATTTCATTTGTGATTGTTGGTTAAGTTCACTTGTCGCTTTGCCTCGCATTTGTTTTGAAAATTGATTTTTATACTTAGTGCATGCGCAATCGTTCTTCCGTTCTACAAGTCCACTTTCCGAGCTTGCAAATATTCCTCGTGAGCGTAGAGACGTTCGCTCCTTCACCGTGATCGAGGGCGTCTACAACCACCACCACCGTCGTAATGGCGTAAGATAAGCCCATGAATGAGCTTCTCCAAGCACCCATCGAGGGTTACGGAGATGTTATTGTTGTCTGACCATCGTGGGTCGATACCTTTGAGCTCAAAACCGGGTTGCTTAATCTAGTAACCCAAAGCCAATTCTATGGTTTTGAGCGGGATGATCCTCATGCACACATTCGATGGTTTAACAAGATTGCATCTACCATCAAGTACAAGAATGTCCCATGAAGCTATCAAGCTTCTTCTGTTCCCATTTTCTCTGTAGGACAAGCCGGAATTGGCTTGAGAAACAACCCCTCGCTCTATTGAGACATGGGAGGATCTAGTCACCAAGTTCGTTAACGAGTTCTATCCTCCATCCCGAACCACAAGTCTTAAGAATGAGTGATTCGTCCCGAACCAATCAAGCTTAATCACACAAGCTAACCACTTGTGAATGGTCAACCGTAATAAACTTAAAACATTTCGTAAAGCAAATGCAATTAAGATCGAGGAGTATAGTGTTTCCCGGTCGTTAAGTCCCAACGAGGTGTGTAAATGAATAAGACGATGTGTGTCTTGAAATGATATAGAATATACAAAACCGTGAATCGATTGACTAACACTAGGAATGTGAATAGTAATAGCTCTGTCACGACTATGTCGTTTAAAACGCGCAATCGAAACTTAAAACGAAAAGATATTATTGGAAAATAAAATTTTACACTATTAAATTAATTAATATAAATTAAAAATGAATTAAATGTATTTAATAATGAATTAAATAATAAGAAAATCTAAAATTAACTTAAATAATCATGAAACAAAAAGTAAAATAAGATATACACAAGTCCAATGGATAAATATAAACAGGAAAATGGACTGAAATAGTGTACAAGTGTGAGCTTAAGGTTTAGACAGTTAAGCTTTTTGAGCTTAACTTGGATGGAATAGAAGCTTGCAAAAGCTTGGTATAAGCTCCACACAGGAAAGTAAAAGAAAAATAATATATGAATACAAGTGATATAAACAAGTATAAACAAGCTGTGTACTGGATTTCATCAAATAAGCTTGCATAAGCTAATAAGCAATTCCAAATCCAAAGTACTGCTGAACCATTGCAAGATTCTGCTGAACCATTGCAAGGTTCTGCTGACTTTAGAGCTGTTGGTAATGGTGTAAGTTCATAGATTACTCAGTGAACTGTTATGAATGGGCAAACAACAAGCTCTAAATTAACTTATCTAATTAGCTCATGAGAGCTCAACAAACACGAAACACCGAGTATGATTGATTAGCCTCACATGAAGCCAAAGATCACAAGCTCAAGCTCAATGAGGAACTTTTCATGAGTTTAGAAAACGACTCCAACTACGGCTTTGCTTCTATGTAGTGAGTAAGATGGGACAAAAAGGAGAAAGTGATTAAGCTATCTAATAAGCTACAAATGTAAAACAAGCACAAACATAACAAATAAACTACAAAGGCAAAAACAACTAAGAATAAACAAAGGCTAAACAAATCAGTGAGAATCAAGTGAATCGGCGAGAATCCAAATAAGTGAATCGTGAATTAAAATAAGCACATAAATAAGCTATTAAACATGACAAATAAAAATTATCAAAATATATCTAACAATATTAGCAATAAAACATAAAAATTCTAAAAAACACAGATTATGAAACTAAGTAACAAAGACATAGGAAAATAAACAATTAAATTAAAAACAGGAAAACTAGAAATTTTACTTTTTTAGTTTATGATCAAAGTTGACTAAGATGAACTTTGATCTGAATCTAATGACAGAATATGGAATATTAAACAACATAAACATGAATTAAACAAAGATAAACAACAATTAAACAGATATGCAAGATTATGAGTTCTAACAATCTCACAGTGCTCATAATGAGATTGTCAAGTGTCAAATTGACTTTCTACCATGCTACACCACTTGATTAAGATTTCACTGAGGTAAAGGTCATATGAGGAATGCATCAAACAAGAACAACCACAAACATAACCACGAACACACATTCACTATTAGATCCAAACAATCTTTTAATGGATCATATGCGGTTTTCAAAACAAAAGACTATGTAAACCAATTTCATCAAATCCAGAGGAACCAAAGTGTCAAAATGGACCTTTTCAAGATAAACAAGTAGTCACAAATGTTCAAACCTAGGATTGTCAAAACTAGCATATTGACAAATCAAGTGCAATATCAAACCACAATCAAATCCAAAACATAACAACCTAAGATAAAGCTATAATAACATTATCAAACAAAGAAAGAAACATAGAAACATGAAAATTGAAGCATTAAAAGACTAGAACAATAAAATGCAAAATGGTAAAAGGGCTTACAAGTGAAATCCTATGAAAATGAGAACCATGGTCACGTAACACATCCTAAGGCTTTCCACAAAGCTTCTAAACCAAAGGCAATCCACAATTAACCTTGCTCCATGCAATTTCACCAAGATCACTTCATTATTTTGGTTTTCTTGATTTTTGAGTTTTCCGAATTTTAAAGACTAAACTTGTTTTAAGGTCTCTAAAAGCTTTAAAGCTTTGTGTCGAGCTTATATGAGCTATAGAGGTCCATTAAACAACTACATAACAAGAATTTAAAGAACATGAAATTTAAAGATAATTTAAGCAAAACTTAAAGCGAAATGATACTTGAATTAAACTCGAAAATAAAGGTTCATTACACTAATTTAAGGAAAATACAACATTGAAAGCAATAAAATGACTTGAAATTAAAGAAAGCGAAGAATTTAATTAACTACGTGACCTAGGCTAATCCAAAGGTTTCTAAATCGCTACACTACATGACCAAGGCTAGCCCCGATATTTTCTTCTCTTTGCCTCCTCTTCTTTTATAGTATTACGAGTTCCCACTAGCATTCCAATTAAATCCCACTTTAATTCATGTCCATTGGATAGCGAAATCATCCTAGCCGTTTAAATGACTTTTGGCCAAAAGTAATACTAGTAGATTGAGGCGATTCGCAACAATTAATGCTTCTTGTTCACATGTAGAGGTGGAGGGACATGTTTGGATAGGTTTATGGGCTGGTTGAAGAGTGGGTAACAAAAACAGGGATTGTGAGGTGAGATAAAGTGAAGATGGTGTGGATGCATTAATTGTAGTTGTGGGCTAGTATAGGTGGAAGGATGGTGGTGAGAGTTGTTAAACAAGGGGTAGTGAGGTGGAAAGGTGGTAAAGAAAAAGGTAGCAAGTGGCAAAACCAGGCTAGGTGGAGGAGACATGTTTGACCGATATTATTTAGGGACTAGATATTATTTAGTGGAAGTATCTGTGAAACGTATGCCTTCAATGAGAAAACATCAGTAAGATTAAAACTTGGTAGAAACCATTGATTCAAGAGAATCACAATAGGCTTCGAGAGAAACCATCATTATCGTGAGAATCAAACTGTTTCAACTCTTTTGTACCGATTCACATAAAACACATTTTCATGATATTTGTAACATTTATAAAGTCATTTGTGTGTTTTGGGTGTTTTTGTGGGTTTAAACAATGTAAAATATATGTGTTTTAGACACATATCAATGAGATAATGAAATTTTCTCGGAGATTTGATGAATCATTCGGGAGGCATGGGATCGTTACAAAGAATTGCTCATGATGTCGCATCACGGTTTTACCGAGTTAATGCAAATGGATACTTTCTATAATGGTCTCAACCGGACTAATCAAGACTCTTTGAATGCCTCCGGAGGTATTTCTGAGCAAGACCACCAAAGAGGCCTTGCAAATCATTGAGAACAAGTCTCGTGTCCGTCCTTTCCGAGCAAAGACATATCGCCTAATCTTGGACCTTCTTCTTCATCTTCCGTGAGTACATCTAGCACCGATGCTAAGATTGACAAACTCACGTGACATTGTTCGAGCTTTGGTTCTTGCTAACCAAAGAAAGTGACCTTCACGACACCAACACATGGTGAAGTGAAGAAAGTCGAGAGTTGTGTTACTTGTGGTGGTCCTCATGCATACTGTTGTCTGATCGCCACCGATGGTAGTCCATTTGAGGCCAATGCTCTAGCCGGTAGTTCACATCGGGAGGTAATCAATACCGTCCTCAAAATGAACCACACTACTGCTAACACTAATCAGCACCACCCGGTTTTAACCGAGAATCATAACATGCAAAACCGAATCGAACCAACCAAGAATGAACCAAGGTTATCAAAACCAAGGTAATTTCTATCCCGCACCAAATCAAGGTTTCCAACATCAAGGAACCTTAATCAAAACAATTTCAATCGAGGGAATCAATTTCATGGGAATATGAATCCTAATCAAGGAAATTTTCAAAACCAAGGCCCTAATCCTAACATTAGAGGCGAATTTTCCTAATCCACCTCCCGCCATTGTTCCAATTGGACCATCATCGATGAGTTATTGAAACAATTCATGAAATCCCAAGATGAAATGAGCAGGTTGTTGGTCGAGAAGATCACGATCTTAAGAAGTCTTTAAATGATCAACCCTCGGGCTCTGGAAAACTTCCGAGCAACACGATCGCTAACCCGAGGGGCGATGCAAAGCGATCACAACCGAAGTGGTGTTTCATACAATGGACCCGCTATTCCTACTACCTCTTCTTCTTCTTCTCTCCCAAAGGTAGTGGAAAGTGAACCTAGGACACACAATGGACCTTTGACTCCAATGCCTCCTCCACTAGGAGAAATGAGTCAAGTTACCAAGGATACAACGGACAAGGTGCATTTTTCAAGCCCACGGCACCGTGACACGTCCCACCTTCGTAGTCCAACCTCAAGTTGTCCGAAACCCAAGACAAATCCAGAGTTGTTTTGAACCTCCAAGAGCTCCGCTGAGAACCAAACCAAATCTTCTATTCCTTACCCATCACGTTTGAATGAGCAAAAGCTCATGAGAAAGCCACCATCAAATGGACAAATTTTTCCAAATTTTCCAAGAGTTACATTTTGACATAAGCTTTGCGGATGCTATCATCTTGATGCCCAAGTTTGCATCAACTCTCAAACACATGTTAAGCAATAAGGAAAAGTCGTTTGAAATGGCAAAACTCCTTTGAACGAGAACCGCTCGATCATCTTGAAGAAGCTTCCGAAAAGCTTGGAGATCCCGGAAATTTCTCTTACCTTGTGTATTTCGTGAATGGTTGAATGCTTTGCCCTAGCAGATCTTGGTGCAAGCATCAATCGATGCCTTATTCAAGATGGAAGAAACTTTCTCTTGGATCTTACTCCTACATGCATGACTCTCGAGCTTGCGATCGTTTCCATATCCCGTCCTCTTGGCATTGCCGAGGACGTTTGTGAAAGTAGGAAAGTTCCATTTTCCGGTGACTTCGTGGTTGTTGATTTCGATGCCGATCATCGGGTTCCTCTCATTGTTGGTCGAGGATTCACGAGAACGGGCCGTGCTCTTATTGATGTATTCGAGCAAGAAATCACATTACGTGTTGGTAATGAAGTCATCACCTTTAACCTTGATCAAACTTTGAGGTACTCCATGAACTATGATTACGAATCGGTTAACCGAATAGATATCATTGATGTTGCTTCAAGAGTACTCAAGAAGTTCTTGGTTATTCTCATAATTCCGTGAGTGGGGATTCACCACATCTTCTCAACCTATCATAGCCAATTCTACCCTTCTATCACTCCTTTTGAGGGAAGAGACTTCATCTTGGAAGAGATTGAAGCATACTTGGCTAGTGACTGCTCCATGGGAAATTGATCACGCTCCAATTGACATTGAGGGGACATACTTCTCATTGAGAAGTTGCTTAATGATGATCCATCACAACCCTCACACTAGTGATTCAATTCCTAATGAGATTAATCAGGAGATATTCTTCTAAAGAAGTTGTTAAATCATGCTCGTTGTTCGATGATGAAGTGGGACTCTCAAAGATATGACACCATTGTGTTAGCACTTGTATCACTAACAAAAGATGAGTTTGATGAAGTTGGAGAATAGGTAGATTGACCCTTGATATCAATTTCAAGAGTTCTAAGCTTATTGTATAAGTCATCGAAGCTTAAATAATCACCCTTTGCCTTGAGAGTGAGAGAAACCTGCCTCCAAGAAGAAGGTAAAGCACGCAGGAACTTGATGTTGCATTCCTCATTGTCAGGTTTGGACTTCATTTTATTGAGCTGGCTCAGGATTTTTTGAAACCTGTCATACCCCTTGTGTATGCCCTCTTCTTAAGAAATTGTGAACTCCTGAAAGCTCTGCTTTAGCATAGTCTTCCTCATCTTCTTCGATTCTTCATTACCTCCAAACCTTGCCTTGATAGCCTTCCAGATCTCTTTTGCATCATCAGATAATGAAAGTCACTCATATGCTCATCTGGTAGTGCTTGGAGCAAGGTAGTCCTAGCCTTTGTTTCCCTCTTAAGAGCAATATGTTCTTCAGTTGATGATGCTGGAAGAATTATCACATTACCATCAGTATCTCTACCAGTCTTCTTCTTATTGTTTCCTTTAAGAACAATGTTCCGTAGATGGTAGTCATTGTTGGTGATGTAATTTTCCATCTTCATAGCCCATATGTCATATTCGTCATTCTTGGATAGGAAACTTTGCATTGTTGTTGGACATGGTGGTAACAACTCTTGAATTATGGTCGAGCATCGCACCGGATGACTCAAAGCTTCTCCTCATTGTCTCGAGTCCGAATGTTTTGATGATGTTATTGTTAGAGTGAGATTAGGGTTTTATGAAGAGAGTAAGGATGTCTTCTTTGAAAGATTCTCACCAGGCTCTGAAACCACTTGTTGGATTAGTCCCAGATAGATCTTAAGAGCCTTAAGGAACGTATAGTAAACTTGTGTAATCACAAGCAAACTATGGAGAACCTCTATTCAACTTATGCTTACGCGAAATATAAACACAAGAGTTAAGAAGACAATAAACACAAATTACTTGATCCTCTATGGATCTATATTGATTCACTAATGTTCTTGAAAAGCGTACATAAACTCTAGCCGCAGGTTTCTTTTATACTACTAGAAACCCTAATTCTGCAGCTTACAAAACACGTAAAAGATATGCATTATCTCTTCCTAATTTAACTCATGCATATCCTAACTAAATACTAATAATACTGAAACTACATATCCGCACAAACGAAATAACTATCGCCAGGTTATTGCACTATCAACAGTAACTGCACTATCAGCAGGAATACTAATACTTATCAGCAGGAACCTTTATCAGTAGGAACCCACTTTTGCAATAATTCCTAACATCATCACAGGGTACCCGCCGACGCAACGCGCGGTGTACTCTGCTATACTATGTATAAAGGAAAAAACCAAAAAGTAAAAAGTGAAAAGTTGAAACTAAAAAAGGAAATGTTGAAAACATATATTTCAAAAGGAAACTATTAATACATATCGAAACCGGGTTGACCCGGACGCCTAAACCAGTGGGTTGACCGGTTTAATTTGACCCGTTTTTACCCAACCCGTTGGGTTGACTCGGTTTAAATCGACTCATTTTTCGACTGGAACGGTTCGACTGGTTGAATCACCCGGGTCGAACCCGGTTTCAAAAAATTATGTTTAATCCCCAAATCTTCAAACTTTTATTATTTTTCGTTTATAACCTAAAAAATTTTTTAACACAAAATAATATGTCGTTATAAAATCTCGTTGCTATGCACGGGTACTCGTCTAGTGTATTAAAACGGCTTCATGGGTTGACACACCATTTTTCTAGGAATCCAACACCACTAAAGACCACTCTGACTTTTACCATCTTGATTTACGTGATTTTTATTCTTTTTTATATTTTCTAAATAAATTACACCTAAAGACAAAGTTTAGAACTTGTCTCCATATACATATCTTCATCATTCATTCATTATATACTCACTAACACACACTAACCACGACCATTGCCACAACCTTGCCACCTACAATTTTGTAACACCCCCAAAAATCAGGTTTTAGCGGAAGCATACAAGTTTTGGGTGCTACTAATCGGTATCACAACACAAGCATAGAATAAAAGGTTTTTCTTAGGAAAACTCATTTATTTAATAAAATCAATGTTTACAATAAAATTTAATACGAAATAGGCCCTTAATAATTAAGCGGTCCACAAATACAAATATCGAGTAAATACATGACCATGCCATGCCATTGCCCAAGCGCCCAAAAGTAAACAATCGCCTCAATACCTGAGAATACACGCTAAAAGTGTCAACACGAGGTTGGTGAGTTCATAGGTTTGCATAAAAGTATAGCGGGTTCAAAAGAGTCTTTCAATCATTGTGGCGCCCACAATGTCGCGAAAACAAAGTTTACCTTTAAGCAAAATAGTAAGGTGGACCACAAGGTTTTCAAGTGCAAATCAATTTTCATAAACAGGTCAAATTTAACCGAGGCATAACCTGCCTAATTAACAGTATCAAAATATTTATCCGCAAAAATAGTTCATAAACAACCACTTGGACCATATCAAAATCAAACACTACAACGAATATAGTGTCACGCAAGCTTAACTATTACGCAGGCTAAGTCATGAAACCATCACTAGATAGCACGAGCCGTGACTATCTCTAAACACACTAACAATCGACATGTTATACGTCATGGCAAGTTGGTGCATCCACAAATCCAGGTAAAGTCCTTGGCAAGTTGGGCAACCAAAGTCCAGACGGGGTGGCCATTCCCAATAGATCTATCCATAACATTCGCACCATCCTGAGCCAGGATGTAACAATTCATAACAACGCTTGGGTTTCTAACCTTAACCTAGTACGTAATAGCTCACAAAACATTTTCAGGTCCAATCCAAAACAGTTCAAGCACTTGTGTCCACATAAAACATATTTAAACCATATCACGCATTTCATCAAACCAAGTAACAATCATTTATTCAAATAAATCAAGCATTTGCATTTAATAAAACGAGCATGTATTCTCCCCCAAAACAGTTTAAAAGCAAGTAAAAGTAGGGGCCATGAACTCACCTCGATACAAAGCAACGCAAGAATCACAACTTGCATCAGTGAGCAAAGCACATCAGTCTCACAAGAAAAGCACAACGATATCCAAAGGGTACAAGCACAACGGTACTACATCGGCACAACCTAATAGCAATTTGCTATCTCAAGATAATGCCTAGCAAAGCAAAATAATTTTCAAGGACAACGTGTCTTAGTTTTCGTGGAATACTCGAATCAAAGATTTTCAAAATCCATTATCAATATCTCAAAAGTTTAGTTTTTAACGTTTCGTGTGGTGGTAAGAAACATAGACGCGACGTACAACTCACGCGAAATAAGAGACGCCGACGAGAGTCGAGACATCTTGACCATATCGCACGCCAAAAGGAAAAGGCATTGGCAAAGTTAAGAAATACTAACAATACTCAAGCTAGTCAAAGACTAGGAAATAACATCTATTTATGACAATTAAATAAGTTAACTTTCGATAACTTCCCAAAATCCTCAAGCGTGCATGTTTATAATAAGGAAAATTTTCCATTTATTGCTTGATAATAAAGGTTTCATAAGCGTTACTCGTACTTAGACGAGTTTATGATAAAGTACCTCTAAAAGTGTAGTATATTATAAATGACGTGTTTGTTTATCCAATACTACCAAAATAGTTGGTATATCGTCAAAGCGTATAAGTTTTGAAAAGGTTTTAGGACATTAAAGAAATCACAATAATTTAAGTTTATAAAATATTTTATGAAATTTTCGGCATGAAATGCCCATTTATAAAACATTTCCAAGTCATAATGACTCTTGAATAATATAAAAATTTTCGTTAATTTTTCCCAATTCGTCAAATGTTACAATTTATAATATACAATTGAACATATCATTCGCGTATATATTAGTTGTTTAGTTTTATCGACCGTTTTGTATAGTTCGGGTCCAGATACGTTAAACCCTTATGAGTCTAACGTACCCTTATAATGTCCAAATTACTAATACTGTAAATCCAATACGTCCAATCTTTGTCCACCAATATAGTAATGTCATAATGCTCGTGAATGAGTCCAATAAATCAAAGCCTCAAGTGTTGCAATCAATCCCTTTAACTATAAATAATTTAACCATTTTTATAGTTTCTTAATTGTTAGTCGGTTTACGTAACGTAACAACAACCCAAGTCATTACTTATCCACACAAGAAGTATCACCACATAATCTATATTACTAAATCGAAAATCCACAAGGTTTAACCCGACCCGTCACAACATCAAACAGAGACTCACCCGAGGTTGTACAGATTTGCAGTCAAAACATAAGTACATCATTATAATTCACCGCAACACAAGTCAACAAGCAAAAACCAAACCGACACGAATCCGACTCGACTAGGACTCAACTCAACATTGTATTTGATCTTTACACGAGACCAGAACAAACAAACCACCAACCAAAATGTTAGCGTACTGATTGAGATCCAAAACCGATTGGTAATATTCTATATACTACCTCCCACACAAAACAACGATGTTTTTAGTCTCATCACGCTTTTAATTTGCTTAACACCACGAAATATTTTTCAAAAACGTTTTCAATCCACACGGTTTATAATCAAAACTATGTTTCACCACTTTCACATATTTTATACCAAACACACCACACGAATTTAGATTAAACATTTTTGATTTAGGTTTTCAGTCCACGAAAACTTCGACCATAACCGGTAACTAACCGGTTTAACACAACCACAACAATGATAAAATAGTAAGGGTCCTCGGCTTACCATTAAAAGAACGAGAGAAAGAAAAAATAGAGACGGGAGAGAAAGAGTGAGCGACGGTGACCACCGCCGTGGTGGCTGTGGTGGCGGTTGTGTGCTAAAAACACCATAATCCTCTCAAGACAACCCCACCAGCGTACATACTCTTTATCCACTTGATAATATTTAGAAACCCTAGAAATTGAATTCTTGTTTTCAAGATCTAGGGCGTTTGGTCGCTTTGGGGCGCGCGACGCCTAGAAATAACCACAAGGTCGAGATCTATCATCCGGAAGAAGAGGTGTATTTTCCGTGACGGTGGTGGCGGACGGCATGGTGGGCGGAAAAGGGTGGCCGGCGAGGGTTAGAGAGAGAGAGTGGAACTTTGGTGTGAGAAAATTTTTAGTGCAAATGAGGAAGAAAAGGAGTTGGAGGGTATTTATACCCCTGGAAGGGGCAATTTTGCCAATTGTCCAAGTTGAGGGAAGGTAAGATAAAATATCACAAGGACCAAGCACATAATTTATGTAATCTTTTGTAAATAATCGATTCGGGACATATTTGGACTAGCAAACGGACTCGAAAAATTACGAAACTTGCGTCTTTGTTCCGTAAATCATTTTTCCAATAAAATGAGTATTTACTTGACAATTTTCTCACAAATAGAAATAGTGATCACTCGAATGGTTTAACGAGTTTCTGATTGTCTTGCAGACGCGTGTAGTGTCTAAAATTTACGTTTCGTGAGATAACTTTCTCTTTCACGTCAAATGAGCTCGTGAAAGTTCGTAAATGAGAAACAGACGAATTTAATCGAAAACGAATATCTGGAAAGTGCGAGTTGTTACATACTTCCCTCCTTATCGGAATCGCGTCCTCGCGATTCAATTCGAGTTATCCGTTAGATTTGAAAAGAGATATAGATACTTTCTCCAGATTCCATTTTCACGTTCTCACGTGAATTCGAGATGTTTCTTAGAGTTTCCACCGATCAGTAAAATTAGGAAAACGACTTTGATCAAGTCATTTGACCTCACGGTTCACGATTTCGATAGGTTCCTCAACGTAGCTTAGGCGTTCGTCGACACGGATATCTCGGCAAAGACAATAATTGTTTTCAACGGTGAGGCATTACCTCGATTATGCATATGAAACGTCATGAATAACTAAGCTCGGCGGTATCTCAAGGCTCTGAGCTACCAGTCCAGCTCTAGCAAGAGTCTTAAAAAGGATCAACACAACGAAGATTAAACTTTCCACGTTTACTAAACGTACCACACAATCCTTGGTGAGATTTTAAGCATAGCTTAGCCTCCAATCATGGAGTCTCAAAGATTCATGTCATTTATCCATCGTAGCTCTTCTGATGATCGTGAGCAGTTTGCATTCTGCTTTTGATTTAAACAATCTCTCGACAGATTCATGAACAGTTTCAGGATAGCAAGTTGGGTATTTCCCACTTAAATCCGACGAATTGTTAAGCGAAAATTTTCAACCATGAAGTACCTCGTACAACGTGGCTATGGTTATATGAGATTTCGACCAATGGGAGGTGTCTATCCCAACCAGTGTCGAAATCGATCACGCAGATACGCAACATGTCCTCTAACATTTAAATAACTTTTTCACTCAAGCTAACAGTCTATGGATGGGATCCAATACTCATACCAAGACCTGTTCTCATGGCTTTTGAGTGATTATTAGAAACTTGATGTGAAACGACTTGTGAAACAGTTGAGAGGATAACAAGAATACAATCCATTGTGTACAGACAACGGCAAGGTCAAAATCTTGATAACAGCAAAACATTTCGTAGGATGACCGCAAAATGGTTAGTAGGATAATCGAAATCAGCTTGTACGACTATAGTGGCACGACTCAAAATTTCATA
The DNA here is from genome assembly GCA_022545495.1 of Chrysanthemum lavandulifolium. Lineage (NCBI taxonomy): Eukaryota > Viridiplantae > Streptophyta > Magnoliopsida > Asterales > Asteraceae > Chrysanthemum > Chrysanthemum lavandulifolium. The sequence goes on along the minus strand of CM040238.1, from coordinate 58,503,756 downwards.
AGGAGGTAGCAATCTAATTGATATTCTCAAGAGACGAATGAAGGTTTAGGAGTCAGCTCCAAGGATCGCGGTTCAAGTTACTCCTTAAAGTCTTAAGGTTTCTGTTGGGCCATGTAATCTACATCGAAAAGAGAGTTAAGCAAATTGAGTCGACTTTGAAGGAGAGCATTAATTACTACTAGCAATCAATAGATTGATTTCGTAGTTCATAATATAACGCAGAAGATACAAGATTCACATCCAACGTCATAATTTAAAAGAAATTAGACTACCGATCGATATCAAATCAATTTCAAATACGAGTGAACGCTCACGTTTCCAAGCGGTTACGCTAAAAGCATACATGTCGATAGAGCGCAAGGAACAACATCAAAAGAACAGCATCAATGGAACAACATCGATCGAAGATAAGGCTTGAAGTAGAGGCGTCTACAACAAGACCCAAAACAAACCACGAGAATAAGCAATCCATTTTCACCATAGGAACCAAAATCGCATAATCTAACAATCCAAATTCAACGTAGCCAGGATCGATCCCAAATATTCCAAGAAGCCCGATGAGCTTAATACAACTTCAGGCAACCCAATTGCAAACTAGTGACCAATCGGGTCTGACCTGACCCGATGCAAAACAAGGTCTTACAGTTCCAACGATTCCAAAATAATCCGAAGTCAAATAATGATTAGAAGGCGACGAATAGCGATTCATAACAAAGGAAGGATATCGCGATAAACAAAAATTTGTGATGCCAGTGTGTTGTGTGTGAAAGGAAGCTTTTATAAAATTTCATGCTCGTATACACACACCAAAACTTTTCCATTTCCCGAAATCAAACCAAAAACCAACCAGACATAATTCTATTATAACTACTCCAAGTATCGCAAAATTCACCTCTAAGTCGGACATAGGTGATCGGGTTATGTCCAACGTCCACAGTTGAATATAGGTGATCACCTATATTCACCCGAGGTTCAATGAATTTTGATATACTTGACTTAGTTACTCTAGCCTCATGTCTTTCCTTTCCTAAAATCCATTTTCAAAAGATTAAAACAAGTGTCCACACGCGAGGACAGTGATGAGATTGTGCATCGAAGAGGCGCAACGCTACAATGATCGATGCGTAAACATAAGTATGTCGAGGATACTTATAACATATAGCGAAAATAAATGGATATACTCATCCAATAGTAATGCACACATCTCATCAAATATATTAGCAATTAAAGTTACAACGAGGCATCAACTTGGCGGTGCGCGTGTCGGTTATAGGGTTAAATTTTCATAAAAGTGGTTATAGTATAGGTTTTGAAAATTTACCAGTTTCTATAACCTATGCTCACGATACCAATCTGAACACCCCAAAAATCGTGTTTTAGCGGGCATACAAGTTTTGGGTGCTACTAATCGGTATCACAACACAAGCATAGAATAAAAGGTTTTCTTAGGAAAACTCATTTATTTAATAAAATCAATGTTTACAATAAAATTTAATACTGAAATAGGCACGATGAGTGTCTAAATACTCATCATTTTGTACCTTTTATTCGCAAAATCATCCGAAAATACTCGAAATGCATCAAAATGATGAAAATATCACAAATAAGTGTTTTATGTGTTTCAAATGCAAAATATCAAAATCGGATGAAAACGCATTATCAAGTTTGCATAATTGGCGCTTTAGTCCCCAAGTTTCAAAAGTTGTCAAATCTAGTCCTGGAATCAAAAATATGGAGTTTTATCATTCAAGGTCCCCAAATATTTTAAATTGTCAAAAGGGTCCTTGAATGAATCTTTGGGCAAATGGCAGAAAAGGTCCCTCAAGTTTAAAAAGTGTCAAAAATAGTCCTTGGATTTATAAAAATGGAAAATAATCAAAAGTGGTCCTTGTACTATTCATATATGGCAAGTTTGGTCCTTGTGTTAACATTGGAAAAAGTTCAGTTTTGGTCCCTCAAGTTTGCAGAATTTACAACAATGGTCCTTGTGTATTAAACAAACCAAATGGACCCTTTGTGTATTTTGAACCCCAGCCAAACCCAAAAGACCCCCTGCCATTATCCCATTTGAACCCCCACTTATTAATAATACCGGGTCAACAAAAGTCAAAACCATGGTTATTGTTCATCTCCTCACACCATTCGAGCCAAAACCGGATACCACCTCCACCTTGCTGCTTTTCATTTCTACCCTTTCCACCTCACCCTTCTAATTTGTCTAACCACCCCTTAACACATCCACAAAATCCAAGAAGCTTTAATTGAGAAAACACGCTCAAAGAAAATTGGCGCCAAAATGACAAATGTCGAATTTGATGAGTTGGAAAGATCGAATGGTCGGAAAGAGTGGGATATTCTCGAGGTCGACAAGGGACTTGAAAAGATCTTTATAAACAAGTTTGGTGCGGAGAAGACTATCTAGTGTAATTTTAATTTCTCATGTCGTTTTAGTTAAAATTTAAATTCCGATTGTAATGTTAAGCTTTCAAATCTGTTTCTAGCAATTTCGATGTATTGTTAAACTTTTCAAGTATCAATTTCAAGTTTAAATCATATTTCCGCTTATGCAATTTTTCAAGTTCAAAATCTCAATGTGTTCTAATGTTGTTGTTAGTTGTTATTAAGGATCGATAAGCCACATAAGCTCCTAGATAGCTTATTTAAGCTATTAGAAACTCATAAAAGTCGAGTTTAGAAGCAAAAAGAAAAAAAAAATACTAAAAAATAGTTGAAAAATCAAAAATCCATGGTGAAGGTTGTCAAGAAGCTGGAGCAAGGTTAATTTTGGATTGCCTTGGGTTTAGAGCTTTTTGGGAAGCTATAGGATATGTTCTCAGTCCTTGGTTCTCATTTTTCACTTGGAATCATCTTGTAAGCCTTTGTTCCATTTTTGTGCATTTCACTGTTCAAGTGTTAATTAGCTTGAATCTTTGTATTTGTATGTTTCTTAGTTATAGTTAAGTATAATTAAACAATAAAATCAGTTGCTTGTTCTTTTTAATTTGTAGTTGTTAAAAAATTTAGTTTGACAGTTAAAATAGCATAAGTGTAATTTCTTAGTTTCATGTTGTTAGTGTTGTTGTTTAATGCTTATTTAGCTTCAAAATATGATAATATAAGGTCTGTAATCCATGGCATGGTCTTAATCTGTGTTTTGTTTTGAAAATCTTCAAATCAGTCTCATAAAGGACTGTTTGGTTTTACTTGATAAACTGTGTTAGTGGTTGTTCATGTCATGGTTCTTGTTAGTTGTAGGTTACATTAGGACATAACAGCTCAATGAAACAATAAAAGTCAGTCCTTATTTGAGAAAAAGTCAAAATCTTTTGTAATCCCACCTTTATAGCTAACTGTTAGGATTTATAGTTAGAAATTCATCATATTAGCTTAAAACTTGTTAACATAGCTTAATCTAATCTTATTATACCTTATTACAACATAATCAGTTAGTAGGATCAATTTAAAGTTCACTTAAGTCAACCTTTTAGTTTATCTCAAAAAGTCAAAATTTTCAGTTTGGTCGTTTTTGAATAAAATAGATTATTTTATATAGAACTTAATATTAAGTTTCAATATTTGAGCTTTTGGTATATCAATATTCAACTGCTTATCTCTATCATAGTATTTTTTATATTGTCTATCTAGCTTATTACATGGCTTATTTCTTAGCTTATTTTGACAACCTGTTTTAAAAAGTGCCCTGTGCCAAGGAAGTTTGTGTTAACTGTTCATTTTAATAAGCTCACACAGAGCTTATTAGTGAGACTCAGCTTGTGAGTTTTAGCTTTTTGTGTAGCTAACCTAGCTATCTCAAAGTTCCAAGTTTAGTTTTTCACTTTATAGCTTATTGGATAGAACGCAACAAGCTTTTAAGTTGTCCCATTTTGTGTGAACACCGAACACTCGGTGGTTTACCGACTTTTCTCAAGCTCACCACAAGCTCATTAGTCAACACCACGGAGAGCTTTAGCTTTTGGATAGCCCACCAACCCGGCTTGTTTACTCAGTGATTATTTTGAGCTTTGGAGCTTTTGCCCCTAGCTTAATCTTGCCTACAAGATCTGTGTAGGACTGTTTGGTTTCTCAGTTTAGTATAACTGCTTATTTGCTTATTACAGCTTATTAATATGGTTCTTTGTGTTTATTAGCTTCATATAAGTAGTTTTAGCTTATTTACATCTTATCTCATCTTTTGTTTCCAACTGTGCAGCTTATTTGAGCTTAAATAAATCAAAATAAGCTCATAAGTTAACTGTTGAGCTTATAAGCTCTTAAATAGCTTATTTTTAAGTTTTAAAATTCTTGTCTTTATTAAAGTTGCTTATAATCGAGTTAAATAGTTTTCAAAAAAAATCACAAAACATCATTTTAAAAATAGTGATAGCGTTTATTTAAGATAAATTAGCTTTTAATTTTCTTTTCGACTTATTATTAAGCACTTTCGGTTTTATAATTTTCTTAGCTTTCGTCATCATAGGATATTTTAGAAAAGTTTCATAATTTTCTTAGCTTGTTTAGTATTTATTAGAATTTAAAATAGTTAAAAGTATTAAATAATTAATAAAAAAATAAATAAAAAGCATAAAAATATCTTTTCGCTTTTAAAATTAGTTTTATAATATTTTAGATTTTCTAAGTTAAAATTTCATTTTTCCAGTTTAATTTTGTATTTTCTTGTATTTAAGTGTATTTTAAATAGTAATTAATTAATAATAAATAGATAAAAAGTCTAAAAAATATATTTTCAATTTTAAAATAAGTTTTAAATATTTTAGATTTTTATAAATCATAATTTCAATTTTCTAGCTTTATTTCATATTTTCTTATATCTTAGAGTATTATTAAATAGTTAAAAATAGTTTTTAATTAATAATAATTAAATAAATAGTTATAAAAATAATTTTAATTTTCTAATAATTTTCTTTTATTATTAGGATTGTAAAAATATCATTTCATATTTGTAGGTCTTTATTTCTTAAAACTCACGCTTTATTTTGTACGCTTACGTAACATTTAATAAACGACGTGTTTAAGTTTGTATAATCGATTGTTGTGCTTTATAATTACGTATCCAAATCAATTCCAATCAATCGGAGTGTAGTTATCAATCGAATCCTTCGATCACTATCCTTAGTGATTATTCGACATCCGAAAGTGTTGAGCACCATTAATCCTCCGTGGGACTTAACGACCTGAGGTAACACTATACTCCTCTAGATCTTCATTGCATTGGTTTTAGACTGTTTTTAATTTTATTACGGTTGACCATTCACAAGTGCTTAATTTGTGTAATAAACTTGACGGTTTGCCACCAATCAAGGCCCTTAATAATTAAGCGGTCCCCAAATACAAATAACAGAGTCGTCTATGACCATGCCATGCCATTGCCCAAGCGCCTCCAAAAGTAAACAATCGCCTCAATACCTGAGAATACACGCTAAAAGTGTCAACACGAGGTTGGTGAGTTCATAGGTTTGCATAAAAGTATAGCAGGTTCAAAAGAGTCTTTCAATCATTGTGGCGCCCACAATGTCGCGAAAACAAAGTTTACCTTTAAGCAAAATAGTAAGGTGGACCCAAGGTTTTCAAGTGCAAATCAATTTTCATAAGCAGGTCAATTTAACCGAGGCATAACCCGCCTAATTAATGAGATCAAAATATTTATCCATAAAAAATAGTTCATAAACAACCACTTGGACCATATCAAAGTCAAACACTACAACGAATATAGTGTCACGCAGCTTAACTATTACGCAGCTAAGTCATGAAACCATCACTAGATAGCACGAGCCGTGACTATCTCTAAACACACTAACAATCGACATGTTATACGTCATGGCAAGTTGGTGCATCCACAAATCCAGTAAAGTCCTTGGCAAGTTGGGCAACCAAAGTCCGGACGGGTGGCCATTCCCAATAGATCTATCCATAACATTCGCACCATCCCGAGCCGAGATGTAACAATTCATAACAACGCTTGGGTTTCTAACCTTAACCTAGTACGTAATAGCTCATAAAACATTTTCGTGTCCAATCCAAAGCAGTTCAAGCACTTGTGTCCACATAAAACATATTTAAACCATATCACGATTTCATCAAACCAAGTAACAATCATTTATTCAAATAAATCAAGCATTTGCATTTAATAAAGCGAGCATGTATTCTCCCCAAGCAGTTTAAAAGCAAGTAAAAGTAGGGGCCATGAACTCACTTTCGATACAAAGCAACATAAGAATCACAATGGCATCATGAGCAAAGCGCAATGATCTCACAAGAAAAGCACAACGATATCCAAAGGGTACAAGCACAACGGTACTACATCGGCACAACCTAATAGCAATTTGCTATCTCAAGATATCGTCTAGCAAAGCAAAATAATTTTCAAGGACAACGTGTCTTAGTTTTCGTGGAATACTCGAATCAAAGATTTTCAAAATCCATTATCAATATCTCAAAAGTTTAGTTTTAACGTTTGGGTGGTGGTAAGAAACATAGACGCCGACGTACAACTCACGCGAAATAAGAGACGCCGTCGACAGAGTCGAGACATACTGACCATATCGCACGCCAAAAAGGAAAAAGGTATTGGCAAAGTTAAGAAATACTGACAATACTCGAGCTAGTCAAAGACTAGGAAATAACGTCTATTTATGAAAATTAAATAGGTTAACTTTCGATAACTTCCCCAAAAATCCTCAAACGTGCATGTTTATAATAAGGAAAAGTTTCCATTTATTGCTTGATAATAAAGGTTTCATAAAGCGTTACTCGTGCTTAGACGAGTTTATGATAAAGTACCTCTAAAAGTGTAGTATATTATAAATGACGTGTTTGTTTATCCAATACTACCAAAATAGTTGGTATATCGTCAAAGCGTATAAGTTTTGAAAAAGGTTTTAGGACATTAAAGAAATCACAATAGTTTAAGTTTATAAAAGATTTTACGAAATTTTCGGCATGAAATGCCCATTTATAAAACATTTCCAAGTCATAATGACTCTTGAATAATATAAAAATTTCGTTAATTTTTCCCAATTAGTCAAATGTTACAATTTATAATATACAATTGAACATATCATTCGGCGTATATATTAGTTGTTTAGTTTTATCGACCGTTTTGTATAGTTCGGGTCCAGATACGTTAAACCCTTATGAGTCTAACGTACCCTTCAGTCGCGTGTACCAAAGGGTCCATAATGTCCAAATAACTAATACCGTAAATCCAATACGTCCAATCTTTGTCCAACAATATAGTAATGTCATAATGCTCGTGAATGAGTCCAATAAATCAAAGCCTCAAGTGTTGCAATCAATCCCTTAACTATAAATAATTTAACCATTTTTATAGTTTCTTAAGTGTTAGTCCGGTTTACCAGAACGTAACAACAACCCAAGTCATTAGTTATCAACACACAAGAAGTATCACCACATAATCTATATTACTAAATCTTAAAATCCACAAGGTTTAACCCGACCCGTCACAACATCAAACTGAGACTCACCCGAGTTGTACAGATTTGCGAGTCAAAACATAAGTACATCATTATAATTCCTGCAACACAAGTCAACAAGCAAAAACCAAACTGACACGAATCCGACTCGACTCGGACTCAACTCGACATTGTATTTGATCTTTACATACGAGACCCGTAACAAACAAACCACCAATCAAAAATGTTAATCAGACTCGATCGAGATCCAAAACCGATTGGTAATATTCTATATACTACCTCCCCACACAAAACAACGATGCTTTTAGTCTCATCACAGTTTTTAATTTGCTTAACACCACATGAAATATTTTTCAAAAACGTTTTCAATCCACACGGTTTATAATCAAAACTATTTTTCACCACTTTCACATATTTTATACCAACACACCACACTAATTTAGATTAAACATTTTGATTTAGGTTTTGGGTCCACGAAAACTTCGACCATAACGGGTAACTAACCGGTTTAACACAACCACAATAATGATAAAATAGCAAGGGTCCTCGGCTTACCATTAAAATAACGAGAGAAAGAAAAAATAGAGACGAGAGAGAAAGAGTGAGCGACGGTGACCACCGCCGTGGTGGCTGTGGTGGCGGTTGTGTGCTAAAAACACCATAATCCTCTCAAGACAACCCCACCAACGTACATACTCTTTATCCACTTGATAATATTTAGAAACCCTAGAAATTCGAATTCTTGTTTTCAAGATCTAGGGCGCGTTTGACTGCTTTGGGGCGCGTGCGACGCCTAGAAATAACCACAAGGTCGAGATCTATCATCTGGAAGAAGAGGTGTATTTTCCGGCGACGGTGGTGGCCGGACGGCGATGGTGGCGGAAAAGGTGGTGGCGAGGTTTAGAGAGAGAGAGTAGAACTTTGGTGTGAGAAAATGTTTAGTGCAAATGAGGAAGAAAAGGAGTTGGAGGGTATTTATACCCCTGGAGGGGGCAATTTTGCCAATTGTCCAAGTTGAGGGAAGGTAAGATAAAATATCACAAGGACCAAGCACATAATTTATGTAATCTTTTGTAAATAATCGATTCGGGACATATTTGGACTAGCAAACGGACTCGAAAAATTACGAAACTTGCGTCTTTGTTCCCGAAATCATTTTTCCAATAAAAATGAGTATTTACTTGACAATTTTCTCACAAATAGAAATAGTGATCACTTCGAATGGTTTAACGAGTTTACAATTGTGCTGGTACGAGTAGTATCTAAAATTTACATTTCGCGAGATAACTTTCTCGTTTTCACGTCAAATGAGCTCAGGAAAGTTCGTAAATGAGAAACAGACGAATTTTATCGAAAACGAATATCTGGAAAGTGCGAGTTGTTACAAATTCTTAAAGTAATCGATATTTTAAACCAAATTTAAGTCCAAATTCGATAAGATCTAAGTGTGTGTATGGTTTCAGATCCGAGTTTGACCAAAGGGTTTAGTAGTCATTTACAATTACTCTTTTCACTTTTTATAAAAAGCAAACCAATTCAATAATGATTAAACAAAACAAAAACTAGTCATTTTTATCTCTTCAACATGTCAATTTCCGACGATGAATAGTTGCGGAAGACAACGGTTGGCGAATCTTCAACTTAGATTGGCCTAAAAAATATGAGAGGAGCATCCACTCGCCAAAAATAAAAGTGGACAATAATTTTGAGACATCCCAAAAAGAAAACATAAACTATAATTTTAAGAATGAGGGAGTAACTAACTACGAAAGTGTCAAAAGCTATACGTGAAATGCCATAAAACTAAAAAAAAGGTAAAAACAAAAACAAAACCCGAAAAAAAAAAAAAAAAAACCCTTATAAACACGATTCGTACTCTTACTTTCCTAAGAGTAATTTTTGAGGCTAAGGGAGTAACTAACTACGAAAGTGTCAAAAGCTATCTGTAAATGCCATTAAACTCAAAAGAGGTAGAAAAAAAACAAAAAACAAAAAAACAAAAAAAAAAAAAAAAAGCATTCATACTCTTACTTTCCTAATTTATTGCTTTTAATTCATTTAATTTTCAAAATATCTCATTTATGCTCATCATTATCAATTACTCAATCAATCTACACACTCAACAACATTATATGTCGCCACTCGCCATCTTATGATCCCATATAAAATCATTCCTCACGTATTTACAACTATATTTTATGCTCCAAGTAACAAATATCAAGTGACATATACATAGCCTAACATGTAACATAAATACACAAAGAAAATCCATAACTAGCTATTGAAAGATGATTGTATACTTCCAAATAAAATGGTGTCGGTTTTCTCATTGTATTCTCAAACATGAGTTCGTGTTGTGGATTGATATTTATAAAAGACTAATTACACAAGATAGGTTGATGTAGTGGTACCTAACAAATAAGATGGCGTGTTTCTTATGTGAAAAAATTATGGACTAACATGATCATCAATTCTTCACATGCGAAAATCTCGCTAAAGTTTGAAAATTAATTCAACAAAGAAGCAAAGTTGAATATTACAGTACAAATTGGCAAGGTGTCTTCAATTAAGCGGTGCAACTCCGTGTCTTAAGAATACTTGGAGCATAGTTAGAAATCGGTGTCTGCAGACACGTGTATGGCAAGAACGAAATTGCAGACAATTAAATCAAGTAAAGAGGATTAGAGTGTATTGGCTTAAGAAATTTTCAACACTAGTAAACCAAAATTGCTATGTTTGAAGGTAAAATTGTTTATTGGTCTTCTTGAGGCAAATAGAGTTTGAAGATGGAGCTTCATGTTGTTACAAAAAGGACAAATAAGTCTTAAAAGAATAAATGTACATATAGCTTTTAGTATGCAACGAAGATTTTAGATTTGAATGATTTTCTAAGGTGGTATGTAGAAAACTGTAGAAGGGGTTGAATAGTTTACCAATTAAAAACTTTGTTTTGAAACTTATTGAAAGATCAATTGATATTGATCTTGAGTATGTTAATGAAATATGCAAGCAATGTGTAATAAGTAAATAAGGAAAGAGATGATCAAACCACAACAAGTTGTTTATAGTGGTTCGCCTACAAGGACTCTTTTTCCTTGCCTCTACTCCACCCCCGAGTCTCACACTCGAGAGTTTAACTTCACTAGTCAACAAGCTCCTTTCACCGTGGAGAAAACCTTTACACTTCGCTTACACTATTTCCGACACTAAGCTAGATGTCGAGTTCTTTCCACGGCTACAACTACTCCACACACAATGTATTTTGATGACTAAAATACTAACCACTCACACTCACAAGATTATGATGGTTTGATACAATAATGAAGTATGGATCAACACTAGATCATACAACACTAAATAAACAAGACTTCCAACTTCGTTGAAGCTTGAATATGACTTGATCTTCTTTGCTACAAAAGAGATCACTAATATGATATGAAACCGAGTTAGAAAGGTTAGAGAAGATATGTATGAGAGTATGTTAGAAAAGGATGAAAACTACTTGGCTTGGCATTGCTATTTATAGCCAAATGGACAGAGCTGCGTCACGGACGGCGGACCCATAAAGGGTTCCGCAGTGTACCATTTTGGTACCACCGGTCCGACAGCCAAGATATCAAATCTTGCCAAAGTCAACTCTATCTAAGTGAGATTGTGCAAGATATGAAGAGTACAAATCTTCACAAAATATCTAATGAAATCTTCCAATGATTTCCATGATGTAATACATGATGTCAAATGTTGTATTACTATTTTTAGAAATATGCAAATGCTTAAGTAGTGTTTGGTTTAAGAACCTAACACATTCTAAAACTACTATCATACATAATGATTAGAGTCATATCAAGATGTCACTAATCACAAATGTAAATGCTTGAATGATGAATCTATTTGTTTGAGAAAGCTTGTTTTAATATCTAATAAACTTGACAAGCTTTAAGCTTTTATAAATTAAATTTACTTTTGTCGTTAACAAAACTTAGGCAAAGATCAAAAATATAAATAACGTTTAATGACGATATTAGTATTAACAATCTCCCCCTTTTTGTTGAGGACAAAATATAAATTTTATTTTATAAAAGAAACAAAGTTTGTACAAGAGTTATAAAAATATTAGTTTTAGAACTTGAAAAGGAAATGATAATGCAAGTGTATGAAATTTGACTTTTATGAAAGTCAAAGAATTCACTAGTTGATGCATGATGTTGACTTTTTCGAAAGTCAGTATCTGATTTGACTTTTTAAGAAAAGTCAAGTATTATCAATGAGGGTTCTGTTTGACTTTTAGAAAGTCAAATTTATGCGTTTGACTTTTCGTAAAAGTCAATATAAATAATTCAAAGTTCTATATTTTTCCCCTTTTTGTCTCAACAAAAAGAAGAGGCTATCTTGAATGTAATGAGCTGAGCTATTATCCCCTTGTTCAAAGCTCCCCTAAATTGGGTGCTTTAATGGGAAGATACATGGATTGTGAAAATAAAGCTAAAAAAAATATATATATATATAATAAAAAAAAAAAAAAAATTGTTAGTAATAATGATCATTCACAAGCATTTCCAAACACTATGTAATAACACCAATATAATAAACAACATTCATTAGTTAAAAATTTTTCATGAGTAAAGATCATGAAAAGAGAACACAATGATGTGTTTTTAGTACAAGAAATAAGAATTATCCTAAGAAAGTAAACATAAGAAAGACTATTCTAAAACCATCCTAAAGTGATGGTGGATGGGAAAGAGCGTTGAGACGCTCAAGGATGTGGTTGAGGATGAACCTCATTTCTTCTTGGAAGTCATGGACCATAACCCGGGTCCGTTCCACGGTTTGGCCCGTTTGCTCACAAGTTGAGCAACCATGCCTTGGAGGGTAGAAAGTTTAGGGAGGTTGGGGTGGTGGAATGCTGGATGTGTTGGTGGTGTTGGTGATGTTGGGAGTGGTCATGATGGATGCAAGCAAAGCATTTTGCATTTGCATTGTCTCACTTAAGTGAGAATCCACCATGCCTTTGAATTGGTGGAGGTTGTGGAGTTCGCTTGAATCTCTCTCTAGTGGGATTGTCATCCCACATGCACTCCGGAATGTCCTCAATATGAGGGGACATTGATGATGGAAGTGGATGATCCCCGTATAAAGGACCATGAATGTCCTTGTGAATGGGGTGGAAAAGGAGAGGTCTTGGCCCTAATGGGGCGTTTGGGTCAATGGATGACCGAGGTGACTCATGAGCGATTCGTTCAATTGTGCCAAAGGATGGCAATGGTGGTGGATGACTTGGCCTAGGAGGCAAGTCTTCCAAGTCCTCTAGGAAAGGATTTGGTGATGTTGGTGGAGTTGAAAATAACTCCATGGGAGTGAGTGGGAGACCTTGGTGAAGGTGGTGGGGGTTTGGATGTTTGGATGGGTGAATTGGAGGTGAAGTAGGTGTTTTGTTGGTGGTGGAGTGGTGATCACAATGTGTGATGAAGTGGTGTAGCTAAGGTAAGATTTGTATCATCTCTAATGGGAGATGAGATTGTGAGTGGTGAAGATTAGGATGATGAGCTAAGATGAACAAAACAACAAGGCCTTATGCTAATTCTAGCGGTTTTCTTGCAAGGTTTTGGTGATGATTTAGTCATTTTAACTTGGGTTTTGATTTGCTAGATAGTAGTGAGAATGAGGAAGGTGTGAGGATGATCATGGTAAAGCCTTTCAATTTATAGAGGTAAAAATTGTTGAGAAATGTGTTTGATTTGATGTTGAACCATTGAAGAGATGAGGTTCTAATGATTTGGAAGTGGGTTGAATGCTAGTCATATCACCCAAGTCAATCCATACAAGGAAGATGGAGTGAAGAAGAAAAGATTTGCAATAAATGTGTTCTAGTGAGTGGAATTTCCTAATATTCAGATTACCCACTGGATTGAAGGTACCAAAATTTGGTTCCTTCCTTTATGCCAAAGGGCTCCTTGGGTGGATTTTCAAATTTTTGAATTTTGGTGGAAATGGATTTCTTATATACCTTAGTAAATAATACTAGTTCTAATAACGAAGATAAACTAGTTAAGATTGATTTATAAGTGATGGAAGATAATTTGGAATCACGAAAGAGTCGAAATTCGAGAAAATTACCTTGAGGATCCACGGCACCAAAATCATACAGACGGTACCCTAAAAGGGTGCCGGTCAGTCCCGTCCTGTCTGGTATGGCGGCACCAAACTATATAAAGGACGGTACCAAAATTATGGTGCCGCCTCGATCCGGAGATCTTTCAAATATGGATGATACGTTTTAGGTATCGGGGACATTTAAACACGAAATTTTTCTCAAAATCATATACTAAACATTTCTAGTTAGGAAAAGTAAATAACACATGTATAAACATAGTGGAGCATAGATTTTGAGCAAGACTTATTGATTTTCACAATATAGTGAAAATGGGTAAAATTTGATAGCATACTTGTGCTATCCCCCGCATGAGATTGTCAAGATACACCATTGTTTCAAGTTGTATTAGCATCCTACATAATAAAAACAACTAAATAGTATCAAACATTAATGATAATGCATTGTTCCAAACATTCCTTAAAGTACCCTTATTTGTCCAACTTCTTGTAAATCTTGTTCATCATCCTACCAAGGCACTTGAACATTCCCTTAGTTTGTTTGAATTCAGCTAATTCATTCTTAATCTCGGGAAGAGATGCGTAATACTCATGAGGTGGAAGATGAGAGCTTGGAAGACCATCCTCGGAGCTATTTGATGATGATGATGAAGGAGTTGGAGGTTTAGCTCTCTTGCCTTTAGTCTTAGCAACTCGAGCATCACTCAAAGGTACAAAGATGTGAGGATGAGTTCATAGTGAAGGTGCATCCTTTGGGGTTGGTGGAATTGGTGCGAAGTTTCTATAGAGGCGGGTGAGAAGCATCCCGTATGGAAGAGCAACCGATCCTTGAGTTGGAATATCAATCATTCTCCCAGCTATGTAGTAGGCTAAGTTGAATGGTTGTCGGTGGATAAGTTGTAGAGCATGTGACATAGGCAAGCGTTTAAGTGATCCCTATTTCCTATGGTGCTAATGACGTTGGCTCTAAGTAGTTCCTCCCATTTCTTAAATTCGGGCTTGAGTTCATTTAGCTCCATTCTATATGGATCTCGGTTTACCTCTTTTCCCTTTCGGGTAACTCGGGTTGTATCACTTTTTGGGTTAAAAAGGTGTTCACGGATGACATCCTTATCGGCCAAATGGGTTATGTAGGGAAGAGAGCGGTCATTGATTGTATCAAGAGCCATGAGTGACCACTTATCCGTGTAGACACAAGTTCCTCGGTTGGGAATTCCTAACACTTGAGCAAAGTTGCTTAAGGTGATGGTGTAGTCGTTTTGGTTGATTCTAAACCTAAGACAGAATTCATCATCGTCTTCATCACTAAAGCCGGTCACACTAGCATAGAATTCTAACACAAACCTAGGACAAATTGGTTCATCGATGTCAAGAAGACAATCGAATTGAATGGCTGCTAGTTCTTCACGAAGATTGGTATTTTCAAGGAAGGATGAGTGAATGGTTCTACCTCATGGAAATACCTTGATTCTAGACTCTTAAATATTTCTACTTGTTCCTTAGTAAGTCCTTTGGTTTTGTGGTGTTTGGGAATGTAGTTAAGGGTGTCTTTGTGATCATAGAATCTTGCGGCTACCATGATTATTCCTAAGGACAATAATTAAAAAAAATTAGAATAAATTTTAACGTTTTGGTTCTAGTGTGCCTACATGAAAACAATTTGAGTTGCGGTTATCTCGACTCATTTTATGCACAAAATGGTTTTAGTGGGGTGTTTGGTAAATACCATGAGATAACCCAAATGGGTTCAAATATCATGTTTCAAAACTGATTATTGGTCTTGTATATGGTTTTATCAGTTTTAACAGTTACTAAGCATGTCTTGTTTATGGTCAAATCTGCTGCTGGTGCTAATGTTCTTCGTAGAGACTTGCCTATGTTTTGTCCTGATTCAATGAACCTTTGAAGGTTTGTTGACTTTTAAAAGTCAATGGCGACTTGTTCACAGATTTACCTAGCGACTTGTCATTTGTGAAAGAAAAACAATAGCGAGTTGGGTTATTTGACTATTGAGTCAATTAAAAGTGCTAGCGACTTGGTTTGAAAAAGTGCTAGCAACTTGGTTTGAAAAAGTGCTAGCGACTTGGTTTGAAAAAAGTGCTAGCGACTTGGTTTGAAAAAAGTGCTAGCGACTTGTTTAAATATGCTAGCGAGTTAGTAAGATTCTGACAGCTAGCAACTTGACTCAAAGACTTGGCTAGCGACTTGGCTAGCGACTTGGCTAGCGAGTTGGCTAGCGAGTTGGCTCAAGACCATTGTCACTAGCGACTTGACCTTGAACAGAAATGAAGAAGGAGAAGACATGATCAGACCATAGACCACATATAACACAACCACATAACCAAACACCATTTTCCAAGACTCGACCTCAGTTAAACAACCATCATCGACCTCAGTTTAAGCCATCACTGGTCCATGGTTTTCAAGTTATATAATATCGAGATGTCTTGAAGTTGTTACAATGATCCAAGTAACAACAGATCCGAGAGTTACAAAACCCAAAACTAATCCTAATCTAGACTCAACAAAGGACCTCACATCTCTCCCCAACTCTCATGATTCAAACAACAAATTTCAATCACATCTCCAACTCTAAACTTACCTAGACTCAAATACATATAACAAGGACATCATTTGTAATCTCAGTTATTAATTCGTGGTTTATAATGCAACATCGAGACCATTCAAAGATCTATCTCACGAATCTTCATCATCATCGACCGCTTTTTTTGAAGCTAAACTTCATTACTATCCAAATAGTAAAGAACGATTGATAACAATTATGTTATAACCATTCTTTTAATTCGTTAAGACTCAAGACTCAAACATAATGAAACAATACCTACCTTGATGCCGTGCCATCCACATGGCGAATAATTGTCACTGTATCTCTTACCTCAAAGCCATCCTCATGGCGAGGAATTGTCTAATCCGATTCAAGTAAAAAGGAGCGGATCGATTTTGTTTGCAAGGATTATCGTGGTTTGATGTGATGATAGATAATAGGAGGTGAATGGCGATGTGGTTTTGTGATAAGATGGGCGGATGAAAATGGTAAAGGATTAGGGTTGGTGTTTTACAAAAGGCGGATTTGTTTTGATGCTAGGTTTGTTATAAGTTGTGTTGCTCTTGAAGAAGGGGCGTTATATTTGAGAATGAGATTAGGGTTAGTGTGAGTAAAGTGGGTCTTATATACCTCAAATATATTTAGGGTTGTCGCTTTTGATTTGTTAAGTTCATGGGCAAGTTGAATGGGTTGGAATATGGGCCTCGTTGGGTTGTCTTGGATATCAATTACATTGAAATGGTGGTAATACATGCATCCCACGAGGACTTCTCATTTGAATTTGTGCTTGTGCAAATTTGGATTGGATGATGGAATATTCATATGAACTAATTTGTTAAGCCGTTTTTTGTAAACTCATCTTTGGTATCCAAATGCGTTTTGATAAAATTATAGGATACAAAAGTGAGCTTTTAGTGGTATTTTGGTCATGACAATTTTCACGGAAGGATACATAAATTCACGGCTTGAACGAAGATGTGAAAAATGACTACGGGGTTTGTGTACGGTATTATTGAAGTGTCGTTATCTTCATATGTGGTCATTACTTTTAGCCGTTGAACCGCTGCATGTTCCCCTAAAACAAATATTCACCGAAACCAAAGTTTTCTTAACACATTCAAGCTGACATTGTTTACGGTTTTGTCTTGATTTAGTAAAATCCCGCGAAAGAAATTATTTCTCGGTTTAAATCATAGACTTGTAAAATCCCGTAACAATGGAAACATCCTGGTTAAAGTAATGAGCATTTCCGGATCTATCTTGCGGTTTATTCTTGGTTTTGTAAAATCCCGCGAAAGAAACTATTTC
Source organism: Chrysanthemum lavandulifolium (assembly GCA_022545495.1). NCBI lineage: Eukaryota > Viridiplantae > Streptophyta > Magnoliopsida > Asterales > Asteraceae > Chrysanthemum > Chrysanthemum lavandulifolium. The sequence continues at coordinate 58,486,320 of CM040238.1, read as the reverse complement.
TCGGTTTAAACCATTGAATTGTAAAATCCCGTAATGATGGAACCATCCTGGAGAAAGGAAAGTGTATTTCGGAATCTTATTTGATGTCGGTGCTACGATTTACTTCAAAGAAGGATAAAAGGGTGTACTTCATGAATTGGATGTGTGTTTGGATATTCGTCATGGCGGTTTGGTTACTTCAAAGTTTTACGGGGTTATGCTCATTAAACCATGGTCGGGATGAAACCATTATCATAGTTCACTTAAAAAGTCAAAGGAGGCTAGATTTGAGCAGTTCAGAAGATGTGACAACGGCGTTAATTCACTATTATTTATTTGAGGTTGAAGTGAAATATCACGAGCGAGTGTACTTAGTATCTGAAGGTATCGGGGATGGTTGGATGAAGATTCTTCAAGATCCTTGTTCGAGCTTAATCAAAAACGAAGACTTGGAAATCTAGTTATTGTTGGGTGTCTTTTACCTTTTCTTTTACCACTTGGGGGAATTGGACTCATACCACTACAAAATAACTATCACTTTAAGGAGTTACGTTGTAGTGCTCAGTGTCACATTCAATTGTGGATTTTCAAGAGGTAATGTACGTCTTATACTTGATGGTTGGTTGGTTGAAGAGTATAGAGTACTTAGAGATTCAAATGGGCATGAAGTCTCGACACCGCTCTTTGTTACATATGTGCAAGTTTAAGTCACGAGTTCGGGTTAGTTTACTTGTGGTCAAATTCATCATATTGGGTTATCTCCATCACCGTCACCGCAAAGAGCCTCTTGAATGATAATGGGGTTGATTACATGTTTTGCCAAAAGAGATTGAAAAGAGAGATTATGACGTCTGTTCACATCGGCTCGGGCCTCGTACTCAAAGAAAAGAAATGTGTACGTTTCATGCGCATTATCTTCTGAAGAAGAGAAATCTTCTTATGACGTATGAACACATCGATTCATGCCTCGTTCCTCAAAGAAAAGAAAAGTGTACGCTTCATGCGCTTTATCTTACGAAGAGAAATCTTCTCACTAATGACCATTCTCATCAACATGCTTTATACTTTTCCATGCGCTTAAGTCATCAAGTGAACCGGCTATCATCGATTGTTTTCTCATTCCACTTTCTCGATTATAATGAAGATGGCGACATCATGTGCTTATTTTTGGGGAGAAGTGTGAATAGAACATTCGGATGATTTTCACTTATTTAATCAAGAATGGCAACTCCGTATGCAATTCTTGAGGGGAGAAAAGTGTGAAATTTTGCATGGTTGATTATTATTTGAGAATTTAAATGGTCATACGGCTCTAAACTCATGTAAGAACCGAGCTTCTTATTATCGGGTAATCTTCACATGGAGTTTCTTCTTAAGAGCCGTTAGTTGACATCTTCACGTCGATATGAGGTTATTGACAAAGTGCTTCCGGTTAATGCTTCACGTATACATCAACATGATGATTCCGAACAACCTTACGTTCTTGTTTGATGTGATTGTTTGCTTGGTGTTACCATTTCGTGTGTTCGCTATGGCCTTATTGTTGATTTCCTTGATGAACATCTTTCTGTTCTTGTTTGATTGGGAGGATTTTAGTTAAGGGGATTTGCAAGATGTAAGTTGATTGGGATGCTTTTGGTGATGTTCTTGTTTTGGTGAGTTGAAGATGTTAACTATCTATTCCCCAACCGGACAATCTTGAAGAAGGTCGAGTCGATTCAATCCCAGCTCTATTCTACATTTTCGCTACATGTTAGAAGACTAAAAGACGAGTTGCATTTTGATTATCTAAAGACTTCTTCTTAATAACTTGCGAGCATTTATCAAGCAGTTGTCGGTGGATTTAGGGAGAGCACTAAGTTGGGGAGAGTGAAAAGTCAAATTTAATCCCTAATTAGATTTGCTCACAATGTACTTCATCAAGCAAGTTGATTCTCACAAGAGTTCAAGTGTTCTTCTCAACAAATTTCTAGTATACGGGCTTATAAGGTGTTCTCACGATTCTCAAGTGTCAAAACCAGTATCAAGGGGAAGGAGACACGATCTAAACGCGAGCAAACTTGATGAACTTAATACTTCTAAGTGATTGAAGATATCCCGGAAGACAAATGTCATTACCGCGAGAGAAACTCAAGGTTTGACTCATGCAGCGCTTAGTGTTTATTCCAACTAGGTGGGGAAGTGATGTTAGAGTTAGTTTTCAAGATGAATGAGGTACATGGGGTGTGTGATGATCTCGATGTTATCACGATCATCGTGGAAGAATGCCATTGTTTACCACAAACATTGGGAGGTGTTTTCCTTCCGGGCATGATGTGTATTCGGGAGAGTTCTTGAATATTGGTGTACTTGGTTCTTGAGCTTCATACACATTCATCGTGGATGAAAGATGTGAACATTGGGAGTTGTTCTTCATTACCCTCATGATGTGTATTCGGAGAGTTCTTGAGCATTATACAAAGAGACCGATCGCATCAACTCAACTACTTGGGGAATTGTTCTCTTGACACCTTTTGGAATGGATCGCTTGACGTCAGGTTGAAAGGAAATTTGAGAAGTGTTATTTATGTGTGGGATGATATGTTGCTATTCTTTTGGATGATATAACCTCAAACGAAGAATCACGGTGACTATTCTTAAAAGGAGCAAAGAAGTTCGATGATAATGGTGTGCTTCTTTGTGCACTGGCAAGAGAAGCTTGAAAGAAAGCTTTGAATATGTTCATCTAAAGGATTTTCGGTTTGGGGAAGTCGCCAAAGTCTCACTTTCAGATGGTTCAATTTCTTTCTTCGATTCAAGAGCCACGAAGCTTTGGTGGTGAATGTTTAAGAGTTGATGACTTCTATCTTCTACAACGGGCTGCTCGATATCCTTATCTCGGCATCGATCATCATCTTCTTTAGCTATATCATCTATTCTATCCTTGTAAATATTTATTCGAAAAACAAAATACAAAAATATAAAACCAACAAAAAGAAAATAGAAAAATATAAAACCAACAAAACAAAATAGAAAAATATAAAACCTTCAAAAACCATAAAAATCAGAAAATTTCAAAAATACCAAAAATATGTTTTCCAAGACATGTCTTCTGGTATCGATAACATCTACGGTCTTAGAAATGTCATTCAATAATGGCACGGGACCATAGATGAAGTTCGAGCAGGAGGTGTAAATATTCTTTTCTATACATGTCTCTTTAAATGGCTTAAAATTATTTCAGATCAGTAACCCGGACTTCATAAATTGGCTTGCGATTATTTCAGATCAGAACCGTGCTTAAACCATGGCTTGCTATTATTTCATATAGCAACCTGTTTTTCAAAGAAGGAAAGTGCTACGCTAAATGATTTTCACAAAATTCGTGCACTTATCCTAAAACAATATGAGGAAAGTATGTCGAAAGATCATTGTCCTACACAAATGTTTTTCCGTCTAAAATTCTTGAGAAAAATATTTGTTGTTTTCTAAAATGGTGGTAAATGAGTTGCTTGTAAATCAATCGGTCTCGAATTTTCGTTAAATTGAAAACTCGATCAATGACTTCAGCTTTCAAACTTTTCAAAAATTGAGTCATTGATTGAGGGAGAATGTTTTCAAATCTATATCATCTAACGAGCTTTCTTAATTATCCACGTGCTTAATTAAAAATGATATTTGCACGTGTCGAAGGACTAGGAATTTAGGATATGATTGTTAGGTTTAGATGATTAGAGTTTGATTAACACATTATTCTCATACATTTATATGATCCGATTGATATGTTACATTGACTTTTATTAGTCGATTGTTGTTTGGGTGATGTCGACCACCATATATCTGTGTGTGTTCACTAACGTGTGCGGTATATTGGTTATAAGAATGTTCCCGATCCGGATCCCACAATTGAAGATGATTGGATGCCGAAGGAAAGGGTAACTATATCTTGGGTTGACAAATGAAGAAACGAAGCTTAATTTGACTTCAATGGAAAGTTGGCATAAATGCAATATAAGAGGTCTCACCGCATCGCCAGATGGTTTTCTTCTAAGTGATTGAAGAAACGGAGCTTAATTTGACCTCGGTTGGCATTCAAAATGCAACGTAAGAAGAAGTCTCACCGCATCTGCAGACGCTTTTTCTTCCAAACCCTACAAGAACAATAACGGAAGATTCTCATCCACCTAACGTATCTTTGTGCGGGATACCATTTTTAAACAATTTTGAATAATTTGATTAAATTGTTTTGAAAATATATTGGACTAATTTTTGAAAATCACGGACTTCTTGTTATCAAAACCTAAGTCACTCAATTATTGACTTACATCATGGATTGAGGGAGAGTGATTTAAAATAAAATATTTTCAAACGATATTTCTTCACAAAAAGTCCGTTTGTACAAAATTTGTGGTGATCTAAAGATTTAATGTTATGTCATGGTATGATTTTTCTTTAGAATCAAGGTCTTTCAAATGAAATTTTTTCGTTCTTGTTTGATTGTGAAATTGTTTTATTTTACTTAAAGATCTCTTAAAACTATCATACCGACACTAACAATCTTTAATGTCAAAATCTGGTCCTTATCATCATTTTTCAAAATTAAATCTTGCCATCTTTCCCCAAATTTTTCTAAATGATTTAAATCAATCGGGATCCAAAACCCTAATTGGTTTGAAATTTTGATCAAGGGAGAGATCGTGATTTAAATCTCAAATCTGCTTTTAATGGAATAGGCACTCCCCGCCTCCATGTGCCAAACGATTTCAATTACACAATGCACATGTTGAGGAGGAGGATTTATCCAAAACCGGATGAGTATTTAAACAAGGCCACATTTTCTCCCATGTTTTCTAAACCTAATTAAATCACTTGGGATCCAAAATCTCAAAGGATTTGATACTTTTGATCGGGGAGAATTTGTGATTTAATAATGAAATTTGATAAAGTTGATCGTTAACGATTCGGTTGTGCAGTCGCTTTCTCTCATATGTGCTAAACGCTTTCAATCTCAAGCACATATTGAGGGGAGCAAAACCATCGAGGTACAAAAGTTTTTAAAAGAGATTATAAAGTACCTTGATTGTGTTTTCAAATAGTTTCTTAATGGCTCTTGTGATTGTGGATGTGCTTCAAATTAAACTCTTGCCTCTATGTGATAAAATTATTTCAAATATCATATGCACATATTGAGGGGAGAATTTACCATGAAAATCAAATGGCTTTTTCGTATGAAAATTGTGATCAAAGAAAATATTTCAAAGTCCTCTTGCCTCCTTGTGCTAAATAATTTCTAAATCATACGCACATGTTGAGGGGGAGGTTTTCTAAATGATCAAAACTATTAGGGTACAAAATGCTTTGATCTCGTATCACAGGTACCTTGATTGTTTTTCCAAATGATTTTTCAATTGGTTTCATGAAGGAAAGAACAATACCAAAAGACCGACCAATTTACTTTATGCATGGAGTTATAAGGATGGTTAGGTTAGGTATTCGTTCCTACCGATCCGCCGTGAACCGGAGGGATCTATCCAGGACAATCCACTAGATAGTGTAGAAGTCCTTAGGTATGATGAAAAAGGAGAAAAATGAGAATATGGGAAGAGTGCGGATCGAGACGAGCTAGTAATGGAATAAACCCAACAAGGTTCTAGTAATGAAGTCTCGGTAAGCAATGAAGGGGTTGAAGAATGAAAAAGAAATGAATGTGAAAAGGGTGAAAAGAAATAGCCCTCCATCAATTCAACCTTAGGGCGTGACCGGGTTCACTACATATGCTCTTGGTGTTTACTAAGGTAACACCGGTATTGAAGACAAGATGTCATGGACCCAAGGACGCACTTGCACTAAACTTTCAAGCTACTCAAGTTCCTCTTAAAGGGCTTGTTTCATTCTCACGGGAACCGACATTATCTATCGACTTTCTCTTAGAGATTGTTGATATTGAAGAAGGAGACCTCTCCTAGTCTCCAACACAGAACCAAATGTGCACTATTGAGTCTAGAGCCAAGAGATCATCCACAATATCTCGTTAGGACACTAAATTCTTGAAGACTTGCTTTTTCACACAATGTGGAAAGTAAGTATATATTAAGAGTCCCACGATTATCCTTGTGGTATTGCCGGAACATCCGAGTGATATGTAAAATATTCACAATGAAGATGGAAATCCTTCTAGAGCCTACATCAAACAAGCTCTTGGTGGGTGACATGTGAGATCTTTCAAAAGATCAAGCTTGTGACAACCGGATAGAAACGATGGGGAGATTCATTCTTGAATCTACCTTGGTCCAGAATGGAATTGACGAATACTTTTGGAAAAACAGATTCGATGTGCAAACCTTCTTTCTCTAGCACGTCGAATGTGTACTTATGCTTTCAAATTCAAAAGTATCTCGATTGAAAAATACTTTTAGAAAACCATTCGATGTGCGAATCTCTTCTTTTCGCTAGCACGTCGAATGTGTACTCATTCTCTAATACAAAAGTATTTTGATTGAAAATTGATCTTTCTCATAAAACCTTCGTCAGATTGCAAAACTCTTTCTTCAAGCAATACACGATTGTTTTCAAATCATTTTCATCAATCGGTGAATCTCAATTCATTGGTTCACTCACTCCGTGTTGTCTTCTTTGAGACGTTCGGTTTGAGAAACACTAGAACATTGCGAAACCTGTCAAGGAGATTCTTAGGAATCCTACCGATCACAGCAAGATTGCATCGATCAACGGGAACCGTGGGCGTGTACCTCAATTCGACGAAAGTGGTCAAAGACACTTTCGTGTGTTTTATTGCTAATCGTTGTTTGCGGTACACTGGACGGTTGCGGTGATCGAATTGAGGAGTCAATCCAAAGCCGCATGCTCACAAGATCCACACTTAATTGAAGAAATCATGACTAGTGCATATCTACATAACACGGCTCGATATTTCTATACTATGCTTCGCTACGCCGCAAATATCATGAACCGAAGGCTTCCGCTACTCGATGGAAAGATGTCATGATTCAAAAGTGTGAGCATGTCGGTCCAAAAGTCACAACTTCACATGATGGCAACACAATAAAGGGTGATCCAGAGTTTTCGTGGTGATGATCTCAATGAAAGCTCGAAGATCATCAAAGATGTGGATCGAGTTCAAAGACCTCCACTCAAAGTACAAAACTATGCGGACTTTGAAGAAGTCGCTACTAAAGCACAAAGATTGCGGAAATGAAGAATTCAAGTCTCACGAGCTCAAGAACAAAGTCAAGAATAGAATGCTAGGATTCAAAATGTAAAACATGGGGTGACCTCCCTTGGGAGATTGTTAGGAATTAGAAAATTCCTTAGTGAAGAGTCGGTCACCCCAATTGTTATCTAGCATAAGTTAGCTCGTAGACTTGTCGTTAGTTTCGTTATTTAGTAGTTTATTTATTGGTTTGTAGCGTAGAATAGTTTAGTGCAACACCGTGGAGGAAGGACGGGTCTTTACCCATCGTATCCCCGATCCACAGCCGATAGGAGGTCGAGTATTTGTAGTATAAATACCCTTCCATCCATGGAAGGGTGGTGCTCATAATCTAATATTCAACATTGTGTAAACCTCTAGCAAGAACACTCCTCTCTCTACTTATTTAATTCTCTCTAAAATGGCTAACATGTATTTTGATCTCCCAAGACCACATCCGAATCATCAAACACATACATATTAAGATCCTACAATCATAGTCAATTCCTTCTTGTTGATTATAACCTTGTGCAACAAGCCTAGCTTTGTTTCTAGATACTACACCATTTTCGTCCATTTTGTTTCGCAAGACCCATTTTGTTCCAATTATAGTTTGATCTTTGGGTTTTGGAACTAGTTTCAAACATCATTTCTAACGAATTGGTTTAATTCTTCTTGCATGGCAATTACCCATGATTCATCTTTTATTGCTTCATTTATGGTTTTGGTTCAATGGTGGATACAAAACAAAATGATTACTTTGATTTTGGGCTTGTGACCTTAAGGTTCTTTGATTAAGTTGTCCTATGACCTTTTCTAATGGATGACTTTTAGATTCTTTGATGTTGACAATTTCCTTATTTGATGGTTCATCTTCATTGTTATTATTAATTTGACTTTCTATTATTTGACTTTCAACTAAGTCATCATCTACCAAAGGTGATGTCTTAGAGGGAGGTGGACTTTCGTCAAATGTTATGTTCAACGATTCCTCGACTATCATTGTTTCTTTATTTAGGACAATGTAAGCTTTACTAGTTTGAGAGTAACCAAGAAATACACCTTCATAAGACTTTGGGTCAAACTTGGTGAGATAATCCTTAGTATTAAGAATAAAGCATTTACAACCAAAGACTCTAAAATATTCTAATGTTGGCTTTTTACCTTTATAAAGTTCATATGGTGTTTTGTTTAGAAAGGACGATTAAGACTCTATTTAAAATATATGTAGAAGTGTCAAGCGTTACACCAAAACTTTTGAGGAATGTTTTGTTCATTAAGCATTGTTCTACTCATTTCTTGAATTGTTCTATTTTTACGTTCTACTACTCCATTTGATTGAGGTGTTCTTGGAGCGGAAAAGTTATGTGTTATACCATTTGTATCACAAAAGTTTCCAAATTGAGTTTCGTTGTCAAATTCACGACCATGATCCATTCGGATCGACATAATTTTGACACCTAGAAGATTTTGAATTTTCTTGCTAAGTATTTCAAATTTATCAAAAGCTTCATTTTGGTTTTCAAAATAACGTCCAAGTAAACCTTGAGTAATCATCTACTATGACCAAAGTGTATAAGTTGCCTCCATAGCTTCTTATAGCGGATGGTCCAAACAAGTCCATATGTAATAATTCTAGACACTTAGATGTGGACACCATATTTTTAGATTTGTGACTACTATGTGTTTGTTTACCAATTTTGCAATCGCAAAAGTGTTGGTCATATTTTAGTTTTGGTAAATTCCAACCAACTCTTTTGAAGATAGGTTTTGTATAAGTCTCATATTAGCGTGACCTAAGCGCCTATGCCAAAGAGATGAGCTATCATCTAATGTTGTTAAGCAAAGTTTGTCATTATATGTTTTATCTATTTTCATGACGTATATGTTATTTTTCCTAACTCCTTTAGCTATGGTGATACCATCTTTTAGTATTTTACTACCATTTTCATCAAATAGTACTTTATACTTTTTATCACATAGTTGGCTAATACTAAGTAGATTAAATCCTAACCTATCCACATGAGCAACATTTTCAATAGTTAGAGAGTTATGAGCAATCGTACCTTTGCCAATGATTTTGCTTTTGAGATTGCTACCAAAGTGACATTACCTCCGTCATACTCTTGGTATGATGAGAAGAGACTTTGTTGCCCGTCATGTGTCGTGAGCATCCACTATCTTTTATCCATTCATCGGTTCCAATCTAACTTTCAAGCATACCTAAGAAGCAAATAACTCAAACATTTGGTCCCCAATATCTCATGGGTCCGTTTGGGTTAAACATACCATTTATTTGATTCATGTATGGAAATGATGGGTAAGAGTTCCATGGCATGTGTCTGGAGTTTGATATGGTCTAGGAAAACTTTGATTCCAACCGTTGTGTTGGTAGTTAGGTTGAACGTTGTGGTTGCTCTTAGAAAGGGCGTTTGGCAAAAGAAGTTTTATATCGTTGTTGAGTAGTTTTGATCTAAATTCAATTTTAACAAGTCCTACTCGATATAATGGCTGGTTTTAGTTTAACATTATCATTGGTTTTCTTTGTTACTTTAACAAATTCAAGACGGTCCGTATTATGAACATTTTGTTCTTTGAAGTACCACGTACCATTTTGTACAACGGACGGAACCCTTATTTTGGTTCCGTTCGTCCGTCTTGCATCGCAAAGAACTTTGATGAATGTTCGTCCTTTTCACCGCTTTGTTTTGACTCTTTGGAATTAATACTTTATTAAAACCTAGCCCATTCATGTCTCCGGTGTTTTATGGATTTTAACTATTTCATCGGCAAGAGCGATGTTTTGTTAAACCTTTTAAACATAGAATTATTTTCTATTAGAACTTCTTGTGTGAGCTTTAGTTTTTCTATTTCAAGATTAAGCTCTTGACATGATTTACAATCATCGTCATTTGCTTTTCCTTTTCAAGTCGTTTTGCTTTTTCTTTTAACTCATATACCTCATTTTCCAAAAACTCCTTTTGGTTTTAGAAATTTATTTTAGTTGTGATTTTTAGACTTAGCTCACACAATTGATTATATTGTTTTGCAAGGTGTCATCATCTATAGAAGAATAAGAAGAGTCGGAAAGTACCTCATTTGACTCATGTGCCATTAGAGCGATCTCTTCCTTGCTTGATTCTTCATCGTCTTCACTATCACTCCAAGCACCACTTACAAAAGCTCGTTGAGTTTTGCTTTTAGGTGGCTTGGGACATTCTCCTATGAGATGACTTGCATCACCACATCTAAAACACTTTCTTTCACCTTTACTCTTCTTATCATCCCGATCTTTTCGGAATGGCTTCTTTTCTTCTCGAGGTTGTCTTACAAACTTTCCTCTTCTTCTAAAGAACTTCTTGAAATCTCTAACGGCCATGGCATACTCCTCATCTTCACTACCGGAACAAGATTCATCATCATCGCTTGATTCCGCCTTTGCTTTTAGAGCAACGGATTTGATCTTCTCCTTTCTTCCTTTGATGATCTCCGAATCTTTCTCCATTACCATTTCGTGAACTTTGAGGTTGCCAATTAGCTCGTCTAGTGACATTATTGAGAGATCTTTTGATTCTTCAATAGCGGTCACTTTAGCTCTCCATTTGGGATGGAGTGCTCTAAGAAATTTCCTGACAAAGTTCTTACTACGAAAAGATTCATCAAGTGCTTTAAGTGATGTAATGATAGTGTTAAAGCGAGCAAATCCACAATCAATGGTTTCATCTTCAGGGATAACAAATTGTTCATATTGTTGAACAAGAAGATCAATTTTGTTATCCTTGACTTGTGAATTACCTTGATGTGTAACAATTAAAGATTCCCAAATATCTTTGGCGGTTTCACACATAAAAATTCTTTCATATTCTTTTCTAGGTAAAGCATTATAAAGCATCATTTTAGCTTCATTATTTTTAGCAACTAATTTCTTTTGTTCATCAACGGAAATATCCTTTGTTGTAGAACTAAAATCTCCTTTAACAATAATAAACCAAAGATCTATATCTTTTGATTTTACATATGTTTCAAAACGGTTTTCCAATAGATAAATCCATTGGTTTCAAAGAGTGGTGGTCTTTGCATAGATTGCCCTTCTTTAAAGTTTTCGAATCCATGGATCGTTTCAAGTTTATAAAATACAAGTTATTTTAGAAATTCTTGAGCAACGAGGCTCGATACCAATTGTAGAAAACTAGAAGGGGTTGAATAGTTTACCAATTAAAACTTTGTTTTGAAACTTATTGAAAGATCAATTGATATTGATCTTGAGTATGTTAATGAAATATGCAAGCAATGTGTAATAAGTAAATAAGGAAAGAGATGATCAAACCACAACAAGTTGTTTATAGTGGTTCGCCTACAAGGACTCTTTTTCCTTGCCTACTCCACTCCCCGAGTCTCACACTCGAGAGTTTAACTTCACTAGTCAACAAGCTCCTTTCACCGCGGAGAAAACCTTTACACTTCGCTACACTATTTCCGACACTAAGCTAGATGTCGAGTTCTTTCCACGGGTACAACTACTCCCACACAATGTATTTTGAGGACTAAAATACTAACCACTCACACTCACAAGATTATGATGGTTTGATACAATAATGAAGTATGGATCAACACTAGATCATACAACACTAAATAAACAAGACTTCCAACTTCTCGTTGAAGCTTGAATATGACTTGATCTTCTTTGCTACAAAAGAGATCACTAATATGATATGAAACCGAGTTAGAAAGGTTAGAGAAGATATGTATGAGAGTATGTTAGAAAAGGATGAAAAACTACTTGGCTTGGCATTGCTATTTATAGCCAAAATGGACAGGAGCGACCACGGACGGCGGACCCCTTAAAGGGTTCCGTCAGTGTACCATTTTGGTACATGAGGGTCCGACGACCAAGATATCAAATCTTGCCAAAGTCAACTCTATCTAAGTGAGATTGTGCAAGATATGAAGAGTACAAATCTTCACAAAATATCTAATGAAATCTTCCAATGATTTCCATGATGTAATACATGATGTCAAAATGTTGTATTACTATTTTTAGAAATATGCAAATGCTTAAGTAGTGTTTGGTTTTAAGAACCTAACACATTCTAAAAACTACTATCATACATAATGATTAGAGTCATATCAAGATGTCACTAATCACAAATGTAAATGCTTGAATGATGAATCTATTTGTTTGAGAAAGCTTGTTTTAATATCTAATAAACTTGACAAGCTTTAAGCTTTTATAAATTAAATTTACTTTTGTCGTTAACAAAACTTAGGCAAAGATCAAAAATATAAATAACGTTTAATGACGATATTTGTATTAACAATCTCCCTTTTGTTGAGGACAAAATATAAATTTATTTTATAAAAGAAACAAAGTTTGTACAAGAGTTATAAAATATTAGTTTTAGAACTTGAAAAGGAAATGATAATGCAGTGTATGAAATTTGACTTTTATGAAAGTCAAAGAATTCACTAGTTGATGCATGATGTTGACTTTTCGGAAAGTCAGTATGCGGTTGACTTTTTAAGAAAAGTCAAGTATTATCAATGAGGGTTCTGTTTGACTTTTAGAAAGTCAATTTATGCGATTGACTTTTCGAGAAAAGTCAAATATAAATAATTTCAAAGTTCTATATTTTCTCCCTTTTTGTCTCAACAAAAGAAGAGGCTATGCGGAATGTAATGAGCCCGAGCTATTATCTCCCCTTGTTCAAAGCTCCCCCTAAATTAGGTGCTTTAATGGGAAGATACATGGATTGTGAAAATAAAGCTACAAAAAAAAAATTGTTAGTAATAATGATCATTCACAAGCATTTCCAAACACTATGTAATAACACCAATATAATAAACAACATTCATTAGTTAAAATTTTTTCATGAGTAAAGATCATGAAAAGAGAACACAATGATGTGTTTTTAGTACAAGAAATAAAAATTGTCCTAAGAAAGTAAACATAAGAAAGACTATTCTAAAACCATCCTAAAGTGATGGTGGATGGGAAAAAGCGTTGAGACGCCTAGGATGTGGTTGAGGATGAACCTCATTTCTTCTTGAAGTCATGGACCATAACCCGGTCCGTTCCACGGTTTGGCCGCTTGCTCACAAGTTGAGCAACCATGCCTTGGAGGGTAGAAAGTTTGGGGAGGTTGTGGTGGTGGAATGGTGGATGTGTTGGTGGTGTTGGTGATGTTGGGAGTGGTCATGATGGATGCAAGCAAAGCATTTTGCATTTGCATTGTCTCACTTAAGTGAGAATCCACCATGCCTTTGAATTGGTGGAGGTTGTGGAGTTCGGCTTGAATCTCCTCTCTAGTGGGATTGTCATCCACATGCACTCCGGAATGTCCTCAATATGAGGGACATTGATGATGGAAGTGGATGATCCCGTATAAAGGGCCATGAATGTCCTTGTGAATGGGGTGGAAAAGGAGAGGTCTTGGCCTTAATGGGCGTTTGGGTCAATGGATGACCGAGGTGACTCATGAGCGATTCGTTCAATTGTGCCAAAGGATGGCAATGGTGGTGGATGACTTGGCCTAGGAGGCAAGTCTTCCAAGTCCTCTAGGAAAGGATTTGGTGATGTTGGTGGAGTTGAAAATAACTCCATGGGGTGAGTGGGAGACCTTGGTGAAGGTGGTGAGGGTTTTGGATGTTTGGATGGGTGCGGTGGAGGTGAAATAGGTGTTTTGTTGGTGGTGGAGTGGTGATCACAATGTGTGATGAAGTGGGTGTAGCTAAGGTAAGATTTGTATCATCTCTAATGGGAGATGAGATTGTGAGTGGTGAATATTCGGATGATGAGCTAAGATGAACAAAACAACAAGGCCTTACGCTAATTCTAGCGGTTTTCTTGCAAGGTTTTGGTGATGATTTAGTCATTTTTAACTTGGGTTTTGATTTGCTAGATAGTAGTGAGAATGAGGAAGGTGTGAGGATGATCATGGTAAAGCCTTTCAAATTATAGAGGTAAAACATTGTTGAGAAATGTGTTTGATTTGATGTTGAACCATTGAAGAGATGAGGTTCCTAATGATTTGGAAGTGGGTTGAATGCTAGTCATATCACCCAAGTCAATCCATACAAGGAAGATGGAGTGAAGAAGAAAAGATTTGCAATAAATGTGTTCTAGTGAGTGGAATTTCCTAATATTGATTACCCACGGTTTGAAGGTACCAAAATTTGGTTCATTCCTTTATGCCAAAGGGCTCCTTGGGTGGATTTTTCAAATTTTGAATTTTGGTGGAAATGGATTTCTTATATACCTTAGTAAATAATACTAGTTCTAATAACAAGTATAAACTAGTTAAGATTGATTTATAAGTGATGGAAGATAATTTGGAATCACGAAGAGTCGAAATTCGAGAAAATTACCGGAGGATCCACGGCACCAAAATCATACAGACGATACCTAAAAGGGTGCCGTGGTCCGCTCATCTGGTATGGCGGTGCAAACTACATAAAGGACGGTACCAAAATTATGGTGCCGTCGATCCGTGGAGTCTTGAAATATGGACGAGTACGTTTTAGGTATCGGGGACATTTCGAAACACGAAATTTTTCTCAAAATCTGTTATACTAAACATTTCTAGTTAGGAAAAGTAAATAACACATGTATAAACATAGTGGAGCATAGATTTTGAGCAAGACTTATTGATTTTCACAATATAGTGAAAATGGGTAAAATTGATAGCATACTTGTGCTATCCCCTCGCATGAGATTGTCGTATACACCATTGTTTCAAGTTATATTAGCATCCTACATAATAAAACAACTAAATAGTATCAAACATTAATGATAATGCATTGTTCCAAACATTCCTTAAAGTACCCTTATTTGTCCAACTTCTTGTAAATCTTGTTCATCATCCTACCAAGGCACTTGAACATTCCCTTAGTTTGTTTGAATTCATTAATTCATTCTTAATCTCGGGAAGAGATCGTAATACTCATGAGGTGGAAGATGAGAGCTTGGAAGACCATCCTGAGCTATTTGATGATGATGATGAAGGAGTTGGAGGTTTAGCTCTCTTGCCTTTAGTCTTAGCAACTCGAGCATCACTCAAAGGTACAAAGATGTGAGGGATGAGTTCATAGTGAAGGTGCATCCCTTTTGGGGTTGGTGGAATTGGTGCGAAGTTTCTATAGAGACGGGTGAGAAGCATCCCGTATGGAAGAGCAACCGATCCATGAGTTGGAATATCAATCATTCTCCTAGCTTTGTAGTAGGCTAAGTTGAATGGTTGTCGGGTGGATAAGTTGTAGAGCATGTGACATAGGCAAGCGTTTAAGTGATCCCTATTTCCTATGGTGCTAATGACGTTGGCTCTAAGTAGTTCCTCCCATTTCTTAAATTCGGGCTTGAGTTCATTTAGCTCCATTCTATATGAATCTCGGTTTACCTCTTTTCCCTTTCGGGTAACTCGGGTTGTATCACTTTTTGGGTTAAAAAGGTGTTCACGGATGACATCCTTATCGGCCAAACGGGTTATGTAGGGAAGAGAGCGGTCATTGATTGTATCAAGAGCCATGAGTGACCACTTATCCGTGTAGACACAAGTTCCTCGGTTGGGAATTCCTAACACTTGAGCAAAGTTGCTTAAGGTGATGGTGTAGTCGTTTGGTTGATTCTAAACCTAAGACAAAATTCATCATAGTCTTCATCACTAAAGCCCGGTCACACTAGCATAGAATTCTAACACAAACCTAGGACAATTGGTTCATCGATGTCAAGAAGACAATCGAATTGAATGGCGGCTAGTTCTTCACGAAGATTGGTATTTTCAAGGAAGGATGAGTGAATGGTTCTACCCTCATGGAAATACCTTGATTCTAGAATCTTAAATATTTCTACTTGTTCCTTGGTAAGTCCTTTGGTTTTGTGGTGTTTGGGAATGTAGTTAAGGGTGTCTTTGTGATCATAGAATCTTGCGGCTACCATGATTATTCCTAAGGACAATAATTAAAAAAAAATTAGAATAAATTTTAACGTTTTTGGTTCTAGTGTGTGCCTACATGAAAACAATTTGGAGTTGCGGTTATCTCGACTCATTTTATGCACAAAAATGGTTTTAGTGGGGTGTTTGGTAAATACCATGAGATAACCCAAATGCTCCTAATTCAATGTGGCTACATTTGAATATACCCGGAGTGCATATTAGTTATGCAATACCTTTAGTATTCAAGAGCATGCAAGTGATGAAAATTTAACGTTTCTATTTGTATTAGCAATGAAAAATGTTTTCTACAAGTGAGAAGCTTTTCAAAACTTTTGACATGGGGTGTTTGGTTGTTTGAATAAGGCCTTATATTCATTATCTATCAATTAGTGGGAAACATGATTTGTTTATGCAATATGATAATGTAGTACCTAATTTGAATGACTAGTTATGCAATTTGCCAATTGAATTCATATTTGGTATAAAAGCATACATAGAACCCCATGTAATGATTTGTGATAGTTTTGTGTATAAATAAGAATCCTAGACTCAGAATTAAGAGATGAAATGAAGTTAGGATACTTACAATGATGTTATCTTCATGATTAGTGAGTGGGAAGGTGTCAATAATAAGCTTGGTTTAAGTTTTACGTTTTGGTAAAGTGGGTTGTGAGGAAGAGGATGTTATGTATATAGCGTTTTGTACATGGACACCACGGACGACGGCACCAAATATTTGGTTCCGTCCGTGTTGTCGTTGGGTGCCGTGGCTATGATAGCGCATACAAGGCAAAATTGTTTTGGTTTGACTATTCTAATGTTTTAGGCTATGTTTATCCTATATGTTTGGTTCCATTAACCCTAAACCAAGTCTAAGAAGATTAAAAGGTTCTCGTTTAAGAGGTTTAGTAAAGATGTCGGCAATGTTGTCTTGGAGGATACTTTCGATTGAAATGTTTCCTTTTTAACATTGTCGCGAAGAAAGTGATGACGGATTTCAATGTGCTTTTATACGAGCATGTTGAACGGGATTTTCTTTGAGATCGATGGCTCCTTTGTTGTCGCAAAGTATCACAATGTCGTTGAGATGAATTCCGTAATCTCTAGAGCTTGCTTCATCCAAAGAGCTTGTTGACATGCTTTTCCTACCGAGACGTATTCGGCTTGATAGTAGAGATGGCTAAAGCCGTTTGCTTTTTGCAAACCATGAGGTGAGACAATGTCCAACAAAAGTGCAAATACCACTTGTACTTTTTCTATCGACATAATCACCGGCATGATCCGAGTCGGCATACACTATGGTTTCTATACCCGTTCCTTTGGGATACCATAATCCTAAACACGTTGTTCCCTTAATATATCTAAAAATCCTTTTAATGCTTCTAAGTGTGATGCCTTTGGGTTTTCTTGAAAGCGAGCACAGACAAACACTAAACATAATGTCGGGTCTACTAGCCGTAAGATAGAGTAGCTACCAATCATTCCTCTATATTTAGTGTTATCTACGGATTCACCTTCTTCGTCCTTGGTGAGTTTAGTGTCCAGGGACATGGGTGTTTTAGTTGGTTTGGAATCTTCAAGACCAAATTTCTTAAGCATGTCTTTTATATATTTAGATTGGTTAAAGAAAATACCATCTTCTAGTTGTTTAATTTGAAGTCCTAGAAAGAAGTTTAACTCACCCATCATACTCATTTCAAACTCGTCATGCATGATTTTAGAGAAATCATTACATAGTTCTTGACAAGTTGATCCGAATATAATGTCATCAGTATATTTGAACAATAATAATTTGTGATTCCTTTTCTTAGTAAAAGAGTATTATCTACTAATCCCATAGTATATTTGTTATCAATAAGAAAAGTCTTAAGACGGTCGTACCAAGCTTTAGGTGCTTGTTTAAGGCCGTATAATGCTTTCTTGAGTTTGAAGACATGATGTGGTTTCTCAAAGTCGGTAAAACCGGGAGGTTGAGCAACATACACTTCTTCGTTAATAAACCCATTAAGGAAAGCACTTTTATCATCCATTTGAAATAATTTAAAGTCATAAGCAAGTAATATTCTAATAGATTCAAGTCTAGCTACCGGTGCATAAGTTTCATCATAGTCAATTCCTTCTTGTTGATTATAACCTTGTGCAACAAGCCTAGCTTTGTTTCTAGATACTACACCATTTTCGTCCATTTTGTTTCGAAAGACCCATTTTGTTCCAATTATAGTTTGATCTTTGGGTTTTGGAACTAGTTTCCAAACATCATTTCTAACGAATTGGTTTAATTCTTCCTGCATGGCAATTACCCATGATTCATCTTTTATTGCTTCATTTATGGTTTTTGGTTCAATGGTGGATACAAAACAAAAATGATTACTTTGATTTTGGGCTTGTGACCTTAAGGTTCTTTGATTAAGTTGTCCTATGACCTTTTCTAATGGATGACTTTTAGATTCTTTGATGTTGACAATTTCCTTATTTGATGGTTCATCTTCATTGTTATTATTAATTTGACTTTCTATTATTTGACTTTCAACTAAGTCATCATCTACCAAAGGTGATGTCTTAGAGGGAGGTGGACTTTCGTCAAATGTTATGTTCAACGATTCCTCGACTATCATTGTTTCTTTATTTAGGACAATGTAAGCTTTACTAGTTTGAGAGTAACCAAGAAATACACCTTCATAAGACTTTGGGTCAAACTTGGTGAGATAATCCTTAGTATTAAGAATAAAGCATTTACAACCAAAGACTCTAAAATATCCTAATGTTGGCTTTTACCTTTATAAAGTTCATATGGTGTTTTGTTTAGGAAAGGACGATTAAGACTCTATTTAAAATATATGTAGAAGTGTCAACGTTACACCAAAACTTTTGAGGAATGTTTTGTTCATTAAGCATTGTTCTACTCATTTCTTGAATTGTTCTATTTTTACGTTCTACTACTCCATTTGATTGAGGTGTTCTTGGAGCGGAAAAGTTATGTGTTATACCATTTGTATCACAAAAGTTTCCAAATTGAGTTTCGTTGTCAAATTCACGACCATGATCCATTCGGATCGACACAATTTTGACACCTAGAAGATTTTGAATTTTCTTGCTAAGTATTTCAAATTTATCAAAAGCTTCATTTTGGTTTTCAAAATAACGTCCAAGTAAACCTTGAGTAATCATCTACTATGACCAAAGTGTATAAGTTGCCTCCATAGCTTCTTATAGCGGATGGTCCAAACAAGTCCATATGTAATAATTCTAGACACTTAGATGTGGACACCATATTTTTAGATTTGTGACTACTATGTGTTTGTTTACCAATTTTGCAAGCGTCATAAAAGTGTTGGTCATATTTTAGTTTTGGTAAATTCCTAACCAACTCTTTTGAAGATAGGTTTTGTATAAGTCTCATATTAGCGTGACCTAAGCGCCTATGCCAAAGAGATGAGCTATCGTCTAATGTTGTTAAGCAAAGTTTGTCATTATATGTTTTATCTATTTTCATGACGTATATGTTATTTTTCCTAACTCCTTTAGCTATGGTGATACCATCTTTTAGTATTTTACTACCATTTTCATCAAATAGTACTTTATACTTTTTATCACATAGTTGGCTAATACTAAGTAGATTAAATCCTAACCTATCCACATGAGCAACATTTTCAATAGTTAGAGAGTTATGAGCAATCGTACATTTGCCAATGATTTTGCTTTTGAGATTGCTACCAAAAGTGACATTACCTCCATCATACTCTTGGTATGATGAGAAGAGACTTTTGTTGCTCGTCATGTGTCGTGAGCATCCACTATCTTTTATCCATTCATCAGGTTCCAATCCAACTTTCAAGCATACCTAAGAAGCAAATAACTCAAACATTTGGTCCCCAATATCTCATGGGTCCGTTTGGGTTAAACATACCATTTATTTGATTCATGTATGGAAATGATGGGTAAGAGTTCCATGGCATGTAATCACGGAGTTTGATATGGTCTAGGAAAACTTTGATTCCAACCGTTGTGTTGGTAGTTAGGTTGAACGTTGTGGTTGCTCTTAGGAAAGGGTCGTTTGGCAAAAGAAGTTTTATATCGTTGTTGAGTAGTTTTTGATCTAAATTCATTTTAACAAGTCCTACTCCCGATATAATGGCTGGTTTTAGTTTAACATTATCATTGGTTTTCTTCGTTACTTTAACAAATTCAAGACGGTCCGTATTACGAACATTCTGCTCGTCAAGTACCCGGTACCATTTTACAACGGACGGAACCCTTATTTTGGTTCCGTCGGTCCGTGGCTGCATCGCAACAACTTTGATGAATGTTCGTCCTTTTCGCCGCTTTTGTTTTGACTTCTTTGGAATTAATACTTTATTAAAACCTAGCCTATTCATGTCTCCGGTGTTTTATGGATTTTAACTATTTCATCGGCAAGAGCGATGTTTTGTTAAACCTTTAAACTTAGAATTATTTTCTATTAGAACTTCTTGTGTGAGCTTTAGTTTTCTATTTCAAGATTAAGCTCTTGACATGATTTACAATCATCGTCATTTGCTTTTCCTTTTCAAGTCGTTTTGCTTTTTCTTTTAACTCATATACCTCATTTTCCAAAAACTCCTTTTGGTTTTTAGAAATTTATTTTAGTTATGATTTTTAGACTTAGCTCACACAATTGATTATATTTTTTTTGCAAGGTGTCATCATCTATAGAAGAATAAGAAGAGTCGAAAGTACCTCATTTGACTCATGTGCCATTAGAGCGATCTCTTCCTTGCTTGATTCTTCATCGTCTTCACTATCACTCCAGCACCACTTACAAAAGCTCGTTGAGTTTTGCTTTTAGGTGGCTTGGGACATTCTCCTATGAGATGACTTGCATCACCACATCTAAAACACTTTCTTTCACCTTTACTCTTCTTATCATCCCGATCTTTTCGAAATGGCTTCTTTTCTTCTCGAGGTTGTCTTACAAACTTTCATCTTCTTCTAAAGAACTTCTTGAAATCTCTAACGCCATGGCATACTCCTCATCTTCACTACCGAACAAGATTCATCATCATCGCTGATTCCGCCTTTGCTTTTAGAGCAACGGATTTGATCTTCTCCTTTCTTCCTTTGATGATCTCCGAATCTTTCTCCATTACCATTTCGTGAACTTTGAGGTTGCCAATTAGCTCGTCTAGTGACATTATTGAGAGATCTTTTGATTCTTCAATAGCGGTCACTTTAGCTCTCCATTTGGGATGGAGTGCTCTAAGAAATTTCCTGACAAAGTTCTTACTACGAAAAGATTCATCAAGTGCTTTAAGTGATGTAATGATAGTGTTAAACGAGCAAATCCACAATCAATGGTTTCATCTTCAGGATAACAAATTGTTCATATTGTTGAACAAGAAGATCAATTTTGTTATCCTTGACTTGTGAATTACCTTGATGTGTAACAATTAAAGATTCCCAAATATCTTTGGCGGTTTCACACATAAAAATTCTTTCATATTCTTTTCTAGGTAAAGCATTATAAAGCATCATTTTAGCTTCATTATTTTTAGCAACTAATTTCTTTTGTTCATCAACGGAAATATCATTTGTTGTAGAACTAAAATCTCCCTTAACAATAATAAACCAAAGATCTATATCTTTTGATTTTACATATGTTTCAAAACGGTTTTTCCAATAGATAAATCCATTGGTTTCAAAGAGTGGTGGTCTTTGCATAGATTGCCCTTCTTTAAAGTTTTCAATCCATGGATCGCTTCAAGTTTATAAAATACAAGTTATTTTAGAAATTCTTGAGCAACGAGGCTCGATACCAATTGTAGAAAACTAGAAGGGGGTTGAATAGTTTACCAATTAAAACTTTGTTTTGAAACTTATTGAAAGATCAATTGATATTAATCTTGAGTATGTTAATGAAATATGCAAGCAATGTGTAATAAGTAAATAAGGAAAGAGATGATCAAACCACAACAAGTTGTTTATAGTGGTTCGGCCTACAAGGACTCTTTTTCCTCGCCTACTCCACTCCCGAGTCTCACACTCGAGAGTTTAACTTCACTAGTCAACAAGCACCTTTCACCGCGGAGAAAACCTTTACACTTCGCTTACACTATTTCCGACACTAAGCTAGATGTCGAGTTCTTTCCACGGGCACAACTACTCCCACACACAATGTATTTTGAGGACTAAAATACTAACCACTCACACTCACAAGATTATGATGGTTTGATACAATAATGAAGTATGGATCAACACTAGATCATACAACACTAAATAAACAAGACTTCCAACTCTCGTTGAAGCTTGAATATGACTTGATCTTCTTTGCTACAAAGAGATCACTAATATGATATGAAACCGAGTTAGAAAGGTTAGAGAGAAGATATGTATGAGAGTATGTTAGAAAAGGATGAAAACTACTTGGGCATTGCTATTTATAGCCAAATGGACAAACCATCCACGGACGGCGGACCCATAAAGGGTTCCGCCTGTACCATTTTGGTACCGCCGGTCCGACAAACCAAGATATCAAATCTTGCCAAAGTCAACTCTATCTAAGTGAGATTGTGCAAGATATGAAGAGTACAAATCTTACACAAAATATCTAATGAAATCTTCCAATGATTTCCATGATGTAATACATGATGTCAAAATGTTGTATTACTATTTTTAGAAATATGCAAATGCTTAAGTAGTGTTTGGTTTAAGAACCTAACACATTCTAAAAACTACTATCATACATAATGATTAGAGTCATATCAAGATGTCACTAATCACAAATGTAAATGCTTGAATGATGAATCTATTTGTTTGAGAAAGCTTGTTTTAATATCTAATAAACTTGACAAGCTTTAAGCTTTTATAAATTAAATTTACTTTTGTCGTTAACAAAATTTAGGCAAAGATCAAAAATATAAATAACGTTTAATGACGATATTTGTATTAACATGGTGTTTATTAAATTAAGTGATTTGAAGTGATGTCTAGTTTAAACACTTATTTGAGAGAGAGATGTTATTGGGGCCCTATCAATAAAAAGAATTAAGGGTTTGAGCCAACTCATTAAGTGGTAAAAAAACAACCCTTAAATCTCTTGATTATCATTAGAATGAAATTGATATGCCAAGTACTCAAAATTGATGTAAATATATAAGTTGTAATTAATAAAATTCACTTAAAAATAATAAATAAATAAAAAAATAATTGCAAAAGTGACTTACACATAAGGGTGAAAACAAGCTAAACATTTATATTTATCAATTTGCTTAAAAGCTTATACTATTAGCTTAAATTTTACTCATTATAAATTTTACAAGCTTGAATTCGACTCAATTTCATGACAAGTCTATAAGAATTAAAGCTCGACTCAAGCTTACAAGAGGAAATAAAAAGGTAAAAATTTAAAAAAGAAAAAGAAAAAAAGAAAGTATTTATATTTCTACTAAAGTACATTTAGGAATGTGACTATTGATAGTTGGGTTTGTGTTGTCGCCACACCCAATAGGAAGTGAATGAACAAGAACGCATTGCGAATAATCTGTCGTTAGTTAACGGTCAGATTATCTACTAACGTCGTTATTTTTTTTTTTTATTTATTTTTTTGAAAGAAATGAAATGCGACAAAAGTCCCCGAGGTTTAACTTCGTTGCCAAATAGGTCCTACAGGACTAACGATGTAAAAGTAACTAACGGTCGTTACTTTTTTTTTTCTTTTTTTCTTTTTGAATACTTTTTAAAAAACCGAAAATGCGACAAGAGTCCCTCAGGTTTAACTTGCGTTGCAAAATAGGTCCTGTAGGTACTAACGATGTAAAAATATTTACATAATTGGTCCTTTATGTTAGACGTTCGTTACACAAACAGTCCTACTAACCGCCGTTACTTAACGGTTGTTAAATAACGACATTCTATCATTTTAATTAAGAAGCTCTGTGTAAAACGCAACGCGACCAAGGCTTGATAACATATTTTTTTGGTAAATTCGCAACCGCTTAGTTATATTGCTCACGCTTAAAATACTAAACATATCTAATAGAAATACACTTACCTCGAACGTTAAATAATACTTCTGTATGCAAACACCCCGCTGCGAAACGCGGGCTAAAAACCTTGTATATATACAATTATGTCCCGAATGAAAGTTGCATTCTTCATAATATCCCGAATGAAGTATGCAATTATGTCAAGAATGAGTTGATACGAATTGATGCATTTAGAAAATGGAATACTAAGTAAAAAAAATATTTTCACCGTCTCAAAATTATTGTTATGAGAGAGAAATCACAAAGTTTAATAAAAATAAGACCACTATAAATTATTGTTATATATTTTCTAGTTTTTACTTAAAAAGAAAAGTGGACAATAATTTTGAGACATCCCAAAAAGAAAACATAAACTATAATTTTGAGAATGAGGGAGTAACTAACTATGAAAGTGTCAAAAGCTATACGCAAATGCCATAAAACTAAAAAAAAGGTAAAACAAAAACAAAACCCAAAAAAGAAAAAAGAAAAAGAAAACCCTTATAACACACGCATTCGTACTCTTACTTTCCTAAGAGTAAATTTTGAGGCTAAGGGAGTAACTAACTACGAAAGTGTCAAAAGCTATCTGTGAAATGCCATTAAACTCAAAAGAGTAAAAAAAAAAAAAAAAAAAAAAAAAAAAACGCATTCATACTCTTACTTTCCTAATTTATTGCTTTTAATTCATTTAATTTTCAAAACTATCTCATTTATGCTCATCATTATCAATTACTCAATCAATCTACACACTCAACAACATTATATGTCGCCACTCGCCATCTTATGATCCCATATAAAATCATTCCTCACGTATTTACAACTATATTTTATGCTCCAGTAACAAATATCAAGTGACATATACATAGCCTAACATGTAACATAAATACACAAGAAAATCCATAACTAGCTATTGAAAGATGATTGTATACTTCAAATAAAATGGTGTCGGTTTTCTCATTGTATTCTCAAACATGAGTTCGTGTTGTGGATTGATATTTATAAAAGACTAATTACACAAGATAGGTTGATGTAGTGGTACCTAACAAATAAGATGGCGTGTTTCTTATGTGAAAAAATTATGGACTAACATGATCATCAATTCTTCACATGCGAAAATGCTGCTAAAGTTTGAAAATTAATTCAACAGCAAGCAAAGTTGAATGTTACGAGTACAAATTGGCAAGGTGTCTTCAATTAAACGGTGCAACTCCCGTGTCTTAAGAATACTTGGAGCATAGTTAGAAATCGGTGTCTGCAGCTTCTGTGTATGGCAAGAACGAAATTGCAGACAATTAAATCAAGTAAAGAGGGATTAGAGTGTATTGGCTTAAGAAATTTTCAACACTAGTAAACCAAAATTGCTATGTTTGAAGGTAAAATTGTTTATTGGTGCTGCTGAGGCAAATAGAGTTTGAAAACTGGAGCTTCATGTTGTTACAAAAAAGGACAAATAAGTCTTAAAAAGAATAAATGTACATATAGCTTTTAGTATGCAACGTAAGATTTTAGATTTGAATGATTTTCTAAGGTGGTGTTTATTAAATTAAGTGATTTGAAGTGATGTCTAGTTTAAACACTTATTTGAGAGAGAGATGTTATTGGGGCCCTATCAATAAAAAGAATTAAGGGTTTGAGCCAACTCATTAAGTGGTAAAAAAACAACCCTTAAATCTCTTGATTATCATTAGAATGAAATTGATATGCCAAGTACTCAAAATTGATGTAAATATATAAGTGGTAATCAATAAAATTCACTTAAAAATAATAAATAAATAAAAAAATAATTGCAAAAGTGACTTACACATAAGGGTGAAAACAAGCTAAACATTTATATTTATCAATTTGCTTAAAAGCTTATACTATTAGCTTAAATTTTACTCATTATAAATTTTACAAGCTTGAATTGACTCAATTTCATGACAAGTCTATAAGAATTAAAGCTCGACTCAAGCTTACAAGAGGAAATAAAAGGTAAAATTTAAAAAGAAAAGAAAAAGAAAGTATTTATATTTCTACTAAAGTACATTTAGGAATGTGACTATTGATAGTTGGGTTTGTGTTGCTGCCACACCCAATAGGAAGTAGTGAACAAGAAACGCACGAAGAACTATCAGTCGTTAGTTAACGGCATTATCTACTATGGTCATTATTTTTTTTTTGAAAGAAATGAAAATCGACAAAAGTCCCCGGGTTTAACTTCATTGCCAAATAGGTCCTCTAGGACTAACGATGTAAAAGTAACTAACGGTCGTTACTTTTTTTTTCTTTTTCTTTTTGAATACTTTTAAAAACCGAAAATGCGACAAGAGTCCTCAGTTTAACTTGCGTTGCAAAATAGGTCCCGTAGGGTACTAACGATGTAAAAATATTTACATAATTGGTCCTTTATGTTAGACGTTAGTTACACAAGCGATCCTATTAACCACAGATTCTTAACGGTTGTTAAATAACGACATTTTATCATTTTATTAAGAAGCTCTCGTAAACGCAACGCGACCAAGGCTTGATAACATATTTTTTTGGTAAATTCGCAACCGCTTAGTTATATTACTCACGCTTAAAATACTAAACATATCTAATAGAAATACACTTACCTCGAACGTTAAATAATACTTCTGTATGCAAACACCCCGCTGCGAAACGCGGGCTAAAAACCTTGTATATATACAAGCATCAACTATGTTTTAGATATTTCAAAAAAATAAAAATAAATAAATAAATAAATAAAATCAAATGTGTTTTAGCATTCAGAAGAGCACTAGGTATCGTGTTGAGTAGTTGACGTTTAACATGTTATTGGTATGGCAACTCAGCGCCACGTCATCCCCTCCTCAATAACACATCAATTACTCAAACATCCTCCCTCATAACACCACACTAACACGTTATTGGGTCACAAAATACCCCACTAAAAATACCCACAAATAATAATAATAATAATAACAATAAAAACTATTTATTGAGCCACTCTAGTAACTTAAAACCATTTGGCATGTAAATAACATGTTGGATCGTATGGTAATGGCATGTCATTAGTTTTTTTTTTTTTCCTTTGACATGTTATCTTGCACCCCATACCCTTTGCTCTAAGATTTTTATTACTTAAAGAAGTAAAAAGGGCAAAACAAAACAAAGTAAAGTAAAAATCTCTTCATTACGTTCATCTTTTCCTATAAATAAATAAATAAAGATTAAAAAAACACGCATATTTTATCATTTCTTTGCATCTTCAACCCCCCAAATCTATTTCTTCCATCACTCGATCTCAAAAAATTCTCACACAAATCCTCATTTTCACTTAAATTTTTTTTAGGGTTTTCAGAATCAAGTATTCGATTCAAGCCCTAATTCCACAATGGTACATCACTTAATTCATTCTCACATTTTTGATTATCATAATTTAGATCCGATTTGAATCTGTTAATAAATTAGAATTTAATCACATTCGATCTGATTCTTTACTAATTGTAACTATTTTTTTTTTGTTACAGCCTCTCAGACTTGATATTAAGGTACATTTTTATTTAGTTATTTTTAATTTGTTATGATTTTTATTTTTGTGATATGTTTAGTTTAGCGAATCCGTTATGCTGTATAGTTTATATTTTTTGAGAAAGTAGTTATACTCAGAGTAACGAAAACGAACAAATGTAATTGAAGATGAGGATTGGTTAGGAATGTAACTGAACTGGACGGTTTGCCGAACCGTCTATTTAAGTTTATTTGTATATGCGGTATGATTTAAGCATACGGAAATGGATAAACGTAAATAAAATAAGAAATATATTTGTTTAGCGTCTTTATGAACTAACGTAAAGGAACACGAACGATATCATTTTGTTAACAAATGAATACAAATGAGCTCCGTCCTTTGATTATTGTTGTAATATGTTTAGCTAGGGATGTAACTGAAGCGAACGTTTAGTGAAGCGTTTGATGAACCGTTTATTTGAGTTTATTTGTGTATGTTGTATATTTTATAGTTGCTGATTCATGTTTGGAGACAATATATGATATTTAATGTATTAGTTAGTGATGTAACTGAATCGAACGGTTTAGCAAACCGTTTATTTAAGTTTATTTGTATATGTTGTATAGTTTATAATTGTTAATTCATTTTGATGATTATGTAATAGGTAATGATCTAATAATGTAGTTATATGTAGTCTATGTCTGGCAAAACTAGAGTAGCTGTTAGCGGTGCTTGCCCAGTAGAAGTAACAATTTGTTTATTTAAAGTCTCTGGTAATATTCTGTAGCTGTAATTATAATGTGTAAATGACGTAAAAGCTAAAAGATTATTCTTTAAATAGGGACGTTTAAAAAGTGTCCAAAAGCTAAACGCTCGTTGCCAAACAAGCGTTAATTTAAAATTTCTAGACGCCCCCAAAAGCTCATCGCCCAACATAGTTTTAGACATATGAAAACGAACAAACGTAAATGAAAACGAATATTATATTTGCTTAGCGTAATAGTGAACAAACATAAACGAGATACGTTTATTTAACGGATGAACTTGAAAAAGCCGCATTTGTGTTGGTTTACAGCACTGCATTTACTTGACGAAGAGGTGTGTTTTTTGTTTTTAATTTTTTTTCAGAGGAAGCTTGCTCAAAGATCAGAAAGAGTAAAGTCAGTGGACTTGCATCCGACGGAACCATGGTAATGATACATGTTTTGTTTAGCTGTATATTTTGTGGTCGGTGATTGGTGTAATTTGTATTACGAAACTGGGTGGCGTTGCTTGATATTGGTACTTTTGTCGCTTCACAGGATTTTAACGAGTTTGTATTCGGGGACAGTTTGCATATGGGATTACCAGGCGCAGGTATGAAACCATTTTTTAATTGATAAAAAGTAGGAGCCGAATTTAGGTAAAATGCAAATGCGCAGAGTTGTGATGTATTTTTAAGAAGTTAAGTATGCACCCTTTAAGCAAACTGCAAACACGTCCTCGTGTATTTTGTATGCTATGTCTGTTTGTGTAGTGGAAAAGCGCGTTGGTTACAGTCGAGGAACACATAGTTAGGGACCAAATCTTTTTATTTGTAACATAGATATAAGTAGTTTTTTTCCCATGAACAGAAGCTTAAGGTTTAGATCTATGCTTAAGCCTATCAAAGAATATATTAGGAGAGATGCCCGAGATTGTTAAACTGCAAAAATAGCTATGAATGATTTATAGTGAAGCCTAGCTAACGAAACTTTTGGGAGAAGACAATCAGTGTTTACTGCTCCGCGTTTATCATATGAATTTATGTGAATGGTCCGATTTCATCTGCTTGTGATTGCTTGGCTCACAATGAAGAAAATTATACAAAATTGGATTTTAGTTAAGGTAACATGACAAAGGAGTGCATTTTGAGTTTTTGCAAGTGTTCCTTTTCATACTCGAGTTAACTTAACTAAAGAATCTGATAAAGTGAAATATGCAGTAGGAATTCTGAAAGAGGATGGGTGAAAACTTATTTAGAAAGTTGCACCACGTAGGAAATGTTAAATCTTATTAATATGAGGTAAACTTGTTTCCTATTGGGTCATCCCAACATCAACATCCACAAACTCCTGAGAAGCATAGTTTAATCATCAACTTCCAAATAAACCATAACATTTTTAAGTATCATGGTCAAATTTGCGCTGTAAGGAAACCTTAGAGACCGGTAAAAGGTGTATTGGATATGCATGTTTTGATCGGACCTTCCATATCTCATCTGGTCATTTTACTTTAGTTGTCTTATATCAGAAAAAATAATAATATTGAAATTGTCTGATTAAAAGCCTGATTTTGGTCCCTTGTTATTGTAGGCTATGGCTAAATCCTTTGAAGTTACTGAGTTACCAGGTTCGTGATTGATATCTCTGTTATATAAATATGTATTTCTATGCATGGTTTTACCCAGATGGGAACTTGAATCTGATATTGGATGCTTCTTAATTTATTTGCAGTCAGATCAGCGAAGTTCATAGCACGCAAGCAGTGGGTTGTTGCTGGTGCAGATGACATGTTTATTCGGGTATACAATTACAATACAATGGACAAAGTCAAAGTGTTTGAGGCACATACAGATTATATTCGGTGCGTGGCTGTCCACCCGACCCTCCCATATGTATTATCATCATCTGATGACATGCTTATAAAGCTTTGGGATTGGGAGAAGAGCTGGTTCTGTACTCAAATTTTTGAAGGGCATTCCCACTATGTGATGCAAGTGACAATCAACCCTAAGGACACCAATACTTTTGCTAGCGCATCGCTTGATCGTACTATAAAGGTAGTTTTTGAGAATGATTATGGTATCTTTAGCCTAACTTGTTCTTAGGGAAGCTTATGGTCCTCTTGTCTTCCTATTCCAGATCTGGAATCTCGGCTCACCTGATCCTAATTTCACCCTGGATGCCCATCTCAAAGGAGTAAATTGTGTTGATTATTTCACGGGCGGTGATAAACCTTATCTAATTACTGGATCAGATGATCACACTGCTAAGGTTTGTGCCTATAAGAATTGGTTTTCCTAGTTATTATGTTCTATATACATCTTCAATCTGTATGTATCTTAATAAACATTTGAAACAGGTGTGGGATTATCAGACCAAAACTTGTGTCCAGACTTTAGAAGGTCACACACACAATGTTTCAGCTGTATGCTTTCATCCTGAGCTCCCAATAATTATTACAGGTTCTGAGGATGGTACAGTACGGATATGGCACTCAACCACTTATAGGTAGGTCTTTATTTGTGATTTTCAAACCCTTGTATAAGTTAATTATTAGAATAAAGCGTTCCAGGCTTGGCATTCTGTTATTTGCTAATCTTGAATTAGTTTTAGTTATACGACTACTACAAAATATAGAACATATCACAAATCATACAAGTTACAAACTTACAACAGTAATCATAACATAAATTTATTTCTGTCGTGTTAACTTTGTTGGCTGTTTCAGTGTGCCTCAGCTTTTCTCATTTTCTGCGCAGATTAGAAAACACTTTGAATTATGGACTTGAAAGGGCTTGGGCTGTTGGATGCATGAAAGGTTCACGTCGGTAAGTTATTTTTAAGCTGTAGCAACAGATATTGTTTAATTTACCATTTGTGATATTACATCAAGAAACGTTCACGTTCTGTCATTCTCTTGCTCAAGGTGTTTCATGTTTTAATTCCCTTACATGTGAACATGCTTTGTTTATGGCTTTTGTTTTACTTGGTACATTTTTGGAGTAAAGGTTTAAGACATCCTAGCTTATTTTGCTACTATATTTATAATTAGAGTATATGTACCCCACACTTCTTTGTTTATCAGAACCAACTCATTTGGAATATATTGATCTACCGAACAGGGTTGTTATTGGATATGATGAAGGAGCATAATGGTGAAAATTGGTCGGAGGAGCCTGTAGTTAGTATGGATAATAGCGGAAAAATTATATGGTCTAAGCATAATGAGATTCAGACTGTTAACATCAAGAGCGTGGGAGCAGATCATGAGGTTTGCATCTGGTTCTCCTACAAAAAAATAATAATAATTAAAACAATGCGTGGTCTCTCTTTTCTATGAAGGTGACATTTTTTGTCCCCGTTGCTTCTCAGGTTTCTGATGGAGAAAGGTTACCTTTAGCAGTCAAAGAGTTGGGAACGTGTGATATGTACCCACAAGTAAGTCTGGCTTCCGTTGAAGTTTGAAATTCTAAACTAATAAAGACGATACATTAAGTAAAAAGCAACTTTGTGTCGTACAAGAACCTCATGATTATTAAATTTAATATGCTACGTTAATAATTTAATATGATACATGAAATTAAAAACAAGTTATGATGGTCATGGTCGTGATTGAGCTCCCATGTATACGCCACACTGAGGGACATGTTTGTAGCTGTACAAGAACTAATTAAACTTGGAATGATGCGTTTAATCTAATTTATGGTGATATTAATTTACTTGGTTACACTGTTAATCCTGTCTGTTGTTTTTGCCCTTCTGCTCAGAGCTTGAAGCACAACCCAAATGGGAGATTTGTAGTTGTCTGTGGTGATGGTGAATACATTATATATACAGCTTTAGCATGGAGAAACAGATCATTTGGCTCTGCATTGGAGTTTGTTTGGTCCACTGATGGTGAATATGCTGTAAGAGAGAGCACATCTAAGGTCAAGATTTTCAGTAAATCATTCCAGGTTTGTACTTCTAATGCCCAATAGTTCAGTCCACAAACAATATGCCCCTCTTATTATTTTAATATGCAGTCTTGGTTTTGGATGATAAGCATGTTGTGTCACTATATACGATAGTTTGTTTTCTATGTATTCTTACAGAGTGCAACATCCATATTTCATATTCTATTCTAAAGTGCCACTTTTGCCTGGATGGTCTTGTTTTTAATTAGGAAAAGAAGAGTATCCGGCCAACGTTCTCAGCTGAGCGTTTATTTGGTGGATCTTTGCTAGGAATGTGCTCAAATGATTTTATATGTTTTTATGATTGGGCTGAGTGCAGATTGATTCAACGGATTGATGTTAATGTCAAAGTAAGATCTCATGACCCTTGTCTTCTTTAGCTTATATGCCACTGCATCACCTTGTTTCTTGCTAATTCAACATAAGAGCTTGATACAACAGTTTACTCTTTTTATATTCATTTGTCTTTCTGCATTTCTAGAACCTATACTGGGCAGAGAGTGGTGATTTGGTGGCAATTTCCAGCGACTCATCATTCTACGTTCTAAAATACAATGTAAGATTTTCGTCTAAGTACGCTTATCTTGATTCTACCTCCTGTGCACTTTTTATTGTTTATCTCGGCTATATATGTTTATGCGGAAGTGTGGTTAATATAATTGATGTTTTCATGTTGCAGCGTGATGTAGTGTCAGCACATCTGGATAGTGGTAGACCTGTAGATGACCAAGGCGTTGACGATTCCTTTGAACTTCTTTATGAAATTAGTGAAAGAGTTAGAACTGGATTATGGGTTGGGGACTGTTTTATATACACTAATTCTTCATGGAGACTTAACTACTGTGTTGGCGGCGAGGTAAGAGTTGTTGATAGCGACGGACATGAAATCTTATACTTTCATGGTTTGTATAACTTTATATATCAGTAACTGACACGACGTCTTTTTTCAGGTAACTACAATGTTTCATTTGGATCGACCTATGTACCTTCTAGGATATATGGCTAATCAGAGCAGAGTCTATCTCATTGACAAAGAATTCAAGTGAGTGGTTCTTAGAGTGTTGAATTTGGATAAAAGACTGGTGTAAACATTGCTGCTAATTGATTCTCTTTTGGATCTTTATATTTTAGTGTCATTGGATACACTCTGCTTCTCACCTTAATCGAGTACAAAACACTTGTGATGCGTGGAGACATTGAACGAGCTAACGAAGTTTTACCCTCGATTCCGAAGGAGCATCATAACAGGTAGATTTTAAGTAGCTTCTCATGTGTAATTCGAGTATTCCATGTTTTGGTGGATTAGTTAGACATTGGCCTGTTCAAATATCTATTTGGTTGGTCATTGTTTTTATCCAGATTGTATATGTGTATGTATATGTATATCTCACTTTGATATATGGTTGTTTAATAGTGTTGCTCGTTTTCTGGAGTCACGTGGCATGATTGAAGAGGCCTTGGAAGTTTCTACAGATCCCGACTATAGATTTGACTTGGCGATTCAGCTTGGTAAACTTGATATTGCAAAGGTAATTGCCCCTTACCTGGAAAAATAAATAGATGAATGTGTAAACTTAAGGCTTGTTATCCCATATTATGTAGATATCGTTGTATTTTCTTGATCCATTTGTGATCATAGTGACGCCTTTTTTTTCTTCATGCATACAGGATATTGCCTTAGTAGCAGAGAGCGAGTCAAAATGGAAGCAGTTGGGTGAATTAGCCATGTCTGCTGGAATGGTATTTTCTCACTTGATTAAACATTAATTCTTCCTTTTAAAATCTTCAAACACATATAAGTTCTTTGTTTGAGATTGAAACATTGAATCATCTTTCTTATTCAAGATGACTTCTATTCTTTTTCTTTCTGTAAAGCGCATACAAACTCTTTAAAACAAGAGATCAAAAGGATTTATATTATACATGTACTTGTATGCTGGACACATGCCACTGTTTACATCCATAATTACCTTCTTTAGCATAATCATTTATTCATTTTTGACGCTTGGCACATTGCAGTTGGACATGGCAGAGGATTGTTTGAAGCACGCAAACGATTTGAGTGGTTTGTTGCTCCTGTATTCTTCTTTAGGAGATGCTGAAGAGATAGCTAAACTTGCATCTCTTGCAAAAGAAAATGGAAAGAACAATGTGGCGTTTGCTTGTCTCTTTATGTTGGGCAAATTGGAAGACTGCCTGCAGCTTTTGGTTGACAGGTTAGTCATCACATTTCATAAATATATCCAACATTCATTTGTACTTTTCATATTATGCAGTTTCTGAAACTCATTGTCCTTACAGCAATCGGATACCTGAAGCTGCTCTAATGGCACGGTCTTATCTTCCCAGCAAGGTTTCTGAAATTGTTGCTCTTTGGAGAAAAGACCTTAATAAGGTTAATTCTTCAATTCATACCATTTACACGTTGTTGTCTCCTCTTCTTTTTGGTATCAATTGAGATTTTTATGTTATCTGTTATTGTGGTTCGCACTGATTATTATCAACATATATATAGAGTATTTGTATATCAAAACTATTGACAGTTTTTGGCAAGTGGATTGACATTGTTTAACTGCAGGTTAACCAAAAAGCCGCAGAATCTTTAGCAGATCCTGAAGAGTACCCAAATATGTTTGAGGAGTGGCAAATTGCACTTGAGGTCGAAGCAAAGGCTGCAGAGACAAGGTTTAATTTCTCGTCCTTTCTATGATAGAATCTCTGTGAATTCGATCCCTATTGACAAATGACATTTCTCTAATTATCATTTTAGGGGTACTTATCCTCCAGCAGCTGAATATGTGAACTACGTTGATAGATCACATACCAACCTAGTGGAAACTTTCAAAAACATGAAATTGGATGTTGATGAACCTCTCGAAAACGGAGAGTTAGATCACGAGGTACATTTATTTCAAATTGTTTCTTCTCAAAAAGAGATGCAACTGTGAATATTCGATATTTTTTGGTACATCTAATATTCAAATGCTTTGACATCATAAAAATGTATTTGTGTTTTTGTTAAGGAAGGGAATTGATTATGTACCATTGTTGTTTTGACATTCTTCTCGTCGGCCTTGTCAGGATGTGGAACAGAATGGCGAGGAATATGTTGATGGTCAAGAGGTGATTCAAAATGAACCAGAAGAACCAGAAGAGGAGGTTGCTGCAATGGATAACGATTCTACAGATGGTGCAGTACTTGTTAATGGCAACGAGGCTGACGAGGAGTGAGTCATAGGTGATATGAAGATGGTGTAATTTTGTAGCTCATCGAATTTTGTGATTGGGAACCGATACTATAGACATGAGTTCATAGTGAGCGAAGTAGTTGGCTCTCTAGGTGTTTTATGAATATTCTTTTGAAGATGATTTTTACTGTGATTTAAGAGTCATGTTATAGTGGCTGTTGCTTATAGGTGTGGGAGATAACAATCATATAGTTTTTTCTTTTAATTGTAATGATGTTTACTGTTTTCACTGAGGCTTTTGTCTTTGGCTAAAACTTTTTTGTAAGAGTTAAATACAAAGTAATAATGTTTCCTTGTTTCGATCTTGTATATGCATTGAAAATTGTATGGCAGTTTATACATGGTCCCAATTCCCAAATGATACAATGATTTATTTAAAAATGAAGGTATCTTTAGAATGATGTCGGTAATGCATTGAAAATAGACCAGGTATTAAATTATTTCCGATTTTATATTTTCAGTGTTTATAAAATATAGAGTTAATTGCATTTTTGTCCTTTGGTTTGTTAACCAGATTGGTCCTCAATTGAAAGCCGCACTGAGTTCCATTTATTCAGTTGTTGACGTTGATCCTCATAAAATTAAATATTAAAATACTTTATCTTCTTCCCCTTTAATTTTCTAATTACTTTTTCTTTTTATTTATTCATCCATAATTCATAGTTCATGTTCAGTTTTATCTACTTCAAAATCATAATTCAAACCTAAACCCATAATCATAAAACTAAATTCAGAATCTAATTAATTATAACCTAATCCCTAGATCAAAACTTAAATCCAACTATAAACCTGAATCAAATTCAACTTCAAACACTAAATCAACATCGAATTTCAAACCAAATTCCTATATAAAACTGAAATCGATCAAACCCTTAAAACGAATTTCAAAACCCCTAAATAAAACTGAAAACGAATCAAAATCTTGATGAGGATGTTAATGGGTATTTGGCGGATTTACATGAGTATGGTGGGGATGATGGGTAATTAAAATGGTGGATTTAGAGGAGTATGATGATGATGATCGGTGTCTAGTTTTGATGTTCAAGATCCGCTTGGGGTGTATGATAATGGATATAGAGAGTAAGTATCCGTGATGGATTTAGAGGAGTAAGTGTCCGGTGATGGATTTAGAGGATGTTTAATCTTAAACCAAGATCCGCTTAGGTTGCAATGTTTATATGAATTCAAATCAAGATCCGCCGCAAACAAATGATGATGGCTTGTGTCAATGGTTGCTTTCGGTTTGAGATTCATATAACCATTAAGTATGCATTGGGTGTGTTAGCGATATCTTGGTATTGGATAAATAATAAAAGAAAAGTAATTAGAAAATTAAAGGAAGAAGATAAGTATTTTAGTCATTTAACTTGGCCAGGACCAACGCAAGAACTAAACTTGAAAATGGGACCTCTAGTGCACTTTTAAAGTTTTGGGACCAAATCGCAATTTGGCCAAACCACAGGACCAAAAATGCAATTAACTCTAAAATATATAGATATCTCAATATATGCAAAATAACTATCGTTTATCTTGTGAATGATGGGAGTATCGAAATTCTTTAAACCAGAAAAATAGACAAAGTTTTTTTTTTTTTTTTTTTTTTTAACTTTTTACAAGAAATGAAGTTTGATATCTTGATGAAAGATTTGCATACTGAATTACAAATCAACTATCCTACAATAGGGTGCGAGCCAATTATCCTGCAATGAAACTACGACAATAAATCCTTCTTTTTACACAAAAGATATCTAACAATCTTCAAATTTCAATTTTCTAACACTTTCGCTCCAATTATATATACCGAAGTAATTATAACCCTATGTTTCTACCAATAAAAAAGTTTTTAGATAAAGTAATGTTATACCCGCACCAAATTATAACATGTGTAATGCACTATTTCTCTTCATTAATTTAGTTCATTGATCA
The DNA here is from genome assembly GCA_022545495.1 of Chrysanthemum lavandulifolium. Taxonomy (NCBI): domain Eukaryota; kingdom Viridiplantae; phylum Streptophyta; class Magnoliopsida; order Asterales; family Asteraceae; genus Chrysanthemum; species Chrysanthemum lavandulifolium. Next base: position 58,448,874 of record CM040238.1, on the reverse strand, counting down.
ATCCACTTGTCATGATCACATAAGTAAAAGAAGTATAATTATCACACTTTTAAGACTATTTGGACTAACCTCATCATCTCCACTATGTGGGAACTATGAGATCACCCTAACGGCGTCTTTTGGCGTCCAAAGGTCATGATGGTCATAAGACATTGCTCAATAAATAACGACATGATTCGTTTACGCTTTGAAATGTAAAAGTGGAGAAGAGTTTTTTTTATCTGTAAACAACAAATTTGAGGTAAATAAAACCGTTTTTCACTGTTAATATTCGTTTTCAATGCATTTTACAAATATATTAAATAGATAATCTCTTTTTTTCAACACTTAATAAAATGTTTTGAGATTTTTTTTAGATGAATCCAAAAAAGGTACTTGTAAATAAGTTACCTTTTTGAAAAAGATAGCATTGAATTGATGTACAAATGAACCTATAATAAAATTCCAAAAGAATCAAATTCATTGTCAATAATTCTATGCCAATTACAATAACAACAAAATTTTTCCTCGTTTTGTAAAAATTGAACCTACCAATGATTGTTGCACTAAAGCAATTTGATTACAATACAATCTTTGTCAAAAGGTTTTTATAAAACCACTCCAGCGGCAGCCTATGACGAAAGTCTTGAACTATAACCATTAAAATGTCGGAAGTTTCAGGTTTAAATGATGCTGGATTGAAATAACTCTAATGTACCATGTCAATCTCATGAAAAGTGAAGGTGAGTATGTCTGACGGTAAATTTAAACTCATAGATTAGCTAGACAAAAATCAGAAACCATAGCTAGAAAGAAAAGGTTTCATAACTACGATAGTTTTGATACTTCAAAAAGTTGCAAATTTTTTTTGTGTATATATTTTTTCATATAAACTAGATAATAAGATTTAATAATTGATAAGAACATTTTTATGATCTCATAACATAACTTGAGGTATTTGCTAAGTCTCTTTATAATGTTTTAAGTTTTTAATTAAATCTCATAAGCGCACATTTATAAGTTTATTATTATTCAAAAACAAAGAAAGTTAATAAAGCATAAACTAAATTACTGGAAAACACGGTCTAGCGATATCACCCTCTTAACGTAAACATTTAGTTCACCGATCAAAGTCAAAAAATCTTTTAGAAAAAATGCATTCCAAGTTCAATCTCAACCCTCCTACTAAAAGTAACTTGAGACATTCAGAAAAATGCACCATATAAAAATTTATAGCAGATATAAAACCTCCAAACCAAAAATAACCATAAGCCAAAATTATTCCGTCTCAAAATAAATGTTGACATTGAATTTGCACAAAAAATTTAAGATTTTCTACTAATTACACTCTCTACCAATCAAATATTATGTTACTCACTAAAACCCTTTTTAACTGGTTGAAAAAAAATCTTAGCCAAACACTCCTCCCGTATCACTTGCTATCGATGTCTTTATTTATTCAACTAATTTAGGGTTGATATATACAAATAAAAAAACGCAACCTTCGTTCCTTCCGCACCCACTTATTTGTTTCAAATAAAACACTCAACCCACTCAACTCACTCAACTTCCTTCCACACCGTTTTCAAGGTACTATCAGTTTCCACTTTATTCCAACTTCCACATATTTTCATTATTCATAGATCTAATCCGTTACACTTTGTTACGATTCCGTTAGAGTTTGTTACGATTCCGTTACAGTTTGTTACGATTAACTGCTTTTATTATTGTAATTGTATTTGATTATATAGATTTGGTATTACTTGATATCTAGGGCTTAATTGTTTGATTAATTTGTAAGATTAGGTTCAACTTGTTATATAATAGTTGAAGACGGTTCGGTTTGGTTTGATTAGGTTTAGGAGTTTTTGCGGATAGTTTGATGACTAGTAAGATTAGGTTCAAGTTGTTATTTATTTGTAGTTTTAATAAGTATTTGATGTTTTAGCGCGATTTGATTAGGTTTAGGAGTTGGTGAAGCCGTGAAGATGTGTCTCGTAGCCTTATTGTGCGGATAAGTCAATGTTACTAATTTGATTTTTTAGATGTTGAATTAGCTTATTTGCTGGAGGTCTTTCCGGAACTCCTACACCCTATCTCCCTCATACCATACTATGACGGGATTGGGTGTTGATGTGTTGTCGTTGCTGTGATGCGGCTCTCATGTTTTTGGTATTTTAGAAGCGGATAAGCTGATTTGATTGAGCTTATGGAGTTAAATAAGCTCATAAGCCAAACGAATGAGGTTTCTCTAGTTTAGGTTACCTGGGGAGGTCGATTCTTTGATAAAGATGTATATCTCGTGACCATTTACGTCCTTTTCTCTGGCCACCACAAATGTGTACCTAGTGAGATTTGAACCTAAGGCATCTTATTGGTGGAAGCTCATAAGCCAATTGGAACTCGTTATAATAAACAAAAGTATTAATTAATATTACGAGTTATTTTTTTCTCTCAAATTGATCAAATTTTATTAACGAGCTATTTTTAATCAATTTATTTAACGTAATTACTTACCTCTATAATCTCTTAATAAAGCTCTAGTTATTTAAAAAGCTGGCCCTATATCAAAGACGCTTGTTAAAACGGTGCATCGAGGTTGAACTTAAGGTAAAAACATGTGGTTGAGCTTGGCTTGATTAATTTTCAGTCACCTGTACAGTGCTTATGGACTTTAATAAGCCTTAAGCTCAAGTTGATAAGCTCACAAGCCCAAAAAAGTGAGCTTATTAGATTTCTAAGTTTCAATAGGCTGATTAGCCTATTAAATAAGCTATTTCAAAGTTTAAACGTGTTCTTGATCAGGTTTTATATAGCAAATATGCTGCAGAGCTGTAGAGTTGGTGTTTATGTGTTTTACTTGAGTTTACAGTTTATTTTGGGATACAATGTATCTTTTCTTAAAAGGTAGCTAAAGAGAAGAGAGTGCTTTTGTGTTTACGGGTGAGGAAACAGGAAAGTATGGTTTTACTGTAGTGTAACTGCGTATCGAAAGATGGTGTTATAATGGTCTTTCTTCTAGTGTTTGGTTAGCGCAGATAGATATTTTGCTTTTTGGGCCAATTTTAGTTACTAACGAGCTAGAATTACGTTGAGATCCTTTGACGTATTTTGATACACTGATAAGGAGGCACTGTTGCATACGATTGAGGTAGTATGAATTCAGTGTTAAGGATATGTGCTAGTTAAAAGGTTTGGGTATCTAAAGATGGTTTGAGGTGTTTAGTGCACGGGTTGTATCTGCAGAAGTTTGATTTAGTGAGGAGGGTAGTTTATGCTGAGGGGATATCATAGAGGAAGTTAGTGGCATCTAGTTAGGCAAAAGCTAACACGGAAAAAGCAGTTGACAGATAGGAAGATTGCCACAGAGTTAATCTTCTATAATTAGAGAGAATGGAGGAATAGAAGAATAGTTCTTTTTACCCTCGTGATATCTTAATAATATATGTTGGCCTAATTTATCTCTTAGAGATGGTTGCTTAACTTCAATCTAGTGATAAATGCACTCAGTTTTTTCCCGGACACATTCAAAACTTTTTATTAATGTGCGAGTTTTAACAGCTCAGACTGGGCTAACTTTATGCTGTCTAAATAAACGATTGATGCTATTTCTGAGCTTCTATCATTAACCTGTTTACGCTTAATGGGAAATGATAAGCTTTGAATAATGATTTTTCTTTTCTAGTTCATATCTGTAGAATATCTTAGATTCAACTTCTGTTTTTAATTACATGCAGAATCAAACTCCCTTTCGTTAACTCGAGAGCGACATTGTTGGATTTGAGTTTCTTTCAGCCTTCAGTTATGGGAGATTCAGAGAACGCACTTCCACCTTCTAAGAAAAGGGTTGCTGGAAGGGAATTATCTCGAGATAACCCAGGCCTTGACGATGAGGAGGAAGAGGTTTTTGATCAAGAAGCAGGATTTAAGAAAGCCAGTGAAGAGGTGCTGGCCAATAGAAGAATTGTAAAAGTTCGTCGCAACCGAACGGCACCAGCCCCATCTGCACCTTCCTCTAATCCTTTTGCATCAATCCGCTTGGTACCTCCTACAGAACCCATTGCTGCTCCTGCAACATTTACTAATGCTCCAGAAACGGCTGTTGAAATGGTTGAACCTCAAGATAACGCAAATAAGGAAACTGAGAAGGAAGAAGAGGGTGAAGAAGCTGAAAGCAAGGTTAATGAGACTGAGTCCAAGCCAAATACAGATGAGGAAAAACATGAAGCTGAAAATAAGGATGAAGTAAAAGAAGAGACTGAAGCCAAAGAAGAGGCTGAATGTGAAACCAAAAACGAGACTGAAACCAAAGAAGTTGAGAATGATGAGAAAAAGAACACTGAAGCTGCATCAGTTAACTCGTTCCAACAGCTTTCTAGTAGCCAAAATGCCTTTACTGGAATTGTAGGGACAGGATTTTCAAGTTCGTCATTTTCCTTTGGCTCGATTACCAAGGGTGACCAGCCGAGTTTCCCTTCTTTCAGTTTTGGTACAAACGGAAACTCGTCTTTGTTTAGCACTTCTGGAAGTAGTGAAAAACCTGAGGCAACCAAGAAACCATCTATGCAAGAAGTCCATGTAGAGACAGGCGAGGAGAATGAGAAGGCCGTTTTTACAGCTGATTCGGTGCTATTTGAATTTTTTGATGGTGGGTGGAAGGAGCGTGGCAAAGGAGAACTGAAAGTCAATGTTTCAACAAATGGAACCGGAAAAGGTAGACTTGTGATGAGAGCTAGGGGCAATTATAGACTTATATTGAATGCCAGCCTCTTTCCTGATATGAAACTGACAAACATGGAGAAGAAGGGGATCACATTTGCTTGTTTAAATAGCGCGGGTGAGGGAAAGAATAGTCTTTCGACATTTGCTTTGAAGTTCAGGGATGCTTCATTTGTTGAAGAGTTTCGTGCTGTCGTCTCACAACACAAAGGTGATAATGCAGCTGCTGTTTCATCTTTGAAGACACCAGAGAATTCACCAAAAGCATCGGATGAATAGGGGAATTGGACTTGCTGTCAGTTATCCTTTTTGAAGGCTTATAAAGTGTCAACTCAAATGTATGAAATGGATCGTTTAGCTGATTGGGTCGTGTCATCTATCATGTAGTCGAGTCTTTTTTCTTTACGCAAACCTTATATCCTATCCAATGTGTTGGCGTCGATAGTGGGCTTTTTATGAATAGTCTTCTTTGGGTAAAATTTGCAGATTTAAGCCCAAATTTCAGAGTTGTCTAAATGATAATCATGGTTGTATCATTTATGGTTGATTTTATTTGATGTTTGTACTTGGCGGTCATTGTGGGTGAATATTTATTTGTTGTGCCCGAAGTAACAAGTACTCCGTAATATCTATGGTTTAGAGGTGGCTATGGAGGGTTGAGTAAACTGACATCTATTTTGTTAATGAACAAGTAATGTGTTAATTGCTGAATATGATGACTAAACTAATCTAATGTGCTCTAAGCAGTAGGTCTTTTATGCGTTTGAATACATTTTAAAAACTCTTATCTTTTATACCCGTTTGATCATTTTGGACGTGCATCTGTTAGTTATTTTTTAGCATAACCATTTAACCCGTTAGAGATAAAAACATAACCCAAATTTAACCGTTTATGAATGAAAGAATATAATTTGCCACTTCTAATGCGGCTGTATTTTTCCATATAAAGATGGATAGATGGAAGAATGGTTGTAGGCTTGTAGCTTCAAGATGTTAATCAACGTTGAATGCTGACATGAGCCTTTTCTGTTCCTATATCGAATGCTGACAACGTTGGTTCCATCTTCAAGGGCCATAGTGTTGGTTCCATCTTGAAGCTGCGAAGTTGATCCACATCTTGAATGTATTTTTCCATATAAAGATGGATAGATGCGAAGTTGTGTATGTTATCCTTAATATATGTATACCTTAATGTGTGTGAACATAGTTGGTTATGCAAGTCCCAATTGCTTAAGCCCTCCAAAACGTTATCCCAATGATTAGACTCAAAAGGTCGTTTAGGGATGGAAGACATGAACCTACATCCCAAGGTGGCAAGGTGTTTTCTGAATCAATTCAACTCATGGGAATAACAGTTTGTCGGTAACAAACAGGACACCTCTATTTTATCAGTTGAAGTACAAACATGATTTCAAAAGGTATCACAAACTTAAGTTTTTGTTGAGCTTTTAAGCCCTAGTTATGTATTAGAATGTATATACTAATGGTTATGTTTTGGAGTAATTTCTCTATTTTAAACGTGTATCGAGCTTGTTCTAGAAGCATAGTTTTCATAGATGTTCCCGAGCTATTATAATTACAAATCAAGCTTAAGAAGTAAGCTTCATTTATTGAATTTAAATCGGACAGTCTCAAATCATTCAACCACATCAAGGGACTTGTAAATTAATCGGACTTAGTTTAAACTTAGCCAAACACCATCGAAGATGAGCTTGAGCTTGAGGTCGGCTCAGACTTATTTCAAGTCCTTGATAGCCATAGGTTGTTCTTAAAAGACGATGCTGATTTCAAATTGAAGAAAAGAAATTAGATAAAAAGCAATTCTATTAGAATCCAAGTCCTTGTGCTTTTGGACTTTTTATGTTTCATCACATGCTGTTATTTTGTGTCATTCACAGGCCAGATTCACCCAAGTTCACGGGTCATGTAAAGACAAATATAAGCATATAATTTATCCATTGAATTTAAAGAACCTTTTGCTAACCCAATGGTTGGCTTTGCTGATAAAGTCATAAAACTCAAGACCTCGGTTTAAGGGATTGTGGGCCCGAGTTCAACAATGGCTATTTTAAAATGGATAATTTCGTGTTACTCGGGATGGTGAGTCTTTAAATTAGATGTACGTGGCTTAGCCGGGGCATACACTCAGATGTTTACCTAGTAGTGAGTCTTGAACTGGGGTACCCTCAAGATGTTTACCTGGTAAGTTTTGAACCGGAGAACCCTTAATAGGACATCAAACACTGACCACTAGGCTTCATTGGTGGAGGTTATTAGTTAAGTAGTATTTAGTTAGGTCGCGTTAATAACACCTTAAGTCTAAGAGTCAATGGTGCAACTATAAAAAAACCTGATTTCATTGATCAAATTACATGGTTCGGTTTCAACGCAAATACAATCTCAAAGCTGAATCCTCAAGTACAGAACAAACAGAACAATAAAAACAGTAACGGCTGATAAATGATTTTGACAGCCCTTCCTACAATGTATCATACGTAAAACAAAAACAATATAGGTTTTTGAAAACAAGAAAATACTCGAAATGAAGAGGCGGTCTTTCAAATAAATTAAGGAGACGAAGACGAGTAGCTCTTGGTGCACTTGTTTGAACATGACCCAACGCAGCTGTCCATACTCTTCACATCTGTAGGGAAAAAAGAAGTTATAGTAACATACTCATATATAATCGAAGACTCTTAATGTTGTGTATCTATTCGCCGTTTTAAGGAAAATATAGTTCTTCTTACGGCTTACCAACCTCTATTCGAGATCATGAGTTAAAATTCATATTAAGACGTTTCAACTCTATTCATATTAAAATTCAAGAAAGTAAGTCATTCATTAAGCGGCACCAAAATGATCATGTTGTTCATTTTATAGACTTTACACAAACATAGACATATGAATATAATCATATCGATGCTAAAAAGTAACTTAAAAACTAGTGCGAAAATTTGAAATTATATATCTGTACGACTGTACATACCAGGATTGTGTGCTTTGCTGATATTAGAACACATGGAAGTGGCGCAACCAAGCTTGCAATAACCAAGGTTTTCTGTATGTGGATCAAGGGCCATAGTGTTGGTTCCAGGAAGAGATGGAAATATGCATTCTTTGAGGCATTGGGTAGTGCATGTGCATAAGCTTTTGTTGGGTTCAATCATGCAGAAAATGAAGCACTTGGCATAGCAATCCCTAAATGTATTAACATCACCTCTACATCCACTTAGTACCATCCCCATGATTACTACAAACTTAAAGAATCCCTTCATTTCCATTTCTTTTTCAAGCACAAAGTTTATGTTTTTTGTGTTTTGTTCTTAGGTTCAGATGTGGTTTGTGTGTGTTTATATATACATGGATGTGTGTCTGTGTCATACATTAGATTAACATATATTTGTGACCTTTTGCTTGTTTTTATTCAAGTGATAAAACTTTTGGTTTGGTGCGGGTAAGCAAAAACCGCACAAAATCGCAAAACTCGCACCGCAAAAACTGAAACCGTAACAAAAACCGCGGTGCGATTCCTGAAAATTTAAAAAAACCGCATTTTGCGGTGCGGTTTCGGTTTTCACCGAAAAACCGCACCGCAATAACCGCTCTCAACCTGTATAGTCATATTCAAATATATTTTACTTTTATTTTTAAATAAACCAATTAAATTTCTTAATTTTGTATGATTAAATACTTTTGTTTATATTTTCATAATTAGTTATTTCAAACGTATTTTATTGGTTAATTATTGTCTGAGTTTTTATATCATATAAGTTTATTTTTTTTTATCAATTTATCATCGAAATTTTTAAAAAGTTTCATTTCATTTGACTTTTATTATTGTAGAGATTTATACTTTCATACTACTACCTAACATTTTGTATATATATGTTTCTAATCATTACGTAACCTTATAATATATTTATTCTATAATAAATATATACCAAAAATAGAATCTGGAAAAAAGCTTTAAAAGCAGCAAAACCCGCAAAACCAAACCGCAAAACCATAAAAACCGCAAAACCAAAAACCTGTAAAATCGCGTGGTTGTGAATTCTCATTTTTTAAAAACCGCAATTACAAATATGGTTTGGTTTTTACCAAAATCCACACCAACTCATACCATGCTTACCCCTAATGCTTGATAATTTTCTTTTGGATAATCTAAGAGCACTTGGTAAGGTGCGTTATGAACACGCCAAATGCATTAAGTTAAATAAATAGTGTGCCATTCTCCATACCAGGCAACACGTTACTTTTGTGCCAAATGGGATTTAGCCAACCAACTGGCTCACGCCAAAAGTAAAAAGTGGGTATTTTTATTTATTTATTTGTGGTATTGTGAGTGAGTGAATATTTTTAGTGAGGTATTTTGTAGGACCCAATAATATGTTAGTGGTATGTTATGAGGGAGGGTGTTTTAGTGATTAGTGTGTTATTGAAAAGTGTATGATGTGGTGTTGATGTGGCATACCAATAACATGTTATTGGTAGCTTGCATACCTTGTGCTCTAATGTTTAATGCTCTAAAAGGGGACAAAGGACATAATGTTGTTTGATCCAATCAAAGTTGTTAATTTGAAGTAGTGATTACTAGCATGGCAAAAGGTATAATAAAAGTCAGGACTTGTCCTAAAAAGTATTCATACTTTGAGCAAAAAAATATTCTGCTAATGTTATTGGTGGGAGCACTCTATGGTGGTATTAGGGTCAGGGACAGATTTGGATTTTCGAGAGGGGTCGCAAAAAATAATTGTTGGGCTAATTAAAGTTATACCAAAAAATCAAAAGTATCAAAAAAATTTAGTGAAGGTTGTACATATAAAAAAAGGTAGTTTTTTAAAAAAATTTGCACTTCATGACCAAAATTGAGTGCAGAAATGTCTGACAATCGGCTAAGATCAATGTAGGCCCATCCCGACAGGCCTTGATAATGAAAGATTGCTTGGATAATTTTTAAATCGTGTATAGTTTATTTTCAGAATACAATATTTCAACACTATTTGGTGCCTTGGGTTACACGAACTTCGTATACAGGATAAGACAACAATACACTCAAATTCTAGGCACAAAATAAGAGAAAACATGAAGAATATTGTATATATTGTTATGATTGTTCATTTTCTAAGAAAGGCCAAACTGTATTCATATATAATAAACAAAATGACTTTTGGTGAAAAATTACACCATTTCATGAATTGTCACACATATTTGTTTTTTGTTACTAACTTTCAAATAGATTTCAGCAATACTTAATAGCTTACAATTTTTCTGTTACTATTTACAACAATCACATCTATTGAATGGTGCAATGTTCTAGTGATGAATTTTCTGTCACAAACTTTGTCATTCATCGTATCCGAAATCAAGTTAATTAGTTTATACAAGTGTGCATTCCGCACCTCTTAACTTAACTTAGGCTGGTTCCAGTAAGGGGATTCAATCCCCCCTATTTTCCCTGCCACGTCATTTTTCTCTCTCCAGCGACCTTCAGGCGATTGGGTGCCCCAGTAACGTGACCCACAATATAAAAAACATACCTCACAAAAATACCCTTTATATTTAATATATACACACACAAAACCAAAGCTTGACTCGATCGTGTATGCGACCCATATCTATAAAAAGTGAGGGATTGATTACTCCCCACAGTAAGGAGACCAAGATGTGATCGATCGACTATGTCGATTCCCACTTCTTACTGGAACTAGCCTTGAAATAACTTTGATCTCAGGTAATCTTAATTACACTAAATGATTGATAACACTAAAATCACCGACACTCTATCAAGCATACCATCTGGATACATATGTTGTATAAGTTGTACTTGGTGAGTTGGTGGTATATCGATCACCTCCGTATGTGTACGAATCTCGGTTTTTGTATGTGCCGATATTTTACATATGTATAGTTAGTATACATTATATCAGTAAGATTTAAGTTCTCTTAACTTGTTGGTAGAAGGTGCGGAAGTTCTATTAAATCTGAACTCAAAAGGTTTACATCGGTGGAGAAACTCTTACCCGTACACTTCATTTGCACAATTTGTAGTGCATGTGAAGCCTTTTGTTGTTTTCTCTTTGAAATCTGATGGCTAAAGAAAGAAAAATAGTGGTTACTACTTGCTACTTATCTTAAATATATTACTAGTTGCAATATAATAATTTACATGCAACCTATCTTAAAGATATTCTACCCATTAATTCTACATAGGTCACGGACTCACTGGTGAACTCAACACCAATTAAGTTTTATAAGTTTTCTGGCTCGTCAATGTTCTTATCAATTGTATATATTTTTGTCTTATTTTGGGACATCTTGCTAAGGTTTTAACCGAGAGGTATCTTAGATATCATTATAATTATAATTCTTAATGGAAATCTTATTACATGTGATTATAACCGTAAGTTGAAACCGAATGAAGTCCGGTTACAATACTCTAGAGTTTGAGTTTAGGCTTTAGAGTACTTATTTATGAGAATTACACATAACGAACATTTTTATGAATTTACAAAATTTATGCACACATAACTCAAATGTTTTCTTCTACGGCATCACACCCTGACACGAAAATCATACATTTAATACTTATCAACGAGCACTTTATAAATTACTAGCAACATACCCCGTGCGATGCAACAGCGTGAAAGAAACAACTAAATTTTTTGATAAGTAGTTCTTTTCAGTTGTGGTTTTTTCGTAGCAATAATATTTTGATGAACTTCTTTTGTTCATAATTAAAACTAAGAGGCATCTGCGTGACGCATGCCACGGACACCCCGCGACTATTTTTTCTGACAATATGATGTTATGGGCCCATATTTTTTTTTTAACAATTAATTTTCAAATAACAATTACATTAGTTAAAACAATAGTATAATTGCAAGTAGTTTAAATAGATCTCCTATTTTCTTTTCCTAAATCCAAATGCAACACTCAAACAATAAAATCTATTTTTTTTTTTCTAATTCGTCCCTTTTTTACCCTTGATAACCGAACACTAAAACCTCTTTATGTAATTGTTATCTTGTTATGCGAAGAACAAAAACAACTATTGGCTTTTGACATTCATAATGAATCTTGATAAGGATTTATCCTGATCTCTTCATTTAAATATAACCCAAAAAGTTAGTCATTTTCTCATTTCAAAGCTCAAATCTAACTATAATCCAATAATATACCAAAAATTAACATTAACTAACGAAAATAGGCCAGGCCCATTAGCAATTCAGTCCATCACTAATTCACTACTAAACCTAACATGTAAGGTAATAAGAAACTCAATGCCCTATTTTTTCACATTACAACAAACCTTAAATCAATAACATTCATCCGCCTCTCTCTATGCAAACGCAGCCAATAAACAAATTACTCTCAAAACAAAAGATCTCTTCTTCATCCTAAATTACACTCGAATCTCAAACACATATGACACTCTTATTTTCTGTTAACATACCGGAAAAAAAAAGAAAAAAAGAAAATTCTAACATTTTTGCTCGATTCTTCCAACCTACAACTGACTTTTGTATCATGCTTCAAGATCTCTTAATTGGGGTCTTGGGTAACGTTTGTTGTTTTGCTTTGTGTTTAAATCGAAAAAATAAAAGAATGAAACAAGTTTGTTTTTAGATCTTGATTGTTTTCTTTTCATCTTCGTTTCTTTTTTTTTGTTTGACCAAGGAAGACGGACAAAGGGTCTAAGGTCGATTGCTGTTAATTGTTATCTTGTTTTCTTCACACCTTTTTGTGTTTTTTATTATTGTTTTGGTGGCCAATGAAGTGTCTTTGTGGTTGATTTATGAATGAAAACCTTTATTTAGTTTGAGTTTTTCATAAAATATTGTAAATCAGCAAGTATGTCTTAGGGTGGTGGCAACCATAATCCAATACCTCAACCATACCTCACCACTCACCAATAATATCATTCCACCTCATCTCCTACCTCACCCATACCTCACCATACTTTTCTAGTGGCAACCATGATTCCATACCTCACTTAATTTTATTTTTTTATTTTTTATATTCATAATTATATTAAACAATTTAATAAAAACATAATATTTCATTAATACTAAAACAAAAATTACATAAAACTTAGAAACAAAAAAGAAAATTACATCACCGGTGAAATAAAAGAAAATTACACTAGTCATCGAGGTATGGTAAGTCTTGAGCCGCTACATGCTCTGTGAAGATAATATCGAGACGGTTATGGATATCTTCGCCGAGTAACTCCTGTAGTAGATCGTCATCGAATGGTCGCGCGACCGGCCGATCCATTATATGAACCGGTGATATTGCCATCTCGTCGTCTTTTAATATCATATTGTGAAATATAATACACGTATAAACGAGGAGTCGAATCTTTTCGACCGACATAGCCCGGAGAGGACGACTGAGAATCATCCATTTTGCCTTAAGACGCCTAAAAGCTCATTCGACATCCTTTCTTGCAGACTCTTGTAGCTTCTTGAATCTCTTTTCCTTCTGGTCAATGGGATACTTATATGCTTTAACAAACGTTGAATACGTAGGATAGATTCCATCGGTAAGATAATATCCACGTTTGTAAAGCCGCCCATTTAGAGAAAATGAATTGTTTGGCGCCGCTCCATTTCGCTCGAGAAGATACAACGGAGATTGATTCAAAACATCGATGTCGTTGTTTGCACCGGAGGACCAAAACGAATGCCAATCCATAAATCATTTGAAGCGACGACTTCAAGCATAATAGTCGGTATTGGTGATCACCTCTTATATTGGCCTTTCAATGCCTAGGACAATTTCGCCAAACGAAATGTGTACAATCAATGCTACCAAGCATTCCGTGAATGTGATGTATTTCTTCATGTGCCTCAATAACCGTGCAACGTCATGGGTTGTCAGCCTACGTAAGAACTCTCGACCATATAATTCAATTATCGTATGGCAAAAATGATCAAGGCATTCTCCTACAAAAATGATCTCGCTTCAACATCACCAACAATTCTTAAAACAAGCTTTTATTCATTCGAAATCTATCACGTAAAACATGGTCGGGAAACTTTGGTCGTTCGACGAAATAGTCATTCATTAGAGTTTGTAATGCTTCATCACGAAAGCGGGTGAGAGACTGCCCCCGGGTTTCTGTAGTGCTTGAGCTTTCCGTGTCTTCAATGGAATCGGGCACGGCTAAAAAGGTTGATAGGGTACTACCGGTGGATAAAAATAGTTTGGAAGACTCGTCGGGAAAAATTAACTCGTCATCGGATGAAGAAGAGGAGGATGAAGACATTTTTTTTGAGTGTTGTAGTTGATTTGTTTTGTAAAAAGAATGAGATTTGGAATAAAATGTGAGGAGCATTAATTGATATTTATAAAGGGATTTTTTTTTTTTTTTTAAAAATTAAGGGTGCAACGGTCCATTTTTTGAAATGAATACACACGCTCCATCTCCATACCGTTTCGGCAATCTTTCCCGCTCAGCTTCCAAACCACCCCATACCGCACCATAGGCAACGGTGTTGCCGTTCGGTATGAGTCCAAACCGCACCATACCGTGCCCTATTGCCACTACCCTTACCGATTAAAACTTTGTTTAAAATATTTAGATCGACTTGTGTCAATCTATTAGAATGTGTATGTTGGATGTTGATAGATAAGTATGTAAATATGTAATGAAAAGGTAAAGAGTAAGAAACACAAAACCACGACACGAGTGTTTCTAGTGGTTCGGCTACAAGGACACCTTCCTTGCCCTACTCCACTCCCCGAGTCACCTACTCGAGAGTTCGTTAACACTATACGACACAAAGTCCTTATGGCGGAGAAGCCTTCACAACGTCGCCTACTCTTTTTCCGGTAAAAGGCTAGACACCGGGTTCTTCCACGAGGTAGAACCAAACCTATCACAACGTCGCCTACTCTTTATCTGGTACAAGGCTAGATACCGAGTTACATTACAAAGGAGGAACTACTACCCAACACTACACAACACCTATCCCAAAGGAGACCCACTCCTTATTACAACATCAAGTTAGTAATAAACAAGTCTTCTGTTGCACGGATCCCACAGTTCCTTCTTTGGAGGGACCCGTCTAAGCTAAACTGAGGGATCCGTCTGTCTGTACGCTTAAGACAACAATGGTGATGTAAAATGTGATGTTAACATCAAAATGAGATATGTATTAAGGCACTAAACATATTCTCAAGACAATATGGCATATAACATGTAATTTCATTTAATAAAAATATGAGAAATGATCTACAAATCTCTAAAACTAAGAGAATGACTCAAACATGAAATATGATTCCTAAACTATCTAAGTTAAGCTTAAGACTAGGACACCACTTGAATCCTTAAGCTCAAGGTTGTTTAGGTTTGTTGACCTCGTCGAAACGTTCGAGAAGGTGATAAAACATGAAATGTTGATCTTCACGTAATTCATGTATCAAGCTTTCAACATGTTGACAATGATAAAAATCTTTGTCATGGCTCGGAAATGGTGGTGGTAGAAAAGGAATGGCTTGAGATGGAAGGTTTGGTTGAGTTTCCACAAAAGAAGGAGGGATTTGTGGAGGTATATTTGGAGATGATTCAACCAAAGGTGGTGGTGGTGCAATATGTGTCGAAGATGGTGGTAGAGAGGTATCTACTTCCATGTGATCTGGTGGTTGACTTTGATAATCCAAAAGGGACTATTTGAGGGTGATGGTGAAAAGGATGTCGGTGCTAGTGTCGATTCAACACCTTGATTTTGTTGGTTATTCTCTCTATAGAGGAGAATGTTGGCAATGGTGGAGGATGAGAGGGCTTAGAAGGCAATTCCTCTAAGTTGTAGAGGTATGGAGATGAATGTGGAATAGTAAATGATATGGCTCTAGGCACTAATGGTGAAGGTTTAGTGGAAATAAGAGTGTTTGGTTTATGAGGTATAGTGGTGTTTGGCATTGGTAGTTTTTTGGGAATAATCCTTTTGGGGGTTGGTTTGATTGGTTGAGTTGGTGGAGGGGAAATCCTAGCATTTGAGGATTTAATGAGAGATGATTCGGTTGAAGAAATTACGTGAACAACACGAGCAAGATTCTTGGGTGGTCCTTTGGTGGATGAGTTAGCACTAGGAGCTTTCCTCATGATAAAATGACTAAAGATTAGTGATGTAAAGGTTTCTAAATGCTGAGAATTAAGTTGTGGTTGGTGACTAAGAAGTCCTAACAAGATGGCTTATAAAGGGAAGGATTTGGAAAGTGCTTAAGGACTTAAGCCACTAAGATCCTTTGAAATGTGATGATTTGCATGAACAAGGGTAAACTACAGATTTGCACTGATCTAGGAGTTTAATTAAGACAAGATGGAGTGTTCAAGTTAGCAAGGAGAGCTTGAAATGATTGTTTTAGCTAGGATTTGCTGAATCTGTCAGCCGGTTCCCACGGTTCCCTCCAATGAGGGATCCGTCTAGGCTAATCGGGGATCCGGCTCTCAACAGCCAAGAAAAGAGGGAAATGATGTTTTGTAAGGTCTAGTACCTATACATCTTGAGTGTTTCAGTCTTCCTAGGTGTCTTAAATGAGAGGGGATATAAATGGTCAAGGGCAATGAGTGATAATAGCTAATGATTTCCTTATATGGAAGAAAATGGGACTTTATGAGTACCAATGAATGATCAAAGATGGCACTAGGAAATTTGAGAGTGTTAAGTGGTGCTAAATGATTCTAGAGATCATATGGTAACTTAAGATAAATTTGGAAAATTCCTTAACAATTATAAGAAATGAAAAACTAGTTTTTTTACCCATTTTGAGGTAAGGATGACTAAAATCAATATGCTAAAATTGAGAGAATTATAAAACTAGATGTGTTGACATGTGATAAATGATGTGTGAGTATTGGAGCGGAAGGATGATGAGTTTTGGTGAAATGATAAATCAAAAAGCACCTTGAGTGTGATCCTATTTTAGCTATGAGTGAGTGTGATACCTACTGAGCTTGAGAAAGACTTAAGTGGTTTGGCTAGTATGATGTGGTCTAGAGGAATGGTTTGATGTATGGAGGTCTGCATCTGCATTTTTGTTTGCCCGGATCCCACGGATCTCTAAATGGAGGGATCCGTCTAGTACATGGTGAGGGATCCGTCTCCTGCTAAACAGTACCTTCACAAAAGGTATGCAAAAGTTGCACAAGGCATCGTATTTCAAATCTAGTGTTTTCTAAAAAGTTTGAACAACTATATAGACGAGACATCAAACGCTAAATGTTTTATTTCATGAGAAAATCACATTACAATGATAAAAGATGAAATCTAAGGATTGAGCCTATTTGGAAAGGAAACTAAGTTTCTTAAGCGTTTTCGCTAGATGGATCGTCAAATAAATGATGAGTATTTGCCGATTCAGGGATGAAGAAAGACTTGATGAGAGATGTGTTTAGAGGTTCCATCATCTTATTCACGAGTAAGTACAACGGACTTTGGAATTGAGGGTGGAAGTACATGATGTGATGATAAAGGCGTGTCAAGAACATTCCATAAGGGATTAGTTTGTCCTTGTTGCCTTGAAGGTTTGCAATTCGCCTTGCGAAGAAATAGGCGAGATTGTATCGTTGTTGTGTTAGTAAACAATACATTATGTGAGCACAACAAGCGGGAAGGATTTCTCGATTTCCCCTAAGACTCCAAACATTTTCACGTAGGATGAGTGCGAGAGGTTTATACTCATCTCAGATATCCCGTGCATAGATTATGTTTGGATCAGAGTGTCTTGAGGTGAAGGTATGTGTGAACAATATGGACTATTTTCTTCACGATGGTTGAGAGAGAATCAAGAGACCAATCTTGATGAAGGCACATTGTCCATGATTTGGAATTCGGAGAATGTGAGCAAATTCCTGCGGTTAAAACAAACTTTTGGTTTTGATCCAAAACCAAAGAGATAGAGATCGATCCTCGTTATTTAACGAGTTCAACTTGACGGAAGAATTCCAATACAAACCTTGGATGATTTTCTCGTTAATTCCGAGAAGACCTTCTAGTCCTATGGTTCGGAAAGAGGTATTGATAGCTTCTTCAGATAGTAGAGGTGTGTCGACAATACGCTCTTCATGGAAGTGACGAGTTTCGAGATTATTGAACCCACGGACATGATTGCCAGGTGTGTTGGGCTCAAGAGAAATGTTAGGAATGTAGACATAAGTGAGTGAGAAGTCGAACTCATACTCATGAGACATGACGGGACCTATTGAAGTGAAAAGTTAATATGATGAGACGCATTAAAGCAAAAAGATGATCACTTAGCGTTTTTACTAGATTTCTATTAACAATGACAATTAGCTCACTTAGTATTTAACATTCTAGTGGAATATTTCTTTTTAAGATGAAAACGGTTTTCATATTGCATGAGAATCTGTTTTCTAGAACCACGGTTCTCACGGTTCCATTCCAAGAGGGATCCGTCTAGTTGAACTATAGGGATCCGTGGATCTGCAGTGACAGAAAAAGAATTTTGACGAAAAATAGATTTTTGCATCTTATAGGTTTCTAAGGTATCTCAAAGCCAAAAGAACGAAAGACAAAAAGTAGAAGAAATGACAAACACAGTTAAGCATGCATTGTAGGTTTCTAAGGTATCTCAAAGCCAAAAGAATGAAAGACAAAAAGTAGAAGAAATGACAAACACATTATGAAAAATAAACTAAATAAACTAAAACATTAGTAATATTTTATTTCAATGCTAAGAACGATACAAAGGATTGGGTATATAACACCAATGTAGATTAACAACATAAAGTACATGTCTCCATAAGAAAACTTGATCATGGGGAACACGAGAGCGATGAGTGTCAAGACGATGATCACGAAGGCAATGTAAACCATGATGATGAAGTTTTTCTTTGGTTTTGATTTGAGATGAGATGAGATGAGAAGGAAGATGAAGTTTGAATGAGAGGTAATTTTTGAAAGTGGAAGATTTGAAAGATGAGGGTTTGGTGGAGTTGACGATCGGAGGAGATATTTATGGGGAAGGAGAAATTTTTGAGATTTGTGTTTTGTTTTATTATTAGAAAGATTTGATTTTTTGTTAAGTAAAACAAAACACATGTTTATAAACCTAGACTATATACGGAAGAGTAACACGTATGCAAGAAAAGTTTCCTAACTAAGCTACGTGTAAAATATGAGTATGTGAAAAAAAATAATCATATAAGTTCCTATGTGAGCATACTTATTCTTCTCCAATTTCAAAGTAAACCGCATTTTGGTTGACGCGGGGACTAATGTTATATAGAGATAAGTAGGAAGTCATACCTCTAATGCAATTATGAGTGTCTTTCTTTTGACAAGAAAAAAATGTCAATAGACAACTCCGGTTCCTTCGTGATTAAGATACCTTCTTAGGGAAGGTAATCTTGTTACCAAGCAATTCCTATGGCTTGATAAACATGAGCTTTAACTAAGAAAAATGACAAGGAATGTTAGCGCAAATTAGTAAGATAAAATAAGAGAAGAAAAAAAATATTGTTGTCATCTAATCAACATCCTACAAAAGTGTTTTTAAAACATGGTGTTTATTTTTGTAAAAGGCATTCTTTGTAGTTTTCAATTATACACGGATCGTATCAAGTTTTTAAAGTACAACATACTCTATGAAACTTGGTAACGAAGCTCTGATGCCAATTGTAGAAAACTAGAAGGGGGGTTGAATAGTTTTACCGATTAAAACTTGGTTTTAAACTATTTAGATCGACTTATGTCAATCTATTTAGATGTGTGTGTTGGATGTTGATAGATAAGTATGTAAATATGTAATAAAAAGGTAAAGAGTAAGAAACACAAAACCACGACACGAGTGTTTATAGTGGTTCGGCTACAAGGACACCTTCCTTGCCCTACTCCACTCCCCGAGCCACCTACTTGAGAGTTCGTTAGCACTAAACGACACAAACTCCTTATGGCGGAGAAGCCTTCACAACGTCGCCTACTCTTTTTCCGGTACAAGGCTAGACATCGGGTTCTTCCACGAGATAGAACCAAACCTATCATAACGTCGCCTACTCTTTATCTGGTACAAGGCTAGATACCGAGTTACATTACAAAGGAGGAACTACTACCTAACACTGCACAACACCTATCCCAAAAGGAGACCCACTCCTTATTACAACATCATCAAGGATATCAATATCCTTGGACACAACCTATCTCTACTTGTACATCGATACACCATATCGATTGTACACCCTTGGCATCTTTCACTAATGCCTTTGACATGATCTTTTGGCACCTTTCACTAATGCCTTGACTTGACCCTTTTGGCATCCTTCACTAATGCCTTTGACACGGACGTTCGAAACCTTTCACTAATGCCTTCGTCTTGACCCTTTTGGCATCCTTCACTAATGCCTTAGA
This sequence comes from Chrysanthemum lavandulifolium, assembly GCA_022545495.1. Lineage (NCBI taxonomy): Eukaryota > Viridiplantae > Streptophyta > Magnoliopsida > Asterales > Asteraceae > Chrysanthemum > Chrysanthemum lavandulifolium. Next base: position 58,428,802 of record CM040238.1, on the reverse strand, counting down.
CACAACACTTCTAGAGAGGAGGAAAGAACTATCAACAAGAGAACTTCAGTAGTCTTGATGATGAGGAAGCATGGCAACTAATGGACTTGAGCTTGCTCGACTTCAAGAGGTGGTGATCTCGCCTTTAAGAGGAACCTAGAGAATCACACAAAAACAAACACAAACTACATAGAAAGATCCTTTGGATCTGAGGTTAGAGAGTTTACAATACTAGGAGAAAGTATGTGTGGAAGTGGCAACCTAAAATGAAGAAATGGCTCACTATTTATAGAAGAAAGTAAGCTACTGTTCCATGGATCGCTTACTTGAGGGATCCGTCCAGTGTAAACTGGGGGAACCGTGGGACGCTCCTCTTTGCCCATGGATTTTGGGTCATGGGTCATGGGTTATGGGTCATGGGTCCTAGACTTTGGACCATGGGTATCCAAGTAGATACAATGTATTTAGAAGATGCAATGTATCTAGTTAATGGGTTATGGGTTAGTTCCATGGGTCATGGATAATACCCATTATGACTTATGCATGATGTCATGCAATGTGTTATGGGTTATGGATTATGCTCCATGGGTATGGGTCATGGACTTTGGGTTTTACCCAACTACATTCAATGTGTTAAGTCAATGGGTCAAATACTTAAACTTCTACCCATTATAATACATACTAAGTATGTATATATCTACCCAATATGTAAACACTAGTTGTTATACATATGCATTACTATAACATGAAAAACACTATTACTTGTTTAGTGATTTATATGAAAATGTAAGTGTGTTAGTAAACTATTGGCTCAAACCATTTACGTATTTTATTTGTTTCGTTAAAATGATTTTACGTTTGTTATCGACAAAACATTAGAAGATCGTAAAATATAAATAAACGTTTTTACGGCTTATTTGTATTAACACTTACTATTTGTTAAAGGATTTGATGTTGTAGTATTATATTACAATATATTTTTCTTTGAATTCGGATGTTATGGACCATTAAATTAAAGCTGCATCGTTTCGTTATTTGAGTTTGGGGTGTAGAAGAGTATTAAACTATCAATTATATGTGTAGAATTGCTTTATTCGTGCATTGATTAGTTGTAAATATATTTTGTTAGCTTGATTAGATTGTACGTTGCGGTTAAATAGTTGTATATTTTCGTGAAGGGATGAATTAAATTGTGTATTAATTGTATGTGTTGAATAGTATTTTTTTTAGTTGTATTTATGCTTCAAATACTTGTAAATGATGCTTCTTTACTTGTGTTTGCTTAAAAATCTATTTTAAGAAATCTTAAAATAATTAATAGGAGCGAAGTGTCTTCCTCTATTATAAGTAGTATAGATAAAAGACAATAACAAAATATGCAGAAGAAGCAAATATATTATAATTTTCGTTTTGTCTTTAAAGGCAAGTTCATATTTCTGAAAATCTATAAATTATTTAACTTTTATAACATTTATTTTTAACAATATTATTTTTTTGACTTGATATATTTCTATATTTTAAACCTTTATATAGGTATATAGTAATTTTGATATGCTTAAATTTTAATATTCAACAAAGTGTTTATATTTAAACAAATGCTCTCTTTCTAGCTAATATAAATCAAATTTATACTCTTCATATATCCAAGTCCAACCAAATGGAACAAGCTCGTGCCCAAATAAACATTTCATCTTAAAGAATCAAGAAAAAGAGATTTCCCAGTAGAGTAAACTGGATAGCGAGGCATCTACCTTCATTCGCTTAGATGTGCGGTTGTGATGATGATTTAGAAACGAAAACACACTTTTGTGAATTGTGTCGTTGCATCCGAAACTTGGTTGGATGTTCTTAAATGGTGGAACCTACAAAACACTTGAATTCACAATTTCAATTACATCTTTCTCTCGCAAGCCAATTCAATTTGCCACCCTCCCTAAACAAAGCCCTTGATGCGAATGATTACACCATTTGGAATCTATAGAAGTTTACGAATGACTCCAATTTTTTTCACAAGACAAAAAAAAGCCTCATTTTTATGACGTATCATCTTTCTTTTACTTGGATATCAAATAGGATTCACAAACTTTCTTTCATGTAGATATAATGGATATCAAATCCTTTTAGCCTCTTATCCCCCCGTGTAATTATTTGCCTAACTTTTTGTTACTTTTTTTATATTTATTTTACCTGTTAAAAAAAGCTTTATAAGTTATGTAACCCAAATAACATGGTTACTGAAGACTTTTTTACCCGCTCTTCGCTACGGGGCGCGAGGTTTTAAGTGATTTTTTTTTGTTACACGTTCATCCTTTAAATTGAACTCAGGGATCGTTTCTTAAATCGGTAGGCAACTACAAGGACTATTTATGTGATTTTTCGTCACACAAACAGTCCCTAGATTTAACATAGGGATTGTGTCTGTAACCGCAAGTGTTCGTTATAATCCTTAGATTCAACGTATGGATTGTTTCTGTAATCGCAGTTAACGGAAGGGACGGTTTTTTTTTTAATATATATTTAGGGACTTTTTTTGCAACACACATAAATTGGGGGGAAATTTATGTAATTTTCTATTACAAAATAAGTCCTTAGATTTAACTAAACGGTTGTTTATGTAATTGAGAGTAAATGGTAGGAATAATGCAATTTTTCAAGGACTATGTTTGTAGTCGGAAGTAAACCACAAGACCATTATTGCCATTTTAATTAATAAAATAAGTAGAAAAACAAAGCGAGAAAAGTTCATTTGTATACCTTTATTTTGCAACATACTGACAGACTAATCCTCACCATTCATTTACCTTATTTTCTTGTTTTTCTTATTTATTCACTTATACTATTTTTTTAGAACGGAAAATATATATCTCACAATAAAGACATTTTCTTGTTTTATACGTTTTCATAGGTTTTCGACCGCTTTTATACGTTTTCGTCTGATTTCAAACATTTGTGTTCGTTTTCATACGTTTCCAGATGTTTTTATACGTTTTCGGCCGTTTTTGACGTTTTCTTCCGCTTTCATACGTTACGCCCACTTTCATACGTTTTCGTCTATTTTCATATGTTTTCATCCGTTTTCATCGTCCGTTTTCAACTGTTTTTATACGTTTTCGGCCGTTTTCATATGTTTTCTTACGATTTCGTCCGCTTCCATACGTTTTCAAACATTTTCTTCCGTTTTCTTACGTTTTTGTTCATTTTCATACGTTTTCGTTCGTTTTCTTAAGTTTTCGTCTGTTTTTTTACGTTTTCATATGTTTTCATACTTTTTCGTTCGTATTCATACGTTTTCGTCTATTTTTATTCATTTTCATCTGTTTTCATACGTTTTCATCTATTTTCGCTTGTTTTTATACGTTTTCGTCCGTTTTCAGACGTTTTCGTCTGTTTTAATACATTTCCATCGGTTTTCGTCCGTTTTGTACGTTCTATACATTTCATCCATTTTCATGCGTTTTCGTTTGTTTTTATACATTTTCGTCCGTTTACATACGTTTTTTGTACGTTTTCATACATTTGGTCCATTTTCATATGTTGTCACCCATTTTTGGCCGTTTTTATACGTCTTCATCTTTTTCATACGTTTTCGTCCGTTTTCATACGTTTTCGACCGTTTTTAGATGTTTTCCTAAGTTTTCGTCCGTTTTCTTACGTTTCCATCTGTTTTCATCCTTTTTCATCCGTTCTCGTACTTTTTATACGTTTTCGTCCGTTTTCATACATTTTTATTCGTTTTCACACATTTTTGTCTGTTTGTCCATTTTCGAACAAAAAATAAAAACATATAAAAAACGTGCAAAAACGAACAAAAACGTACGGGAACATACAAAAAGGTATAAAACCGGATAAACACGTATAAACATATAAACCAATTTTTTTTTGACCAACTAAACCCACGTTTAACCAGTGGGTCTCAAATTGTCATCTGTGATATTTGAAGTTCATGACAACATTATTTTGTTTACTAGTTGAGTTCTTTTGTTTTGTTTTGTTTTGAACTGAATTGGATTGACGTGTTTTATTTATGTGATTACTTTATATTAAAGTTGTATAAGTTCTAATATTTTAGGACGATGGTAATTTACAATGCTTATGAGTATACTGTATTATATGACATGTATAATATCACTTGTGATATTTTTCATAAAAATAGTTAATGTCTTATATCACTTGCGATATTTTATAAACAAACAAGTATGCTTTCTAACCTTTAATATCACCTGAGATATTTCATTGCTCTGTATATTTTTTTTATATTATCACATATGTGTTTTTTAATATTTTTAAATTTTTTTGGTACAAGATGGTTTTTATTTATAAAATATCACAAGTGAAATTAGACATCAACTATGTTTTTTATTCATTTTGATATTTGTAAGTGCCACTTATTTATCTCTTGTGATATAACATTGCGAGGAAGAAGAAAAGTATTTAAATTGTCTTTCTTAGTTACTTAAGAGTAATAACTCATGTAATAAAACAATATAGTGCGACACTAATTATATTATTTTGACATATGATTAATATCTCATGTGCTAAAGTAATATAATGTGACACCAATTCTGTTATTCCAGATACGAGTAATATCACGTGTGATAAAGGAATAAAATGACAAAAATTATACATCATTCATGTCTAGTTATATATATTCAAATAACTTAAAAGCATCTAAGTCTGAACCATTATGTACACGAGGCATTATAAGCCCGTGCGTTGCACTGTATTGGTATGGATCGAATGTATAATCTTTTTTATGTAATATTGTATGGAAGTAGTTACATATAAGATATTGAAATTGATGGTATCATAAGATTTGTTATCGTAGGGCGGAGGTAAACTCTTGCCAAAGTTGCTTCTTCATCTCATCGTAGATGAGTACATAATAATGTTGACTAATTTTTATTTTGGTCAATGTCCTAAACTGTAAAGATGACTACATTTTTTTTACCCTCGCATTAATTTAAGTTACTATTATTTTAGATAGACAATTAACCTTATAAGAGTATATGTGAAGAGGTTTATGTTAATATGTTACATTTAAAAAAAGACCTTTCATATGTAACACTTTAATATTAGTAGGTTACATAAATAATGTGTTGTTCCCTATTCACTATCGTTTAAAAAATAATTAAGTGCTTAAAAACAGTTTAACAGTGAATAATGACTGAAAGTAATGTAAGTAACACACACAAAGTAATTTTCAACATCATATTCTTATTAGAAATAAATCAAAGAATCGTTACCCAAGTACTTGGAATAGTACTTGGGATTGAAATGACAAAGTTTGGGGTGACTCTCTAAGCTCAAAGCTAAGTCCGAGCACAACTCTTAGAACCCACCGAGCTAGCTCAAGGATAAAGTTGTGTTGGAGGAGTGAAAAGTTGGCTTGTGTGTATGTGTGTTTTACAATTCACAAGCTTAAACTTTTCACTCATTCTCTTATGCTATTTATACAAGTATGATTATTAACTATAACCTAGAAGACAAAACATGGATCACGCAAACACGAATATTGATATATTCGTTATCGCTCACCTTTCTATAGTAGGCGGTGAAGCTTCTTTCCTTGACAGAGAATCGCCGCTACTATAAATGGGAAGATATGATCTTGATAGATTGAGACGTGTATAGACCGGATAAACACTGAGGACTTAGTTTTATCCGGGTAAAACTTTCCCGCCTAGTCCAAACTCATTCTTCGCCTTTAAAGCCTTGATCTCTTCCTTCGTTTGTCTTGATGTTTAACAGTTGGAGAGGAGTCGAAGGGATTCGGTGAGTTATTGTCATTACTCACCGAATCCACTATCTTCTTCTTGACTTAGTCTTCACCCTTTAAGTTCCGCCTTGCAGTGGAGAGGCTCCTTCTTCGCCTCATACTAAATGACACGAAGATAGCTCACCGAGAGACTATGCGCTCGATGACACGATTGTGTTTAACGGATTAAACACTTAGGTTATTTTCTATTCAAATCCTAGTTTAAGGGTTTGGTATTTATCGAACCCAACAGTCTCCCCTATTTGGATATACAAATAGCCTAAGTGTTTGATCGGTGTAAGTGAGCAAAAGGCTTCTTCTTACATCGAATGTACTAATGAATACAACAAGGAACATTTGAGTAATTTGAAAAAACATACATCTTTTATTGATCGATTACATATTTCCTATCATTAGTACAAAAGGATAAAATGACGCCGATTCGGATGGATACCAGTGCTTCGAGCTTCACTTTCTTGGTGATGAGTGTTTCCGTCGGGATGGTCTCTTATCTTTGCATTCGGTCTTGATGAACACGATGTTTCTTTGGGATTGGATCCGAGAGGCCACTGGAATATAGCCGATCATTGTAGCCACTCCGCTCGATCGATATCACTCCACCTTTGGAAAGGCGGGTTCCAGAGACATCAATGAAAAATAGCCCTCTTTCGTGCTTTTCAATCACTAAACAGTTCACAAATTTTACCCCTGAGCTCTACATTGCATTCTAAGCGAACACTTTGATTTTAGGTTGGAACTCAACTCTTTCCTTTTGCCGTGGAAGCTTGTGGTTGAGATCCTTGAGGTGCGATCAAGGCGGTGAATTCCCAGTTAATGGTGCATCCTCGACCTTTCATATCTTTTCTTGAGCATTTTCATCATATCCTTGACCACCTTATTTTGCTTCTTTCCAATGATCGACCAAGTTCATCAAGTTCATGATCCCAAAGTCACCGAATTTTAAAGGATCATGAACCTCAAAGTGTCTTTTGTCATCCCTCTTAAACATTCATAGCCAATGGTTTGGTGTTGGGAATAATCTTGACATCGGTGATTTTTCAGAAGACTTGGTGGTCATTGTCGGTTGTACTCCTCAATTCGCTTTGCACGAGAGCTTCATTTTCTTTCTCTTTTCTTCATCTGCTTTCTCATTGCGACCATTTGAGCACTGAGCATCCTTGAACTTTTGTCTGCTGACCTTTGGGAGCTTGCTTGCATCTAATCCCATGTTCTCGGCTTCTTGGCGACAACCTTTGCTGCTTCTTTGGTCTTCTTATCATCCTCGACTTGTTTCAATTTCCTTTCTTCTTTAGCAAGGTGTTTGGTTAGCTTTTGAGGAGTGAAGAGGTATTGATGTCACCGATTTTGTAGGGAATCTTCTCGTGCCCGCTTGTTGTCAATATGCCTTTGCCTTTGTCCCGGCACGAGGAAGAAGATGCAACCAAGGGTTGTGTTGTTGTCATTATTGTGTTGTGACGCTTAGTGTTGTTGTTGATGTTTGTGGTGGTAGAGATGAGATGGGTATTCGAGAGGCAGTGCGAGATGATGTGGGAGCTCATCGAGACCGATGGTGTTTGCTCCCCTTAGTGTGAAGAGGAGTTTTTCAAGAAGATTCTCCCTCAACTGCTGCTTGGAGCTTCAGTGAGGGCAAGAGTTGGCGTTGGTCTTTGAGGGGACCGATTAGCTTGACCCTTGAAGGCCCTGATAGATTTTAGTCATCATAGCCTTAATCTACGTAGTGTCCGCTGAATACCGGTGACCTTTTCATCCAAGTTAGCACGAGAAATCTCCAAGGCGATCATCCGGGGACCAAGATTCCGGGCTAGGGAAGAGGATGCACGAGCCATGGGCGCCACTGTGTATTCAGAGAGTCCAATGTAGCTTGAAGAGACTGGATCGAGGATGGAAGACCACGAACATTGGCGAGACTTGAGCAGATCTAACAGTTCAAGAAGGCTTGAGGATTGTTTCAAGTATGCCTCAAGAGCCTTTAGCACTTGAGAGTTAAGTGCTAGATGTTCTTTGACAAACTCCCCGATTTCATCGATCTTTGTGCCTACATTCAAGATGCCTTAAGAAGGTAGCCATATTTTCATTCACCCAAAGATTTTGTCATACATCAAGTCCCCGTGCTCATGAACATTTTCATCGAAGCCTCTACCTCGCCTTTAGATCGGCATAACTTGCAAAGACCTCAAGATGTTGTTCCCACAATGTTTTAGTAACCCCGAGTATAGCTTCCTTGAAGCCTCGGTGATCCACCGAGCCAACCGCCTTTCGGTGAGGGAAGAACATTGTCAAACTCTTTGAATTCATCAAAGCTTGAGGAGGATTCGAGCATGATCATCATGTTGGAATGGGGATTCAATATGCTCCTTTGGATCAGCCGAGGCTCTTGTTCGATTAAACCTCGGCATCCGCTTCATCTCCGGTGATAAGATTTCATCATCGCCTCGCAAGTTCATCTTCGAAAATAATATCGGTGACATCGACAATGATTAACGGGGGTTGGTGATGGGTTCCATATCGCGGTGCTATGTTTCCCTCGAGTCTTTGTCCCCGTTGACCCCTGACACCGGTGGGCGTTTCCAGGCCTTCACCGGAGTCGGGATTGGTTGTGGGTTCCGTATCGGCGGGTTGTTCCTTTCCTCCGAGTCTTTGTCCCTAGTGACCCCCGAGACACCGGTTGGCGTTTCAAGTGCCTTTAGCGTAGTCGATGATAGTTGTATCCCTATCGGGTTGTTTGATTCCTCCGAGTCTTTGGGATCGATCGGTGTGCCCTCGCACAAAGGCTTTGATTTGCTAATGTCCTCATCAGCGTAGTGGAAGGCGCCCCTACCGGGGTTGTTTGTTTCCTACGGATCTTGGGAGTAGTAGGTGTGACCAAGGGCACCGACCGTGATGTAGTGTCCTTCCTTGTCACGGGGTTGTTGTTGCCTCGTCAATGGGTGTCTGTTTAGTCTCGTGCTTTTTGTGCCTCTTAGGCTATGCTCCCAAGCCTCGGGGCCCGAGACTTTGGTTTAGTCTTAGTCCGACCGAGACTTCCCTTTCTCTTTTAGGAGCAGGGGTTTGGAGACACCGATCCTCACAGTTGTTTCTGAGAACCATATGGGCCGTCAATTCAATAGGAGTGACAAGGGATGGGTCCTTTGAAAATTTGATGGACTCGGGATGCCGTAAACTTCCAAATTTTTCATCCCGAGTATAATTGGATCCCAAGAACGATTGCAAAGCACAAGAGACAAACCTAGGATACGTAAACGTACTTCGCCCTAGTTTTGCTCAGAGCTTCATTACGAGATCACCGTAAATGATCTCCCTATGTCGACAAAGTGACCCCATTCATCAAGGAGTATGCCATCATCAACCGAATAGAGTTAACTTGTTCGGTGGATGAGTGGTTCCCGCCGAGGACCCGAATCACAAAAGTGAAGAGGATTCTCCAAGCCACGGGAATGAGCTTTTAGTGATGGGGTCTTGTCCAAAAAGTTGGATCTAAAACGATTTGTTTTAAGCCATCCTTCATTGTGGAGGGTTCGGGATGGGCGACATAAACACCTTTGTTATAATCTAACCCGTTGAAGTGCAAAACGCTTTGTAATCTAGGTGAATTGTTTCCCTCATTAAGACCGAACTCGATGAGATACTCCCGAGAGGTCTAAGGTTATTCTCATCGAGAGAAGGTGTCGAGTCAAAGGCTCTAGTCAGAGCCCAAAACTCCCAGGTAGTTTGGGTGCAAGATCGAGGACATTTTTCAAAGGCCGTTTTGAGTGGGCGGTTGAATAAAAATTTTATAATGTCTTTATAGGTTGGGACATTTTCGTGATATTCAAAATTTCCTATGACATTATTTGTTTTAAATTCAACGTTAGTAAGATCCCTACCCATCGAGAAGCAAACCGAGAGATTGTGTTCTAGCCATTTCCATTAAAGAAGATTTTAGGGTTTTAAAAATGTTTTGACTAGAACAATCAAAGTATTTAGATCTCTTCAAGTTTGTGATGAAAACTTTGTAAATGTTTACAAGGAAGGTTTTCCAAAAGAGGTTTTAAAGATATTGAGAACACACAAATATTTTCGGATTTGAGAAAGAATTTTGACAGAGTTTAGCAGAAAATAATTTATGTCTGCTTTTGTTGTTTTGAAGAGGTATTTATAGAGTAGTGAGAAGGGTGGTTTTGTATAAAAGTGGATATGTAAAGACCATTTTGAAATCGTTTGATATTCCACATTTAATGCCACCCACCACTTCACGTGAGAAAATCCTGCCTTCAAGGAAAAGCAGCTTGTAATGCATGCGATAAAAGTGCACTTTAGCAAAGAATAAAATATCCATAGGATATTTTTTGAGAGAAGGCATTTAATGCCAAGTGGGGTGAGGTAAATGATGATACTCCCGACAAGAAATATGTATTCCTATATTAAATTGGTGGGATTACCAACCTAGGACATTTAAGTAACTAATACTTAGAGCATTTAGTTACTCATTCAATGCTTTGTCGGGGACCCCGAGTGAGTCTTACTCATTCGGTGAGAGGTTTGTTTTGATGTTAGGGAGGATGAACCACTTCGAGAGAACTTATCGAGATTGGTTTCGACACCGACTTTCAATGTCAAGCATTCCCAATTCGACTTTCGGTCTCAAGGTAGGTTCATCCAAGGGTTTTGTGAAGATATCACCATTGATATTCGGTAGGGATGAAATGAAGTTCAATGTCTCCCTTCATTATGTGGTCCCCGATGAAGTGATATCCGATATCAATGTGTTTGGTTCTTTGGTGGAGGACAGGTTGTTTGAGATTGCAATAACACCGGTGTTGTCACGTAAGATGGGCACCATTTGTAATGGATGTCATAGTCACCGAGTTGACTTTAATACATTGGCACAACATCCTCGTCTAGACTACATATTCGACTTCGGTGAGGACATAACCACCGATTGTTGCTTTTAGCACTCCAACAAACTAGTTTTCCTCCAAGAAATTAACAGACCCCGAGGTACTTTTTCGTCCATGTTGCACCAAGATAATCGTAATCGAGTAACCTCGAGATCAAACCCCGAGCACTTTGGATAATAGAGTCCAAGTCTTGGGGTTCCCTTTAGGTACCGAGTATTCTTTTGGTCAGCAGTGAGATGGGATTCTTTAGGATTGACCGATATCTTGCTATTAGATGGATCGATAATTGGATATCCGGTCTAGAAGCGATTAGATACATTAGTGAGCCAACAATCCCTCCGAAATGAGTTTGATTGGTGATTTGCCGGTGAGATCGGGTCCAAGGTTGTTAGGTGGGACCATTGGAGTCTTTATCGAGGCACAATCAAATATCTCATATTTCTTCAAGAGATTTCGTGTATTTCTCTTGGTCGATGGATATTCCTTTATCGCTTTGTTCGATTTGTAGTCCAAGAAAGTATGTGAGTTCCCCATCATGCTCATTTCAAACTTCTTTGTCATCGCTTTTCAAACTGCTTGCAAAGTTTGTAGTTTGTTGAGCCAAAGATGATGTCATCAACATACACTTGGACTAGTATCACATCCTGTTGAGTTCTATAGACAAACGATGTGTTGTCTATCTTTCCTCGACAAACTTGTTTTGTATCGGGAAAGTGAGAGTTTCATACCATGCCCAGGAGCTTGTTTAAGTCCATAAAGGGCCTTGTCAAGTTTGGAACATAGTCGGGAATTTACTACTCTCAAATCTCGGAGGTTCTTGAACATATACATCTTCCTTGAGATCACCATTTAAGAATGCACTTTTAACATCCATTTGGTAGACCACGAAGTTCATGTATGTTGCATATGCAAGAAAGATCCCGATGGCTTCCATTCTTGCAACAGAGCAAATGTTTCATCATAGTCAATGCCTTCTTGTTGTCAGTAACCTTTGGCTACAAGTCGGCTTTGTTTTTAATGATAGTGCCGTTTTCATCGCTTTTGTTTCGAAAACCCACTTCATTCCTATGACTACTACATCCCGAGGACATTTGATCAAGGTCATGACCTTGTTTTTATCAAACTGCGCTTCTTCTTGCATAGCCTCGAACCCGGCTTGGGTATTTTAGAGCCTCGGTGACACTTTTGGGTTCTATTTCGATAGGTAATCAAGATATAGACATTCATTGGTCAAGCTGCGATTAAGTTAGCGACCATGCTTCTAGTGAGCATGCCTCGGTGGGTTCACCAATGATGTTTACAAGCTCAATATCCCGAGATCTTGTCCATTTACTTTGTGGTCCGAGATCCGAGCTTGAAGATGTCCTTGGGAGTTGTTTGTGAGATCGGTGCAAGACCCACAAGATCATTTAGATTATCCATTGAGGTGTCTTGTTCGGTAGAGGTTCTTGAGTTATAGGATCCCGATCATTTGGATCGGTGTTACCTATCCTAGTAGGGACCGATCGATTATCAATGAATTCACCGATAGTTGGTTGTGACGGGTTGTGAGGCAAGACATAATATGAGATGTCAACATCGACTTGGTGTGAGGAATTGGTTTGAGTGTTGTACTCATCGTGAGGATATCTTGATGAGTTATCAATTCCTATTTCTTCCATCAAGTGTTGGTGAACCTGATGCTTTCTATACTTCCATCAAAGGTGACATGATAGGTTTCCTCAACTTGTTGTCTCCTTGTGTTAAATACCTCAAGGCTTTGGAGATCGATGAGTAACGAGAAAGTATCCATCACCGACTTTAGCATCGAACTTGCCTAGATGATCCTTGTGGTTATGAATAAACACAGGACATCCAAACACATGGAAGTAGGCGATGTCGAAGTCTACCTTTGAATATCTCATATGGGGTTTTATTATGTCTTTTGACAATGATTGACCTGCTTTGAGTGTAACAGTCGCTTTAACTGCTTGATCCGTAAATGCTTTGAAAGAGTCGAGCCATTTAATATGGTTCTCGCAACCTCAATGAGAGTTCTGTTTTTCCTTTCACTACCCCATTTTGTTCGGGGTATAAGGAGATGAGAAATTTTGGGAGATTCCCTCTCATCACGTAAACTCTCAAGCTCAAGATTTCTAAATTGATTACCATTGTCGGTTCGATTTGTTTCACCGTAATGTCATTACGGTTTTCAATGTTCACGATAAATGACATTATAGTATCACCGCTCGACTCTTTTGGAAAGAAAGTATACCCAAGTGTATCTTGAATACTCGTCAACAATGACAAGTGTATACTTCTCATGTTGGATTGATGCGGGACCGATGGTCCAAAGAGATCCATATGCAAGAGGTGAAGGCGCTTTTGATAGAGAAATTTTGCTTGGTTTTGAAAGATGCTCTTTTATGTTTACCTTTTCATAGGTCGAGCATGGTTTATCTTTGCAAAACCATGATGGTAAGCCAAGGACCTTGTTTTGTTTTGCCAAGTTGTTGATGTTTTGAAGTTTAGTGTGAGAGTCTCTTGTGCCACACCGGTTGATAGTTTGATGGCTTTGGCAAAGAGACAGTTCCATCTTTAGAGAGAGTTGACATGTCTAAGACATAAACATCGCTCTCCTAGAGCAATCAACACAACTTCCTTGTTGGCATTGAAAATGGTACCTTGTTTGTCATTGAATTGTACAATGTACTTAGCATCACATAGTCGATCGACATCGATGAGATTGTATTTGAGACCATTGACATAAGCAATCCTAGAGAAAACTATTCCATTACAGTTCTTGAACCATAACCTTCAGTGGGACATGATGAGTTATCACCAAATACTACCTTTGGCCTTGGTTCCTTTACATACTTGTGCAAATATTCCTTCACACCACCATGCTTCTTGAACATCCACTCGCCTAGATGCGGATAGGCTCCCCGGCATGCCTCGCACAAGTAGTAAACCGAATTAGTTTCTCTTCGTGACCCACTTACTAGTGGGCTTGGGTCTCATGGTCTCTTTGAATTGAGCAATAGATTCATGGTCGGTGGCAGAGTGCAATGAGCTACCACAGGTTTTGCATTTAGAGAGGCGAGGATGACTCGGTGGATTTGGGTTGATTTGAACTTCTCTTGCATGGATGACATTGTCATGCTTGAGATGTCTTATGAGTGTGTTACCGCAAATATCACATCATGTGTTCATAAGACAATCATCGGACGATGATCATTAAAGCCACGATGTGGGCAAGGAGGAAAAGGCTTTGCTCTCAACTTTTGAGCTTTGGATGAAGAAGCATACCGATGACCAACTTTGGTGTAGTTTTCTTGACTAAGAGAGTTCACATATTGCAAGTGGTCGCGAGCCTGTGATCATCCTTTTACGAATCATGCAAAAAGGATTCTATAACAATTGTCGATGGTATGGTGGTATAGTGGCACAGATCACACTTCACTTGTTTTTGGTGGTGGCTTTTGACTTTGAGGAACTAGAGAAGCGACTTTGTCTCCTTGATTGGTTCGTGGACCTTTTCAATAGCTTCCATTTTGTCGGTTAGCTTCCTCACAAGTTCGATCGATTCTTGAATCGATCGACTTGATGGGACCGAGGATGTGGAATTTTCGGTGGGGTGGATTCTTGTTGATTTGGTTTTGATGGTTTTTTTTCAAAATGGTTCTACCAAGTCCAGACCTTTCTTTAGGAGAGTGTGGATTGTAATGTAATGGAGTAAGCTCAGAGTTAGGATCAAGACCTCAAGAGGTTCCAAAGGTGGAAGTGGTGCTTGAGATTCATCTTCGACTCGGAGATGTGATCGGTGCTCATTGGGCACATCCGGGAGTCCAAGCATGCTCTTTAGAGCTTGACTTTCGTGCTCTAGAATTCTTCCGAGTCAAAGTTAGGAAGCTTACTCTCGAGGATTAAGTATTTCAATCCAATCACCGGACTTGGGAATGCATAACATGTTGGTAATCATGCCACCGGACACAAATGGTTTAGGAGGCGGTCTTTGTTGTGAGAGTCGAAAGATGATGTTCACCTATGACTCTCTTTTTGCATCTGGGGTACCCACAAGATCAAAGACTCTTGGATTCTTGTTGGTCCAACTATCAATGATTTCTTTTTCTTTCTTAAGTTCGTCTTGAAGAGCCCGATTTCTTTTAACTAATTAGGTGTTTTGAATTTGTAAGGTGATAGCCTCAAGCTTGTTTTGTTTTAACACAAGTAACTCATCCCTACACTTATTCAATTCAAAACTTAGCTTGTTGTACTTAGAAAAAGATTTAGTCTTTGCTCCTCTACAAACTTAAGATCAACATTGATATAGTTCATATAGGATCGCCAATCGAATCATCATCCATAGAAAGTAGAATATTTACCTTCTTCATTGTGATGTTGACCCATTATCCATTTCTCGCATGATTCTTTCCAACAACTAGCTTGTCTTCCTCTCGAGAGGGCCATCGGTCTTACCGACATGCACCATTTCATCATCCGACGAGACCGGCTCTTCATCCCATCGAAGGTTTCAAAGAACAAGACCTTTGTTTTACCCCGCATGATTGAACACTTTTTGGTTACGAGGACCGGCCTCAAGTAATGCAAGCTTAGCTTTGATCTTCCTATACTTGGCTTCAAAATCTATTGTTTTGTTCGGCCGATTTATTCGAAAGTTTTGATGAGACCGATAGATTTTAGGTTGAAATTTGCTAAAGCCCGAGGACCGATTTGACCACGATGGTCTGTAAGAGGTTCGAAATTGTTTTGAAAAAGGTCCTTTGCAAAATGGCCTCTTTTGTGACACTTAAAGCATTCGGTGTCCTCATTTGCTTTAGCATTGAAAACCTTTGTTTCTTTTAATAAACCTTCGAGAGTTTGTAAGAGTGCCCTTTCACGAAATTCAACGTTCGGTCATTTAGGTACTCCTCACTTGATCTCTCATCGGGCTCATCATCCGAATTTTCTTGAAAATCTTGAACCACATTGTTAGAAAAGAAGGCGGTTGATATAGGTGAGGTGATGGTCGGGACTTCTTGACTTCCGATACTTCTTTAAGTCGGTATCGTTTGTTGATGAGGTTTTCCTCATAGACAAATTTTCCATAAATTTCGTGAAGTTCAAGAGTTTGGATGTGATTTACATTTCTAAGTCCACGAGAGAAGTTCAACCATTTCTCGTGGAGACAATTAACAAAACCAACATTTATCTCATGTTTGGATAACTTAACACCATCATTAGCCAGTTCATTTAAAAGAGTTTTGTAACGGTGTAAGTTCGAGAGAGTTTCGTAATCCTTAGCCACAAGGTATTATACTTAAGTTTCGTGTCCATTATCCTGTTTTCCTTGGTGTCGATGGACCTTCATGGCTATGGACCAGTCATCCTGGGTTTGTTTAGCCGTGTTACTGACTTATAATCGACTCCATTATATCATCGAGAAGACATGATATGATGATACTTTTGAGTCTTTGTGTTGGGATATGAAAGTCTTGAAGATATGAATCTATCAAGATATGAAAATCTTAAGTCGCAGCATCGGAAAACGTTAAAGAGTCAAAATCTTGCTAAAGACAAAGTCAAAATCTTGCACTATGAAGTCAAAGTACTGCAAGAACAAAGAACTGTTATATTCGTTTATGGAAAGTATTGTATTCTATGTTTAGATTACTTGTCGTACAAGAATACAAATTGTAAACCGACTAGGATATCCTTGAGCCTATAAAGGACTCCTAGATTGGCATTAGAGGTATGAGTCTATGAGTTTTAGAGTTTATGAATTCACAAGTTATTTAGTGTTTTGAGAGAAGTTCGATAATCTTAGAGTTGTTTAGAGTATCGCATAATAAGCGATTTAGAGTTTATAATAAAAGTTATTCTTCTTAGCTTTGTTAAGTAAATTCCGCGTATTTGATAAAGATTGCTCGGTGTTTCTTTGTTAATAACTTAGGATTTATCCGAGGTTATTAAACCTTAACAAGCTAGTTAAAGTTAGTTTGATTAAAGTATATCGATCCAACAAGTGGTATCGAGCTTGTGTGCAAACTCGACTAGGAAGAAACCTACTTCAACAATATTCAAGATGTCATTCAAGTCGTTCCACCACCCTCAATCACCTCACTCGTAATTCCAATAATCAAGATGGGAGAATATGATCTACGGTGCATGAAGATGAGGCGTTATATTGCCATTCGAGACCATGCTCTATGGAATGTAATTGTTAATGGCAATGAAGTAGTTCAGAACCTATTAATATTCTCGGACAACCTATAGCACCAAAGGCGGTCTTACCAAGAAGAACCCTAAGGAATCAAGAAAAGGCACTAAACATTCTCTTATCGCCATTCCGGATGGTCATCTTCTCAAATTTCATGATGCTAAAGATGATAAGCAGCCTGGGCCGCTCTCAAGACCAGATTGGAGGAATGAAGCCTCTAAGAAGATGCATGTAAATTTCTTTGAAGCAGCAGTTTGAAACTTTCACAGTGGGTGAAGAGAGAGTCTTGATCTGCATATGATAGGTTTCAAAATCTCCTCAACATGTTGGAGTTATACAAGGCGAATGTCGGTTGAGGATGCTAATTTGAAGTTTCTAAGGAGTTTGCCATCTACATGGCATGTGATTGCTACAATGATCGAGGACAACAAGGTTTGGATGTCATGGACTTTGATGATCTCTATCATCAATTGAAGGTGTATGAGCATGAGATGAGTGGTCAAACAAATTCTAAGTCTCACAAGATAGCTTTTCTATCATCGAAAGAAGGGCGTTACTTTTGTCAAAGTAATCGCTTCTCCTCAAGTCTTGTTTCTCAAAGCTTCTTTGTTTACAACCCCCTTCATATGCTCGCAGCCCCACCACCTACCACTTTGCACTCGATGAAGTTGTGTGCTCCTTCTTTGCACAACAAGCCGGTTTACATCACTTATGAAGAGGATCTAGCATGTTGAAGAAGATGCACTTGAAGAAATTGATATCGTGTGGCAAGTTGCTATGATCACCGCAAGGATCAAAAGTACATGAAGAAGGCAGGCAAAAGTATTGATTTCAAACCAAAACAAGGAATAACTTTTGACAAATCCCAAATTGAATGCTTCAATTGTCAAAAGACCGGTCACTTTGCAAGGGAGTGTAGGTTTGCTAAGTATCAAGCAAACAGAACATCCGAGAAGCCAAAACTTGAGCTCAAAGAAATTCCAATTCTTTGAAACAAAGGCTTTGGTTGCTCAAGAGAAGTTATCGAAGTTGTTGGGTGAAGAGTTTGATGATGAACCGGTGACTTCTTGTATGATAGCGATGGAAGATGCATTGAAGACACAGTGGATGCATTGGATTTGAGCATCGCTTTGATGAAGAACCTGAACATGCCGCTTTGGAATCGATGATGGCTTTGGAGGATTTGATTGGAGCAAAGAAAGTGAAGATGATCTGTTCTTCTTGCTATGGTGGCTACTTCACCAACTCGGCCTCCTATCTCGAGGTTTGTTCCAACTGTATGATTTTTATCTAAAATTACTTAATGATTATGTGATTGAAAGAGATAATTGTGTTAAGGCTAGATCCAAGTGGTGGTTATCAAATTACTTTAGAGTCTATGGAAGCTAAAATTATAACACATGAAAATAATGAAATGGCTTCAATGAAAAGTATGAACAACAGATTACCAGTTAAAACTTAGTGAATGGAAACTAAAGCGTAAAATTCTTTGAAATTGAGAAATTAACTAAGAGAGAGATGATCATTAGAAAAGTTTGTTGCTGGAATGAATCTGGTCATCCCATGTTACTTATGTTGAAAACAAAGAAGAGCATACATTAGAACCTGGATTAGGTTTTGGTACGAACTTTGATAACATAGAAGAAAAACAACCTAGTGATCGGGATGTGGCGATTTTGAGGACATAACCACTAGTGATGATGAACTCATTAACTATGTAGATACATCTAGTAATGAGGGCTCAATAAGTGAACCACCTCCGAGTATAAGAACGACAAGGGATATAATGTCGTCCCACATCCCATTAGTCATCAACCCATAAGGCCCGATGTTTCTCGATTTGGAGTAGGCAGTCTAGAGTTTAGAAAAAGATTGTTGCTCAATCTAGGTCCGAAAAACCCAAAAAGCGATTGCAAATAATGTTCAAAATCAAGCGGTACCTTCAAATCAAAGTCTTGCTCCAAGCAAGATCTTCAGAAAATCTTTTCAAAGCAGATCTTGCTAAACCTTTTGGGATAATTTTGGTCAAAACAGGTTTAATCATTCACCTAGAAGGCAAAATAATTTTGGACATAGACATAGACGAAATCACTTTGGACATATGGGTCAAAACCTATGTTTTATGTGTTATAGTCCTAATCACTTAATCAAAGATTGTGATCGACACTCGTAATACCTTAGAAAATTTCCAAAGAACGGATCTCACAACCACAAACCTACAGAGCACAAACCGGTTTGGAATAATTCAAATAGGATTAATCACAAAAACTTCACACGGATCACAGATACCCACATCGAGAAGACCTTTTCAAAACCTTCAAGTATCTCACAAGATTTTCCAAAGTCTTGCTTTAAACAAGGTCTTGATCACACTATTTGGAATAGGAATCCTAGGAGATCTCACTATCAACCTAGAAGGTATTACAATTCACATAGGGATCTAGATCACAGAACCACGTGTTAAACCAAAATGGGTTAAGAGGAAGGTATTCTTGAGGACACACAATACTTTCAACAAAAGTGAATCGATATTTTTGTGACACAAGAAAAAGCTAATAATCTTGTAAAAGAGATTTATGTTGAAAAACCGTAACGCGTTTTGAAAATCCACATGCTAAAGATCAAAAGATAATTTTGGATCATCATTTGAAAGATAGTGGAATTACATACTCAAAGAATTTGAGTTTGTAACTCCACAAGGAGCAATGTGTCAAGAATGGCTTGGGTTCCTATAAATCACTAACTCTTTTCTTTGTGTGCGTGGCAACCCGTAAGAGGAGCTTAAAGATCATCTAATTGTGGATAGTGGTTGCTCCGAAGTATGACAGAGACAAAGAGATTTCATCGATTTAGAAATATTAGTGGAGGAAGAGTTGCATTTGGGAATGATCCCAATGGAGGAAAGATTACTTGAAAAGGAACTATCAAAGCGGGGCTTATCGACTTTGAGAATGTTAGATATGTGAAGGAGCTTAAATTCAACTTGCTCTCGTCTCTCAAATTTGTGATAAAAAGCATCCCGTGTTATTCATCGACACGAATGTCTCATCCTTTCCTCGATTTTAAACCCGTTGATGATGACATGGTAGTACTTAGAGTACCAAGGACAAATGATGTGTATAGCTTAGATATGAAGAGTCTACATTCGTATGGAAGAGCCACATGTTTGGTGGCTAAAGCAACATCTGAAGAGGCACATCAATGGCATAGAAGATTGGGCCATGTTAATTTCAAGAATATCAACAAACTGGTCAAAGGCAATCTAGTTAGAGGTTTACCTTCAAAGACTTACAAGAATGATCAATCATGTTTGGCATGCAAGAAGGGTAAACAACACAAAGCTTCCTGCAAAAAGCTTGAGGAAAGAACTATTAGAGAACCATGGAGTCGTTACATATGGATTTATTTGGACCATCTCATGGCAAGTTTAAATAAGAAAAAGTCTTGTTTGGTTATTCTGAGATGATTGCGATGAGATTCGGTTGGGTTGTCTTTTGGGTTTTAAGGATGATACTTTTGATGCTATTCGAGATCGATTATAGCACTTGAAAACCAATTAAGACTTAAGGTTAGAGGTATTAGATGTGATAATGGAACCGAGTTCAAGAACAAGCTTATGGATGACTTTTGTGCAAATAAAGGCATAAAGAGGGAGTTTAGTATTGCTAGAACACCACAACAAAATGGTGTTGCGAGAGGAAGAATAGGACTTTGATTGAAGCGGCAAGGACAATGCTAGCGATTCCCATCTACCTATTCAATTTTGGGCGGTTGTAAGTCACGCATGTTATGTACTTATGAGTCTCGTCACCAAACCACGATGAAGACACCCTATGAATTGCGATGGGCAATAAACCCAACATTCGTTTTATGAAGCCTTTTGGATGCCCTCTTACTATTTTAAACACCATTGATAACTGGGAAGTTTGATGGCAAGTCCGAAGAAGGATATTTATTGGGTTATTGCACTAACAAGAAAGGCTTTAGAGTCTACAACGAGTTACTAAGAAGATTCAAGATTGTCTTCATGTTGAGATTTTAGAAGATCAATACAATGAGAAAGGTAAAGGTCCCGATTGGATGTTTGATCTTGAGGTTTTAACTCCTTCAATGAATTATGTACTGTTAGAAGAAAATCAACCTGCACAATGGAGAAGATTTACAATATGTTGTTCATGGGTTCATATTAGACTGATGTTGTTCATGATGAAGATCCTGTAAGTCCAAAACAAAGTCTTGATGTTCCCAAGCAAAGTCTTGATTCTCCAAAACAAAGCATTGTTGCACCACAATCCTCATTATCGGTGAGGATCAATCTATTCAAGAGGAACTTAATCAAATGCTTCTTCAAGATGTATTAGCACATTCTTACAATCGATGAATAAAGGAGGCTTATGAAGAGGCAAAGAAAAAGAACAAAGGCAGAGTGTACTCTCACAAGTACTTTGGACAAGATTTTCGACCAAAGTCTTGATGCACTGATGATGATACTTTAGATGATTTGGATGATCCTACCATGCACGGATTAGAAGAAGCGATGATGAGCTTGATGATGAAGGTATTTTCTCGATTCTAATGAAGGTGCTGATTATACTAATTTGGATGATGCATATGGAGTTCCACAGTCTCCAATCTTATGGATTCATAAGAATCATCCAACTGATCAAATCATTGGTCCATCTATTTCTGGAGTTATGACAAGACACAAAGCTAAGAGTTTCACAAAACCTCATAATGCTTTACTTAGCTTTGTCTACAAACAAAACAGGCTGAATCATAAGGACCATCAAACCTGCCTATTTACTTGTTTTATCTCTCAAGAGGAACCCAAGAACATTGCTCAAGCCTTGACTAAAGAAAGTGGGTTGAAGCTATGCAGAGGAACTTCTTCAATTTAAACTTCAAGAAGTTTGGGTTTATGTGATCTTCCGGATGGGAGAGAGTTATTGGAACCGGATGGGTCTTGAGTGAAAAGAGATGAAAGAGGCAATGTTATCAAAAACAAGGCAAGGTTAGTAGCTCAAGGCTACGAGACAAGAAGAAGGTGTAGATTATGATGAAGTATTTGCTCCGCCGCAAGGATTGAGGCTATTAGAATATTTCTTGCTTTTGCTTCATACATAGGTTTTCGTGTTTACCAAATGGATGTCAAGAGTGCCTTTCTATGGCACTATTACGTAAGAGGTGTATGTGAAACAACCTCCGTGTTTTGAAGATCCTAAACACCCAAACAAAGTCTACAAGGTGGTTAAGGCTCTTTATGGCCTTCATCGAGCACCTAGAGCTTGGTATGAGAGGCTCTCTACATTCTTATTACAACATGGATACAAGAGGGAGCTATAGACAAGACTTTGTTTATCAGAGAGACAAGAAGGATATCATGTTAGTTCAAGTCTATGTTGATGATATCATCTTTGGGGCTACCAAGCAGTCCATGGTTAAGGAGTTTGAGCGGTGATGCGAAGGAATTTCAAATGAGTTCAATGGGAGAGTTAACTTTCTTTTGGGACTTGAGTTAAGCGATCAAAGGAAGGAATTTTTATCGGTCAAGACAAGTATGTTACGTATATACTTAAGAAGTTTAATTTTGATGATATGAAGGTCATTACTACACCTATTAAATCTATCAATTCATTGGGCAAAGATGAAGATGGATGACTGTTGAAGTCGAGTTATAAAGATCAATGATTGGCTCTCTTATGTATCTTATCGCATCAATGCACGATATCATGTTTGCGCTTGTTTATGTGCAAGATATCAAGTCTCACCAAAGATCTCTCACATGAATGCAAAGTGAAGAGAATTTTTCATTATTTGAAACAACAACCAAAGTTGGGGTTGTGGTATCCAAAAGAGTCACCTTTTCACTTAGAAGCTTTTCGGATAGTGATTATGCGGTGATAATTATGATAGAAGATCAACAACTAGGGGATGCCAATATCTTGGAAGAAGGTTAGTCTCACGGCAATGCAAGAAGCAGACAATTGCAAGCAACATCATCTCCAAGTGAATATGTAGCTGCAAGATGTTGTGGACAAGTTTTGTGGATGCAAAATCAACTCTTGGACTATGGGTTCAATTTCAAAATACTCCTATCAATATTGATAATGAGAGTACCATTTGTATTGTGAAGAATCATGTATCATTCCAAGACCAAGCACATTCAGATTAGGCATCACTTTATCGAGATTGTTATGAGCACATGCTCATTAATGTTGTTAAGGTTTACATGAGATGACAATGTAGTGACTTACTCACCAAAGGCTTTGATGTTTCAAGATTCAATCACTGGTGGTGAGTATTGGCATGATCAACTACTAAGCTACATTTGAGGGGAGGACTATAAGGTGTTAGTATAGTCCTGTGTATTGCTTGAGGGAGGATAATTGTGTATCCTTAGTTTCTATGGAGGAATTTGGCAAAGCAATCTTGTTTTTCCCGAAAGTCTTGCTTGGAAAGTACTTGCTTTGGGAAAAATCGCATACGTGGAAAATAATTGTTTGTCGATTAAAATCTTGTTCCAACGGTTATATTGAGGGTAATTAATGCTAACGGTTGTTTTATTTTGGGTGTGATTTTTCAAATCTCACCTATAAATAACTACTTTCCGATTTTCCTCTTATATTCTATTTCTCTCATTCTTATTCGATTTAAATTTTATTGTGCTTACATAATCACCCATGGCGAATCGACCTCATTGTTTCAAAGCACAATATGGTCGCCAATTTAGACAAGACCAGAAGATAATGAGGCGTTTCATGATATTATTGATTATCTCACTGGTCGCCCATCGCTTATGCTCTTTTAGTGGAGCCGGATATTATTGAGTCTTGGATTCAAGAATTTTGGGCTCGCAAGAGAAAACATGGAGAATGAAGAATTTTATATTAGGGCTACAGTTGTTGGAAGAAGCGTGAAGATTATGAAGCATCTATTAGAGAAGATTTGTTGTTTCTTGATAATGATGGTGCTATTCGTTTTGCCAAAGAATTGATTTGGGAAACTTTTGGGCATATTGGTTATGAAGGTTCTTTAATGAACAAACATTGTAAAACAGCTTGTTTTGTCCTCAATGGAAGTTTTTAATACATGTATTGTTACATTGTATTAGTGCTAAAAGTACTTCTTGGGAGCGGTTTGGGTCTAATATAGCATCCGCTATGGTGGGATTAGCTACGAGATCGTATTTTTAAATTTTCCGAGCTAATTCTTGATGGCATGCTTTCTCACATCAATCATGGATCAAAATGGTTAATGTATCCTAGGTTTGTACAAGTTTTTACGAACAAACAACTTGATGATGTACCTAAGCCTCTGAGACTTATTGCTGTTATTGTTCAACAATCCAAGATTTTTACTTTTATGGCTAGAAGAAGTGATCTATTTAGAGGTCCAGATACACCATTAACTACTTCTATGATGGACGTTGTTCAGCCGTTAGAGCGATGATGAAGATGATGCGACAAGTGAAAGTCTCGCATCAAGAAACTGCACTGCTGGTGTATCGCCTCTGAAGGTCTTGCATCGCAATCCGCTTCTCAAGAAGGTCTTGCATCTTCACGAGTCTTGTTTCCCCAAGCCACGAGGTTCAAGAAGAAGTTGTAAGATCACCTTCTCCATCTCCACCACGATCATTCTGTTTCTCAATCGGAGGAACATTCACATATTCAAGGTGAAGATCCACATACTATACCTCGTGAAGGTTTATCTTTGGATAATTATGCTTTGACAAGGGAGATAGTTAAGTTGCAAAAGACTACTAAGGTTCAAACTAAGCAGATAAAGAAATTGAAGATCAAATTTAGAAGGCTAAAAACTTTTGTCTGGCCTTTGATTAAAGAATTTTGTATCTGGGTCAAATCAAAGAAGAAATCACAAAGGCAGTCCAAGACAAGTAAACACCAAAAGGTTCATAAACCATCATGTGTCAACTTGGGGAGGAATCTAGAAGAACAGAACTTGAAAGAAGATATGGTTAAAGAGAATGAACACGAAAGTTCTAAAAGTCTCAAGAAAAGATCAATCAAGATCTTGATGAGTATGTTCAAGTTCAAAATACTAGCGATGATCAAGGTCTTGAACAACAAAGTCTTGGTTTTCAAAGTACTTTCGGACAAGACGTAATTACTCCAAGAGTGTTAAATTTTGAAGAGGAAGTGGACCTTCTACAACAGTTATACAAGAAGAGGAAGCTATTCTCAAACCTATTCATTACGCAAGTGATGATGAGTTCATTGCTACAATTCTTGGAGATTTATCACAACCAAGAGGAGGAGTTACTATTCGAGATGTACAAGAAGAAGAACAACAAAGAACTTCTCAACTGAAATTGATCCTAAGGATAAAGGAAGGGTGTTTTGGTAGAAGTTAAGAAGAAGAAACCAACTTTAGTACGGTTAAGAGATGCTCAAGATGCTTTGAATGAACAAGCGACTAGAAAGATTCAAGAAGAGTTAAATGCTAAAGATAGAGAAGCTCGTGAAGCTCAAGAAGCTCGAGAATAGAAGCGACTCAAAAGGTACAAGATGAATTAGATGTTGACTCTCACGAACCATTACTGATCACTGTTCTGTTAGATTTATGCCAAGAAGACTTAATAAAGCTAAAGACGAAATGCTATGATGGCTTATCCGAAAAGTCAAGGGTATAAAGGATTGCGAAGTTTAATTATTTTGAGATGAAATGTTAGGAATTAGAAAATTCCATAGTGAAGAGTCGGTCACCCCAAATGTTATCTAGCTTAAGTTAGCTCGTAGACTTGTCGTTAGTTACGTTATTTATCAATTTATTAGTTAGTTATTAGTTTAGTTTAGCGTAGTGCAACACCGTGGAGGAAGGACGGGTCTTTACCCACCGTATCCACGATCCACATCCGATGGGAGGTCGTTGAGTGCAAGTATAAATACCCTTCCTTCCATGGAAGGGGTGGTGCTCTCATTCAATCTAACATTTCCTTTGAGTAAACCTCTAGCAAGAACACCCCCTCTCTACTTTCTCTCTCTAAAATGTTAAACATGTATTTTGATCATCCAAGACCACCCGAATCATCAAACACAATAATATTTGGATCCTAACAATTGGTACCAGAGCCATGGTTATTGTGTTTATTGATTTATTGTGGTTCGAATCTCATGTGTAAAACTGTTTTTATATCATTTTTTATGGTTCGAAAATGGTCTTACATTATTTTTGGTAAAACTGTTCTTGTTGGTAAAACTGTTTTTGTGAATCTGGTGTTGGTCGAATATCTGCTTATTGTCATCCTTATGTCCTAACAATATATTGTCATTTTATCATTTGGTCATTTTATGGTGGTCAAACGGTGTTTAGTCTTGGTCAAACTGGGTCCAAAAATTGTATCTTTTATGATATAGTGTTTCTGGGAATGTTTATTCTTGGTCAAACCTGTCAAAATGGAGCAGTTTTATGCAGTCTTTCTTCATAAAATGAAGCAGTTTCTGGGTCACTCTTCCTAGCGAGTTGTAAATGCAGTTTGTCTTCCTAGCGACTTGTCAAATAGTGTCCGGATACATTGTACTTTATATGTAGCGATTTGGTGTGGCGAGTTGTATCCCTAGCGACTTGTATTTACAAGTCGTGGCGAGTTGGCTATGCTAGCGACTTGGCTATGCTAGCGACTTGGCTATGCTAGCGAGTTGGCTATGCTAGCGACTTGGCTATGCTAGCGACTTGGCTATGCTAGCGACTTGACTCATTATCTAGCGACTTGACTCTATAAACTCGCTAGCGACTTGGTTCAAATTTGACCTAGCGACTTAGACAGAAAGGTAGAAGAAGATTATGTTTTGACTACTACCACCACAAAACCATATACCATTAATCACACTACTCAACCTCAGTTGCTACAAACATCATCAGTCAACAAAATCCAAAATAAAAAGTAAAGAATCTCAGATGTGCCTCATGCTTATTCGAAGCCTAATCAAGACCAACATGGGTACTTCACAGAAACAACATTCATCATAGATCCATGATAAGGAAAAATCAATCAAACAAAGACTCATTTCAAAACAAATGATCTCGACTTAGTTAATTTCATGGAACTCATGGGTTTC
Organism: Chrysanthemum lavandulifolium; assembly: GCA_022545495.1. Taxonomy (NCBI): domain Eukaryota; kingdom Viridiplantae; phylum Streptophyta; class Magnoliopsida; order Asterales; family Asteraceae; genus Chrysanthemum; species Chrysanthemum lavandulifolium. Next base: position 58,401,895 of record CM040238.1, on the reverse strand, counting down.
ATCAAGACCGAAAAGTCTTAAGCACGAAATCAAGTAATCATCACAGATCCGATTCATCTACCAATATAACAAATAACATTCGAAACATCCAATGGAAAAAGATGTCTCAGATTCAATGTTTATTTGTTTCAAACATGATTAAAAACGAATGAGAATCTTATTCATCAATGACTCATAATTAATTTATGAAGGTCCGATCTCAGCTTTGCTAGTTTTGTGAAGTGGTTTCTTCAAACACATAGATCTCAAAGGATCTATTCACAAACAAGCTTGTGCCTCATAGATCTAATTTGGAGTTTCACTCCTTTTTGAATATCCGAATATTTAAGATAAAACATCTAACAAGATTGTTAAATGTTTTCTCTTGATTCAGTTTAACTAAACAAAAAGGAATTAATTCGATGTAATGAAGTACCTACCCGTGTTTTTTCTAAGATCTTGAAGCCTTGTTTTTTCCTCAAACCATCCCTGTGGTGAGTGTTATTTTCGTGCATCATGTGGAGATGGATGTGCTGACTTGCTTATTGTGATAAGGCGATGGGTGTGGTTATTTTTTCTATTGACACTAATGATGTGATGCGTACTGGTATTGTTTTGTTCGGATATGTGTGGAAGAATTATGGGAGGCGGACAAAGTGTGAAGAGTTTTTAGGTTTTGATAGGTGACTGAGATGATGGTTGGAAAAGAGGCGTGAGTTAGTGTGAGTTATTAGGGTTAACAATGTATTTGGTGAGAGTTAAATATCCGGTTGATTAGGGTACTTAATGGGTGGGCCTGAAATTGGACATGAGTATTAATATCAATTAATGGGCCACATGTAATGAATCTGATTTGGACCTCGATATACTGTTACTAAGCTTGGATTGGGTGTGTTGAACGAAATATGCGATTGTGGCCTTTTTGTCTCTAATTCATTGAATCTCTTATGTGAACTTTTTGATGTGTTTACATGAAATCTAAGTCATTCAAGTTATAAATTGATCATGAGAGTTGATAATGATATTTGCTATTTGATGAGCATTGATGATGAGAATGGATGATTCAATTTGCGACTCAATGCAAGTTGATGATGAGAGTTGTTTTATGGGATTTGATTATTATGGGATTTGTCGATGTGATTTGATGATGTGATTTGAGTCGTTGTCTTATGAGAGTTTGGTATGTTGATAGGAGGTTGTGGTTGTAGGGGTTTTGTTACTTTGGCCTATACATCTTCACGAATCATATTTTGTCAAGGCTTGAATTTAAGATTAATTAAAGTTGACTACGGGGTTGTTGTTCGGTATTTCGTATTTGAATTTGAAGTGAGGTTTTTCGGACAAGTTTACTTATTTCGTCTTCTTTCTTTCTACCCTTCCGCGAAGATGACTTGTTTGGGCGTTTATAGAGGGTGATAAAGACTTGGCTAATTAGTTTCGTTTGTGATTCTTTCTCAACTCACAACGTAATTATCACTTCGGTGTCTCACACAGTTGAGGATATGTCAAGAGTTTTTGTACATCGGGTACACCGTTTCTTTTTCACAATGATTAGTACAAGTTTAAGTAACAAATCTGGGGAATTCTACTTCATGATCAAGTTTGGTATATCGGGTCTATTTCTCCATGTGGTCACTACAATAGCCGACAGATTGCGTGAATGATGTGTTTACCAAAGTGTTGATTGGATGGTTGATGATTTTGTTGATGCTAGAGTAAGAATCGCTGATGAACCGCTGCATGTTCCCCTAAAACAGATATTCACCGAAACCAAAATTGTCATAACACATTCAAAGCGATATTGTTTACGGTTTTGTCTTGATTTTGTAAAATCCATGAAAGAACCTATTTCTCGGTTTAAATCATAGACGTAAAATCCGTGACAATGGAAACATCTGGTATTAGTAAAGTGCATTTCGGAACTATCATACGGTTTGTTCTTGGTTTTGTAAAATCCATGAAAGAAACTATTTTTCGGTTTAAACTATAGAATTGTAAAATCCGTGATGATGGAACCATCTTGGAGAAAGGAAAGCATATTTGGGATCTCATTTGATGTTGGTGTTACGGTTTACGCTTGAAGAAGGGATAAAGGGTGTACTTCATAAATTGGATGTGTGTTTGGATATTCGTCATGGCAGTTTGGTTATTACTTAGTTTTATGGGGTTATGCTCATTTAACCATGGTCGGGATGAAACCATTATCAATGTTCATTTAAATGTCAAAGAAGGCTAGATTTGAGCAGTTCAGAAGATATGACAACGGCGTTAATTCAGTATTATTAATTTGAGGTTGAAGTGAATTATCACGGGCGAGTGTACTTAGTATCTGAAGGTATCGGGGATGGATGGATGAAGATTCTTCATGATCCTTGCTCGAGCTTATTATCAAAAATGAAGACTTGGAAATCTAGTTATTGTTGGGTGGCTTTTACTTTTTCTTTTACCACTTGGGGAATTGGGCTCTTACCACCACAAAATAACTATCACTTAAAGGAGTTACGTTGTAGTGCTCGATGTCACATTCAATTGTGGATTTTCAAGAGGTAATGTCGTCTTATACTTGATGGTTGGTTGGTTGAAGAGTATAGAGTACTTAGAGATTCAAATGGGCATGAAGTCTCGACACCGCTCTTTGTTACATATGTGCAAGTTTAAGTCACGAGTTCGGGTTAGTTTACTTGAGGTCAAATTCATCATATTGGGTTTCTCCATCATTTGTCACGACAAAGGGCCTCTTGAATGATAATGGGGTTGATTACATGTTTTGCTAAGAGAGCGAAAAAGAGAGATAATGACGTCTGCTCACATCGATTCGGGCCTCGTACTCTAAAGAAAAGAAAAGTGTACGTTCGATGCGCTTTATCTTAAAAGAAGAGAAATCTTCTTATGACGTTTGAATACTTGGTTCAAACCTCGTTCCTAAAGAAAAGAAAAGTGCGTGTTGATGCGCTTTATCTTACGAAGAGAAATCTTCTATTATGACCATTCTCATCAACATGCTTCATACTTTTCCATGCGCTTGGTCATCAAGTGAACCGGCTATCACCGATTGTTTTCTCATTCCACTTGCTCGATTATAATGAAGATGGCGACATCATGTCTTTGATTTTGCGGGAGAAGTGTGAATAGAACATTCGGATGACTTTCACTTATTTAATCAAGAATGGCAACTCCGTATGCAATTCTTGAGGGGAGAAGAAGTGTGAATTTTTGCATGGTTGATTGATTTTGAGAATATAAATGGTCAACGGCTCCAAACACATGTAAGAACCGATCTTCTTCTTATCGGGTCATCGTTACATGGTGTTTCTTCTATGAGCCGTTAGTTGACATCTTCAAGTCGATATGAGTTTATTGACAAAGTGCTTCCGGTTAATGCTTCACGTGCACATCAACATGATGATTCGAACAACCTACATTCTTGTTTGATGTGATTGTTTGCTTGGTGTTACCATTTTGTGTATTCGTTCTTGGCACGATTGCTAATTTCCTTGATGAACATCTTTACATTCTTGTTTGATTGGGAGAGATCTTAGTTAAGGGACTTGCAAGATGTAAGTTAATTGGGATGCTTTTGGTGATGTTCTTAATTTTTGTGAGTTGAAGATGTTAACTATCTATTCCCATTTGGACAATCTTGAAGAAGGTCGAGTCTGATCATTCTACATTTTACGCTACATGTTAGAAGACTTGAAGGCGAGTTGCATTTAACAATCTAAAGACTTCTTCTTTATTTGGGCATTTATCAAGCAGTTGTCGGTTTAGGGGGAGCACTAATTGGGAGAAAGTTATAAGTCAGATTCAATTCCTAATTAGACTTGCTCATATTCTTTAGCAGTGACTCCTCGAGATGTTGTTATTGACTATTTCACATATTGGACATTTGACACAAGTTGATTACTTCAGAGCTAATCATTTATCACTTATTTGAGATTGAAGTTGACTTTCACAAAGGTGTGTTCTTATTTGATAACTTGCTCGGGCTTAAGAATTTGAGTTGAAGACTTGGTTTATCTAGTTACCGGATCGAGGTGGATGGTTGAAGACACAGTTAACTATCACTATTAGGAGTTACTTTGTTTTACTCGATGTCACACGCATATGACGATGTGGATAATCGCAAGAGGTGTTAATGTCTCATACTTTGTTTGGGTAGTGAGTACTTAGAGATTTGCTTGAAGCATAAATTCTCTACACCGTTCTTCCATCATTATGTGCAAGCTTAAGATACAAATGTGGGAAGTTGACTTGGTTTCAAGTATGGTATATCGGGTTTTCTTCTTGATGGTCACTTCAAATTGTCTACATAAGGGTTGATAAAATAGTCGAGAGAGTCTTGACATGTTGATTCTCACAAGAGTTCAAGTGTTCTTCTCAAAATATTTCTAGTATTGGACTTACAAAGAGTTGTTGATTACGAAGTGTCAAAACCAGCAAGGAGTAAGGAGATAAGCACCTAAAAGCGAGTAAACTTGATGAACTTAATACTTCTAAGTAATTGAAGATATCCGGGAAGACAAATGTTATTATGCAGAGAAACTCAAGGTTTGACTCATGGCGAGTAAACTTGATGAACTTAATTCTTCTAAGTGATTGAAGATATCCGGGAAAACAAATGTCATGACCGAGAGAAACTCAAGGTTTTACTCATCAAGGCGTTTAGTGTTAGTATTTCATCTACGTGGGGAAGTGATGTTAGAAAGTTTACGAAGATAAAGAGGTACACTAGTGTGGTGATTTCGATGGTATCGCAATGATCGGGGAGAGATTGTGTACATTGGGGATGCTCAATGTTTCACTTGAGTGCTTAATCGGTGATTCGAGATATAATCACTTATTCGGAGTTGACATCCGCAGATTGTCACCCGCAGAGATAATCGATGACTTGGTCGCTTCTTCAATGTTATCGTTATTCATTCCTTGTGTATTGGTATACTTGGATACTTGAGCTTCATACACGATCATCGGGGAAGAAAAATGTGAACATGGGAAGGTGTTTTCATTCCCTCATGATGTGTATTCGGAGAGCTCTTGGATATTGGTGTACTTGGGTTCTTGAGCTTCATACACGATCATCGGGGAAGAAAATGTGAACATGGGAAGGTGTTCTTCATTCCCTCATGAAGTGTATTCGGAGAGTTCTTGAGCATTATACAAAGAAACCGACCGCATCAATTCAACTACTTGGGGAATTGTTCTCTTGACACCTTTTGGAATGGATTGCTTGGACCTCGGTGGAAAAGAAATTTGAGAAGATTATTTAAGAGTGGGATGATACGTTGTTGTTCTTCTGTTGATGATATAACCTCGAATGGAGATCCTCGATTATCGTTCTTAAATGGAGCGGTGGGATTTATGATAATGGTGTGCTTTTCGTGCACTGGCTAAGGCAAGCTTGAAATAGAGCTTGAATCGCTTTCTCCTAAAGGATTTTCGGTTTGGGGAAGTCGCCAGAGTCTCACTTCAGATGGTTCAATTTCTTTCTTATTCAAGAGCCCTTGGAAGCTTTGGTGGTGAATGTTTAGAGTTGATGAATTCTATCTTCTACGACGTCTTTTCGATATCCTTATCTCGGTACTCGTATCATCATCTTCTTATATTATATCATCTACTCTATCTTTGTAAATATTTATCAAAAACAAAATACAAAAATATAAAACCAACAAAAACAAAATAGAAAAATATAAAATCAACAAAAACCCATAAAAATCAGAAAATTTCAAAAATACCAAAAATATGTTTTCTCATGACATGTCTTCTGGTATCGATAACATCTACGGTCTTAGAAATGTCATTCAATAATGGCACGGGACCATAGATGAAGTTCGAGCAGGAGGTGTAAATATTCTTTTCTAAACATGTCTCTAAATATGGCTTAATTATTTCAGATGTAACCGCGCTTCAAACGATGGCTTCTGATTATTTCAGATGTAACCGCGCTTAAACGATGGCTTACGATTATTTGATTGTAACCGCGCTTCAAAAATGGCTTGCTATCATTTGAGATAGCGACCCGCTCTTAAAAGGAAGGAAAGTGCTACGCTTAAACAAATTTTCACAAATTTCGTGCACTTATCCTAAAACAAAATGAGGAAAGTATGTCGAAGGACTTGTTCCTACACAAATGTTTTTCCGTCTAAAATTCTTGAAAAATATTTGTTGTATTTCAAAAATGGTGGTAAATGAGTTGCTTTTAAAACAATCGATTCGAGTTTTTGTGAAAATTGAAAACTCAATCAATGACTTGACGCTTTTAAACTCTTCATGAAATGAGTCATTGATTGAGGGGATAATGTTTTCAAATCTATATCATCTAACGGGCTTTCTTAATTATCCTAATATGCTTAATTAAAATGATGTTAACCTATGTTGAAGGACTAGGTGCCTAGGATATGATTGCTAGGATTAGATGATTAGAGTTTGATGAACACATTATTCCATACATTTATATGATCGATTGATATGTTGCATTGACTTTTATTAGTCGATTGTTGTTTGGGTGATGTCGACCACCATATATTTGTATGTGTGTTCACTAACGTATGCGGTATATTGGTATAAAAGAATGTTCCCGATCCGGATCCCACAATTGAAGATGATTGGATGCGAAAGGAAAGGGTAACTATTTCTTGGGTTGACAAATGAAGAAACGGAGCTTAATTGGACTTCTATGGAGAGTTGGCATAAATGCAACGTAAGAGGTCTCACTGCATCAGCAGATGGTTTTCTTCTAAGTGATTGAAGAAACGGAGCTTAATTTGACCTCAGTTGGCATTCAAAATGCAACGTAAGAAGAAGTCTCACTGCATCTGCAGACGGTTTTTCTTCCAAACCCTACAGCAACAACAACAAAAGCGGCTCAACCACCTAACGAATCTTTGTGCAGGATACCATTTTTAAACAATTTTTTAGTAAATTGAATTAAATTGTTTTGAAAATGGAAAAATGTTGTTTTGAAAATATATTGGACTAAATTTTGAAAATCACCGGACTTCTTTTTATCAAAACTAAGTCACTCAATTATTGACTTCGGTCATCGATTGAGGGGGAGAGTGATTTAAACAAAATATTTTCAAACAATATCTCTTCATAAAAGTCCGTTTGTACGATTAAAAAGTGGTGATCTAAAGATTTAATGTTATGTCATGGTATGATTTTTCTTTAGAATCAAGGTCTTTCAAAATGAAATTTTTCTGTTCTTGTTTGATTGTGAAATTGTTTTATTTTACTAAAAGATCTCTTAAAACAATCATACCGACACTAACAATCTTTAATGTCTAAATCTGGTCCTTATCTATCATTTTTCAAAATTAAATCTTGCCACGTCTTTCCTCAAACTTTCTAAATGATTTAAATCAATTGGGATCCAAAATTCTATTTGGTTTGAAATTTTTGATCAAGGGAGAGATCGTGATTTAAATCTCAAATTTGTTTTAATGGAATCGGTTTTAGTCCTTTAAAGGCACTCCTGCCTCCATGTGCCAAATGATTTCAAATACACGATGCACATGTTGAGGAGGAGGATTTATCCAAAAACATGATGAGTATTTAAACTTGGCCACATATTCTCCCATGTTTTATAAACCTTATTAAATCACTTGGGATCCAAAATCTCAAAGGGTTTGATATTTTTGATCGGGGGAGAATTTGTGATTTAATAATGAAATTTGATAAAAGTTGATCGTTTTGATTCGGTTGTGCAGTGCTCTCTCATATGTGCTAAACGCTTTCGAATCTCGAAGCATATATTGAGGGAGCATTTTATAAGAAAATAAACTATCGAGGTACAAAAGCTTTTATGTTTTAACATAATGTACCTTGATTGTGTTTTCAAATGTTTTCTTAAATGGCTTTTGTGATCGTGGATGTGCTTCAAAGAACTCTTGCCTCTATGTGATAAAATGATTTCACTTATCCTATGCACATATTGAGGGGAGAATTTTACCATGAAAATCAAATGGCTTTTTCGTATGAAAATTGTGATCAAAGAAAATATTTCAAAGTCCTCTTGCCTCCTTGTGCTAAACAATTTCTAAATCATACGCACATGTTGAGGGAGGTTTTCTAAATGATCAAAACTATTAAGGTACAAAATGCTTTGATCTCGTATCACAAGTACCTTGATTGGTTTTCCAAATGATTTTTCAATTGGTTTCGAGAAGGAATGAACAATACCAAAAGACCGACCAAATTTACTTTATGCATGGTGTTATAAGGATGGTTAGGTTAGGTATTTGTTCCCACGATCCGCCGAACCGGAGGGATCTACCAAGGACAATCCACTAGATAGTGTAGAGTCCTTAGGTATATTGAAAAAGGAGAAAAATGAGAATATGGGAAGAGTGCGGATGAGGCAGAGCTAGTCTTGGAATAAACCCAACAAGGTTCTAGTAATGAAGTCTCGGTAAGCATGAAGGGTTGAAGAATGAAAAAGAAATGAATGTGAAAAGGGTGAAAAGAAATAGCCCTCCATCAATTCAACCTTAGGCGTAAACCGGGTTCAATACATATGCTACTGGTTGTTACTAAGGTAACATCGGTATTGAAGACAAGACGTCATGGACCCGATGATGCCTTTGCACTAAACTTCCCAAGCCACTCAAGTTCCTCTTAAAGGGCTTGTTTCATTCTCACGGGAACCGACATAATCTATCGACTTTCTCTTAGAGATGGTTGATATTGAAGTAGAGACCTCTCCCTAGTCTCCCACGAAGGAACCAAAATGCACTATTGAGTCTAGAGCCAAGAGATCATCCACAATATCTCGCTAGGACACTAAATTCTTGAAGACTTGCTTTTTCACACAATGTGGAAAGTAAGTATATATTAAGAGTCCCACGCATTATCCTTGTGGTATTGCGGAACATCCGAGTGATATGTAAAAATATTCACAATGAAGATGGAAATCCTTCTAGAGCCAACATCTAACAAGCTCTTGGTGGGTGACATGTGAAATCTTGCAAAAGATCAAGCTTGTGACAAGCGGATAGAAACGATGGGAGATTCATTCTTGAATCAACCTTGGTCCAGAATGGAATTGACGAATACTTTTGGAAAAACCGTTCGATGTGCAAACCTTCTTTTCTCTAGCACGTCGAATGTGTATTCACATTTTCAAATTCAAAAGTATCTCGATTGAAAATACTTTTAGAAAACCGTTCGATGTGCGAATCTCTTCTTTTTGCTAGCACGTCGAATGTGTACTCATTCTCTAATACAAAAGTATTTTGATTGAAAATTGATCTTTCTCATAAAACCTTCGTCGTATTGCAAAACTCTTTCTTCAAGCAATACGCGATTGTTTTTTTTCAAATCATTTTCATCAATCGGTGAATCTCAATTTTTGGTTCACTCACTCCGTGTTGTCTTCTTTGAGACGTTCGGTTTGAGAACGACTAGAACATTGCGAAACCCCTGTCAAGGAGATTCTTAGGAATCCTACCGATCACAGAAGATTTATCTTGATCAACGGGAACCGTGGGCCGTGTACCTCAATTCAACGAAAGTGATCAAAGACACTTTCGTGTGTTTTATTGCTAGCTCGTTGTTTGCGGTACACTTGACGGTTGCGGTGATCGAATTGAGGAGTCAATCCAAAGCCGCATGCTCAAAGATTCACACTTAATTTGAAGAAATCATGGTGGTGCATATCTACATAACACGGCTCGATATTTCATACTATGCTTATGCTTCAACCGCAAATATCATGAACCGAAGAGCTTCCGCTACTCGATGGAAAGATGTCATGATTCAAAAGTGTGAGCATGTCGGTCCGAAAGTCACAACTTCACATAATGGCAACACAATAAAGGGTGATCCAGAGATTTACTGTGGTTGATGATCTCAATGAAAGCTCGAAGATCATCAAAGATGTGGATAAGTTAAAGGCCTCCACTAAAAGTACAAATCAGTGCGGACTTTGAAGAATCACTACTAAAGCACAAAGATTGTTGAAATGAAGAATTGAAGTCTACGAGCTCAAGAACAAAGATAAAATAGAATGCTAGGATTCAAAATGTAAAACATGGGGTGACCTCCCTTAGGGGGAGATTGTTAGGAATTAGAAAATTCCATAGTGAAGAGTCGGTCACCCCAAATGTTATCTAGCTTAAGTTAGCTCGTAGACTTGTCGTTAGTCACGTTATTTGGTAGTTTATTAGTTAGTTATTAGTTTAGTTTAGCGTAGTGCAACACCGTGGAGGAAGGACGGGTCTTTACCCATCGTATCCCACGATCCACAGCCGATGGGAGGTCGTTGAGTCTTGTAAGTATAAATACCCTTCCTTCCATGGAAGGGTGGTGCTCTCATTCAATCTAACATTTCCTTTGAGTAAACCTCTAGCAAGAACACCCTCTCTCTAACTTTCTCTCTCTAAAATGTTAAACATGTATTTTGATCATCCAAGACCACCGAATCATCAAACACAATAATATTTGGATCCTAACATGAAAAGATTATATGATGTATGAAAAGCTAGGGAGGATTATAAGAAGGATGTTGCAAGCATCAAAGATTTTAGAGAAGAAGCTACTTGGATCAAGGCGAAAGAAAGAAGAGTTTGAAAAGAAAAAGGAAAAGCGAAGTTCTGGATGTTCGGTTCTCAAAGAAAGAAAAGTTGAATTAAGATCCGAGACTAGTGATGAATTAAGGAATTATCTCGAGTAGTATATTTTGATTATTCAAAAGAAGATAATGACATGAAGTTGAGCGGATCAAAGATTAGTGTTTTTGAAGTTGTGAAATCCAAGGATGGAGATTACATGATCTTTCATAAAGAAGATGAAAGCTTCAAAGTTTTCAAAAGGCTATGGGACTTATTGCACATTATAGATAGAGTAGACCTATTCTATTTATATCATGTGGTGAAAGCTTATTTTGAACATAATCCATTAGAAGGGATTGGTTTAGTTTTACATGGTGATCTCATAACCGCATGGGAAAGCGAAGAAGAAAATCGATGATGTTTGGAAGAATCAAGAAATTTGGGAAATTGTTTGTTGGAGATTCTTTGAAGAGTCCGGAGTTCATGTTTTAGAGTGGAAAATGGAACAATGATACACATGTTTGCGAGAAGAAGATATCCTCTCACAATTGAGCTCATGAGAAGGATGCTAGAGCATGGAATGGAAGTAGAAGAGGATAATGAAACCGCTTGTATGGTTATCAACTTGTTTATCAACCGGACTACTATTCTTGAGGATGATCAATAAGCGGTATGAATTTTATTTGAATAAATACTTGTTGATCGACAAGTATTTCATCAAAGTATTGTTTCAAGAAATAAACCGCTTAAAAGAATTTTAAATGAAACCTTTTGCTAAGTAATAAATATTTTGAAATAAAGGTTAAATAAATGGTTTTTGTGATGATAACATCAATAGGTTATCAATCCACCATGGTTACAAAAGGATTGGCTAATCCATGAGCAAACGGCTCTGGTAAAGATATATCAAATATGTTTTTAGTTGACAACTTGCTAGTAAGTTGTATGGTAATCAACTCACCATATCAGTAATGTGAAGAGTTGGCTAGCCCACAAGAAAATGGCTTGTGGTAAAGGCGTGGAAAAACATTATTGGTAATTAGTTCACCATTAGATAGAAGAACTAACTAGTCCGTAGGGTACGACTTTTGGTAAAGACAAAACAAATCATTGATAGGCGGTGGTTTGCTAAAAATCATATGGTTATCAATGTACCATGGTCTTACACATCAAAACATTCGGCTACTCCCGAGTTAATGGCTTTGGTAAAGAGACTAAAATCCATTAAGTTTTCAATGATTCACCTCTCACAGGAGTTAACACACCGGAAGTGATGAGAATAGTATGCAACTTAAACCGAATTAATGTACAAAATTGTCATATGTTGTTGTGTTCTTTGAAAAGATGGAGCTTCTTTGATGTCACAGTAAAAGAATAATTCTAAGAGATACTTTGACAAGCACGGACATTAAAGAGATACAATCCAAAGACTAAGAAACAATCGTCTTAAAGATGAAGTTGTTAAAGATATATTCATTAAAGGGAACTTGAAGTCAAGCAAGTAGAATTCAAGTTAGGGAGGATTGTTGGGATATGAAAGTGTGAAGATATGAAAGTAATGTAGTTGATAAAATCGGAAAACGTTAAAGAGTGGAAAAGTCATCAAGACAAAGTCAAAGTAATGCACTATAAAGTCAAAATCTTGCAAGAACAAAGAACTGTTATATTCGTTTATGGAAAGTATTGTATTCTATGTTTAGATTACTTGTCGTACAAGAATACAAATTGTAAACCGACTAGGATATCCTTGAGCCTATAAAAGGACTCCTAGATTGGCATTAGAGGTATGAGTCTATGAGTTTTAGAGTTTACGAATTCACAAGTTATTTAGTGTTTTAGAGAAGTTCGATAATCTTAGAGTTGTTTAGAGTATCCGCATAATAAGCGATTTAGAGTTTATAATAAAAGTTATTCTTCTTAGCTTTGTTAAGTAAATTCCGCGTATTTGATAAAGATTGCTCAGTGTTTCTTTGTTAATAACTTAGGATTTATCCGAGGTTATTAAACCTTAACAAGCTAGTTAAAGTTAGTTTGATTAAAGTATATCGATCCAACACTTTGGTCCTAGTTGACCACTCTCCTTTCATCCTGAGTCCACTGAGTTTCAGGTTTGGGCAAACCTTCAGCAGTCTTTGGGACAAATGGACCCTCATTAATACATTTGATATAATAAGGTTCCATCCCAATCAAATAGCAAAGCATACGCTTTTTCCATTTGTTGAATTTGCCAACTTCAAGTCTAGGGCACATTTGAATAAGCTCCACCCTTTTATCGACTAGTTGGGGTACATCAATTTCGACCATAGGAACTCGATTTAAAAGCGTTTTAGAAGCGGCTTAAAAGGTTTTATAATCACCTTGCTCGATACCACTTGTTGTTCCTTATTCACTATTGTTTAAAAACAATTAAGTGCTTAAAAATAGTTTAATGTTGAATAATGATGAAAGTAATGTAAGTAACACACACAAAGTAATTTTCAACATCATATTCTTATTAGAAATAAATCAAAGAATCGCTACCCAAGTACTTGAGGAATAGTACTTGGGATTGAAATGACAAAGTTTGGGGTGACTCATCTCTAAGCTCAAAGCTAAGTCCGAGCACAACTCTTAGAACCCACCGAGCTAGCTCAAGGATAAAGTTGTATTGGAGGAGTGAAAAGTTGGCTTGTGTGTATGTGTGTTTTACAATTCACAAGCTTAAACTTTTCACTCATTCTCTTATGCTATTTATACAAGTATGATTATTAACTTTAACCTAGAAGACAAAAACATGGATCACAAAGAAACACGAATATTGATATATTCGTTATCGCTCACCTTTCTATACTAGGCGGTGAAGCTTTTCCTTGACAGAGAATCGCCGCTTACTATAAATGGGAAGATATGATCTTGATAGATTGAGGCGTGTATAGACGGATAAACACTGAGGACTTAGTTTTATCTGGGTAAAACTTTCCCGCCTAGTCCGGCTCATTCTTGATCTTTAAAGCCTTCGATCTCTTCCTTCGCTTGTCTTGATGTTTAACAGTTGAGAGAGTCGAAGGGATTCGGTGAGTTATTGTCATTACTCACTGAATCCACTATCTTCTTCTTGACTTAGTCTTCACCCTTTAAGTTCCGCCTTGCAGTGGAGAGGCTCCTTCTTCGCCTCATACTAAGTGACACGAAGATAGCTCTCGAGAGACTATGGGCTCAAGGACACGATTGTGTTTAACGGATTAAACACTTAGGTTATTTTCTATTCAAATCCTAGTTTAAGGGGTTTGGGTATTTACTTGAACCCAACATAATGTTTAGCCTATTTATTTGGTGCTTGTTTCATAATGAGTTATAGAACCAATTGGTTTGTTGTATATTTTATTTTCAATGGCAAATTTAGAGTTGATAGGTAATTTATCGAATATCGCAGTTCTTCAAAATTGCATAATTGCACGCGCTTGTGGTTTGTGCAGCGTGTGAAGATGATGCATTATCCAAAATGCTATTCGGTTGTTGCCAACATTTGAGGAGGGTAATAGCGAAGAACCATACAATGATGGCAAACATGGAAGCTTATGGTGCTAATGGAGTTGCTTTGGAGTCACTTGAAGCTTTAAGAAAACCCAAGATAGACATCGGTTATTGCTTGCAGAGTTAAACTATTTGCTAGATGAGCGAAAGTGGGTGCCCGTGAGGAAGAAGCTAATTCCATTAAGATGAATGAGTTTAAGTAGTTGTTTGGGTTTAGGTACTTGGTTGGTTTTAATAATTTGAATGTTTTGTTTGTTTTGGAATGATGATATGTCAAAGAAATATATATTTATTTCATGGCAAATGATATACTTGGTGTATTTAAATTAGATTAATTTTATTTAAAGTTTCATTTAACACATAGTGGAAATGTTAGTATATAAATATAAAGATAATCTATAAGTTATTACCATTATTATTATTTTTTTTTAAATTAGGATGTTAATGCCAAAGCATTGTATATATAGGGACTGGTTTAGATCTACTTAAAAGATGAAGGGTTTGAATTGCAAAATGAGATAACTTCCTAAATACTGCATACCAGATTTTTGCATGAAGAATATGAAAGGGCTACAGTAACACCCAAATTAAATTTCCCAATGCCTCTTGAGTTAGTACATTGTAATTATGTATACTTACAAAACCATAAACACAACCATCATAACTTAACCCTATACCATCATAACTTTTAACCCTAATCGGAAAATGTCTTCCACACCTAACATTGACGAAATGAAAGCTACAACAGAATCAGGGAAGCTTAGCGATGCTTTTAGGCTTTTGATTATGCAAGACATTGCGAGAGGAGAAGAAGTTGATTGAGAAGTCGGGAGAAGAGAGCACCATTCTCGTAGAGATCATTGCAAAAAAGAAGAAACAATCGATGAGGCTAGAAGATTGTTTCCTTCTTTCAATGCAGTTGCAGCAACAGGTGAGTTTGCCCTTCGTGAGATCCAGTTGAAGGACCGAAGAAAGAATGACTTGCTTGCTCAGTTGTTGGTGCTATGTCGTCGGAGTTTGGCGGAGAAGGGGGATTTTTTGGAAGACTTGGATGAGGCTGATGATTCAGAAGATGAAGCGTAGGAAGATGTGGGGGGTTGTGTTTTGATGTAAATTTTATGGTTGTATGTATGGTTTTATTGACTGCTACTCTATTATCTTAACTATAAGTTTACTGGTTTTAGATTTGATGGTCTAGTAACTTGAAGAAGGCAAGTTTTTTTATTTAGTTATTTACTTTTATTATAAAATGGTCAAGTAGTGTGTGTGTTGACTTTAAGTGTTTCACACATCTATTTCACTTTTACTCGGTTCAAACACACAGTTACATTCAAACCTCCGATCTAGGGTTTTCAATCAATCGAAAAATCAATCAAAATAAATGTTAAGCAATCAAATATTATTGAGGGCTATTATAAAGTGCTTGATTATCTGTTGATTGAGCCTAATATCTCGGTATTCTATTTGAATATGATAGATTGAAAGGCGAATGTTTAAACGTTATAATTTATTGCAAGGTTGTTACTTTAAATTTGCTTTGTTGATTTATAATTGATATTGTGTTATGTTAGTTTCGATTCAATCTCGAAAAGCAAGTATATGTTTTAATGATAATTTGATCGAGTTTATTAATTTTGCATTATAAAGCTCGAATCTTTTGTTGTTTTATGTTGAGATTGGTAATCATTGATCCGGTTTGAATAAGTGTAAGATCAATTTTGATTTTTAGTGATAATCCATTAGGGTTTGAGCTTTTTGGGGTTCAATGATTTTACATTATAAAGTTTAGAAGCATTATAGATGTTTTGGCATTGTTTAATTTATCTTTCGATAAGCAACTAAAAATAAGCACTTCATGAAATAGTGTTTCGATATGCTTATGTTGTAAAAGATGTTATGGATGAAAACGTGACAGGATAGCTAGTCTTTGTGTATTTTAAGATTTTACGGTCTAAAAGCCATTCAAGTTTATCTCAAATAAGCACCTTGAAACATGAAAACAGCTTAGTTTGCTCCAAGATATGTATCAGGATACGCACTATATGAATTAGACATGACAAACATTAACTCACACCATAACTTTACCTAGTTTGTCATCTGTAGCATAGTCTATCAACAAAGAACCTTTATTGCTTCAAGATCCTTTGGAGGAGTTCATGTATGTTTCTAAGTGTGTCATTGTTTTGTTTATGATTAAACCGAATGAAAGGGAGGTTAGAAAGTTATGTTTCGAGCTTTCCTTTTAATTTTCGGATATATATAGAAGCTAAGTTTCGATAAAGATTAATGACGATCGGTAGGCGAAGGTTTTTGTCTTGTTTCGCTTTTTGTTTTGTAAAAGAAGCTTGTCTTCTTATAGATTTATGAGGTTATGAGTTCAAGAACATGAGATATTTGTAGATCTTTAAATATATTAAAGTGTGTTGAACAAAATCAAGTATTAATTTGTTTTCCTTTTGTTTTGAATCTTGTTCTTGGTTTAGATATAGATAATAGGTGGTGAATAACGGTGAGATGTGACAAATTGTATTTAGTTGAAGTCATGAGAATATTCGCTTTTTTGTCGGTATTAGTCACTTGCATAGGAAAGCGTATTTGTTGGATGATTTACGGCTCATTAATTGATCTAATAACAGTTACGTGTTATACATGCGATGGGTAGGTGAATATCGATGTGGCTTTAGCCGATGTAAATAATGGGGCGCCGAGGATATTGCGATGATATGAGAGTTGGTGTTATAACGATGTTTCAAGCTTGATGGGTGTTTTGGTTTCGTATACGCAAATAATGAGACACTTCGTCAATGAGACAGCGGTGCAAAATGCTCATGATCGATCGCTTAACAGTCAATAAGGTATGCATTTTATTAGTTATTGACTTTTGATATTTTATGCTGAATTAACTGGTAGTATAATAACAACAGTTGGGGTATGCATTATTAAACCTGACCAAACAAAAAAGGACGCAAATTGCAGTTTAAGCATTATTCATTTTAAAAACATAGAGAATAACATACCAAACTTCAAGAAAGAAATCTATGAAAATAACTTGTTAAAAATACTACTTGAACACTTGAGTTTAGGTATCAATAAGCTTTCCATTGTTATTGCTCCTTATAGTTGCTGCCATAAGAGAACTCTATATGTTCACAGATTGCATGATTGTTAGGATATATAACCTGCAACGGTTCCACATCCAGAACTATTGGCGGTGCTAACGACAAATCCAAATTGATGCGTTTTTTTTCCTGTATGTAGCTTTGAAAAAACGTCGTCTTAATTTTTTCGTGTTATTCGTAATTGCTAATGCTGGATCTTCCTTTATCCGTCTTTTTTCTTCCTGCAGTTTTGTAATTATGTCTTGCATATTTTCATTAGTATTTGAATCACCTTCCTTGCCCTATGAAAACCAAGTTGGATATCACAATATAGAAAACATATGAATGCGCATTATAAAAGCATAGTTAAATGTTAATGTTTGTGACTTAAAATATGTATATATTAGCGAATAGGCAAAACCATTTTTATAAGATTGAAATCATTATTTTATCTGGAAACATTGAAGATTGCAGATTCAAATCAGGTTTGTGGTATGAAAATCAGAAACAAAATTTAGTGTCAATTAATTGCTAACCTGAAAATAGTTAATTAACTTTTCTAAACTGAGAAGTTTTCGATATGGCCAAGATTTAATTCCAACCGATCGACAATGCACTTTAAAAAGAGACGAACCAACATGAAAGCATTTTGCAGCTCGGTGTAAGGGCATATGAAAGTAGTGTGAGACGACATCCCTGCTGAATGACATAGTTTTAGAATGTGGATATCTGATTTCTGTATGATAAAAAAGGAGTTGAGATGTGTATATTACTGAGATAAGTTGGTTTTTAAATGTCTTATCAAACTTTTGAACTGACTTGAAATTAATAAAGGGCATGTAACTCCTAATAAATCATAAAATCAATTTATTATATATTTATGTGAACATTTGTGCATATTATTAATATTATACGCAATAATAGCACTTGATGAGTATGCGATTAGGTTTTGATATGGGTGGTCAAGTTATTATGTGTCTTTTAACATGAGAATATAGATAATGGACCTTTGTTAATAATTGGGCCAATACTATAAAGTTTATGAGTGTTTGTGGCAAGTAATAAAGTTATAATAAATAAATGTGCTGAACTATCCATATGTGTTGCCATTCAAATTTTATTATGTGTATCTGAATATGGAAACACAAACAATGCATATATGAAATAAAATGTACCACCTTATTATATTTAATATCTGAACATTACATAGATATGCTAAGATAGGCTACTGAAAGCTTCTTTGAAAACAATGTTACGTGTGCAGTTCTTAAGTCTAGGGTCTTTGTCTTCAATCATTAGTATCTTAAGGTCGCCGAGTGGTAACTCTAGACTGGCGCCACATAAAGTTGTCCATGTGCAAACACGGAGTAGGCAAACAGAGGCCAACGTAAGTAAGTGATTGACCTTGACTTTTGTTGATAGTCATCGCACAACATGCTCTTACTGTGGAATTGTCGCCGTTTTAGGATAAATGGCCATTTGGATTGCGTTGATGTTAGTATAATCCTGTGTATAATGACATTGTCTCCTATATTTGAACTCGTATGATCGTTGCGTGAATAACAAATTGGCCTAAATCTGTTATGATCAATCTTGTTCCATTACACGTAACTTTGCTTGGATTGATGTTACGCAATAGCATAATGGGTAGTTCCTTTTTAAGTGAAGTTCATGTGGGGGCATCCGGGAAAATTTAATGAATTTAGAAATTCAATCGGTACAGTCATGTTGATCTAGATTGTGCATAGATGCCTTGCAAACTTCATCCGCTATTATATGTAACAGAGTCCCTTTAATTATTTAAACATATAATCATTGATAGTATCGACATCATCATTCAGGAGTTAGGATTGCCTTTCTTTGAGATACACATCGTCGGTCTGTCTTGTTGTAAAATCGGGGTATGTCTCGCTACAATTTTCTCGATAGGACGGTCCCATGATTGGATTAGGAAAGTTTCGAGAATGTCGATCCAAGATGGCTCGTCCTCATCTTCTTTACATTTTGCCGCAAATTGCCATCTCCATGCCCAATACCCATTTATTGAAATCTGTTTTCGAGTATCAAGCGGTCCATTCTCACTATACTCATTGACCCGCATACTCCGTGTAAGGGTAAATACCTTGCAATGCTTCCACAACTCGGATCGGTTTATACATGATTGAACAATGGTCGACTGCTTGCTTTTGGTATAATGGCAAGACTTGACGAAAGTCGCCTCTAGCAAGACCGTCACACCCCAAATATTCGTTCTATACTTTCAAGGTCATGATATCCTAAGATATCTCTCGAGTCTTGTCCAATGCCTCAAAAGCATATTTTGGGTCATTGGAGCTTCATCCCGTATAATTAGTTTCACTTGTCGCATGAGTTCGACATATGCGTGTTTTGTTTTATGTCAGATGCGTCTTGCTTTCTAATAATTCAAGTGGTATAACAAAGCGACTATGAGCCGTTCTCCACCGGTAGCAACAATGAAGCAATGCCTATACAATTTAATGACACTTATCGCCGTGAATTGTTTAAATGTGTAAGTTAGTTGTTTATTTAAATTTAGTATAAATACATACACGAAGATGCGACGGCAAGCACTATTTTACGCTCGATCTCACCTTGAGATGATAGTCTTGTATAAAATGTCTTTCCGGTTCCTCCGGTCCGTACACAAAGTAAAATTTCCTTCATTACCATTTCTGATTCAATAACCTCCTCATAGATTAGACGTTGTTGGGTGTTTAATGATGAATGGAGTTGTTGATGTTGAATCTTACTTTCCTTCATATCATAAGCCTTCTCTTATGAGACGATTGTCCATATTGGTTAGCAACATTGGGTCCGGTAGTGGTAAATCTTGAAAATCTCCTAAAGATCTTCCACAACTATTTAACAACTCTTGTATTTCAAGCAAACAATAGTTCCAAGTCGTTCATCATCCGGGCCCAAGTTAGGTAATCGAACATTTTCCTTTTCTTGTGTAGGATATCCTCGCTAAAAATACCCGCTTTTCTTCCCATAATTTTAAAGGTGCGACATCACAAAACAATAGAATTGTCACAAACATGTCACGGAGCTGTGGTTCAACATCCACACACTTGCTTCGAGATATTGCATCGTCCATTACGTGTCATCATTTAAAAGGCCATATGCAAAACATGCTTCCTTGAACGTGGAACATAACTGCGTCGTTAAATCATGAGTTTTCAAAGGATCGAGGTCCTCTGACAATGTTCAACAACATTCGAAGATAGTATCGTTCTCCAGAAGCCGGATGGGAGTAAACAATCCTCCCAATGCATTTATGCTGCTTTCGTTCTTTCCACATTTTGTCTTTCTCATGCCACACATAATGTGCATGTATCTCAGAATACGTGTATTTATTCGCTTCTGTATCACGCACGTTTAAGTCAAACCAATCAGTGAACATGGTTATATCGATGCCTTCCCTTTGAATTAGTGCTGGTAAGCTTTCTGAATCACGAAGTGTGATTGCATGCTGATTTGGCAGGTGATAATTGAGTTTAATCACTGATGGATCTGAGTAATGGATGTCATAGGAAAACAAACGCCATACCGCCTCACATGGAGCTAAAAAGCGACAATTCAAATAATTCTTTATTTCGCCCACCTCCAAAATCTTGACATCTGCTGACCACCATTGTTTTTTACATTTTCTTGTATAACAATTGTGGCTCTATCAGGACCTTTATTCAAGTACTTGAATAAGTACTTAATTGCCTTTGATTGGTTGCACCATTCTACGTTGATGTGGGCTTGGTATTTTATAAGGAGATAACGGTTGTGAGGAACCACATATATGTTGTCGTATTTGAATTTGCCTTTTATATGGTAAGCTTTATTATCCCTCCGACGATAAATAGCATAACCATCACTATCGACCATTGTTTCAGCAACGAAAAGTTTAGGAAAATGTTTGGAGCATTTACCCTCAGATGTACATGGTGCATGTTTAGCATCTTTACCGCAAGGACCATGTAACATAAATTCAGTTTCCACTTTATACCCGTCTGGATCATTCTCACGACATGGTATTTCTGCCGTAATTATATCATTTATCTGGGACGGGGATTTCCATTTAAATCTTTCTTCTAGGC
Source organism: Chrysanthemum lavandulifolium (assembly GCA_022545495.1). Classification (NCBI taxonomy): domain Eukaryota; kingdom Viridiplantae; phylum Streptophyta; class Magnoliopsida; order Asterales; family Asteraceae; genus Chrysanthemum; species Chrysanthemum lavandulifolium. The sequence goes on along the minus strand of CM040238.1, from coordinate 58,380,646 downwards.
ATAGTAGGATGTGAGCATGAGGTAGTCCACGTTTCTGAAATTCTATTACATATACAACTGAAATAAAACAGAGAAACAAATAAGATAATACCTTAGTTTGTTATAAAAAAACAGACATATTGCCATTATTAGGTAAGTTGCATTACCTCCCCGGGACTTGCCAAAAATATGGCGTTTTGTAAGATCATTTAACAATTCAGTAAGCTTAAGCTTGAAAACGCGCGTGGACACTTCTGGACGGTCATGTGCTTTTTGGCCCGGAATGTGCTTTAACATTTCTGAGATTTCAGGCCACTTTGTATTAGCAGTGAAAGTGATGAACAGGTCCGGGTTTCCATATGTTCGACATATAGCCATTGCGTCCTGGTAGTTTTGCATCATATACCTTGGGCATGATAAAACTTTTGGTAGGACGATTCGTTTCCCCAACCCGCCAGTATTTGTATCACCTCTTGTTATGTCACACACGTTGTTATATAAATCCACACGTAACGTATCTTGATTTTTCCTATTCCATGTTAGCCTTTGCTCTCTTACCGCATATGCGCCAACCAAAAGCTATTGCAATAATCGCCACCTCTTAGCAATGTATTTCCTTGGTTATTTCGATGTTGTATGATGTATGAGTAGTACTCTTTCATTGTAACAAAAGGCCTTTTGGTTTTGCGCACACCTTTGTTGTTGTGATACAGTATCTTTTCATGATACCCGTCCTCTCCATATGGAAATAATAATGGATATTGGAGGGCCATTGTTGGATCGTGAATATTATGTTGTTAGATGATTCGGGTGGTCTAGGACAATGATTAAACAAGAAAGCCATTAGAGAGATGAAGAGAGTTGAGAGGAGGTTCCTTGAAGAGAGTTGCTTTAGAAAAGTGAAAGGTTTATTCAAAAAGCCACACCCTTCCATGGATGGAAGGGTATTTATACTACAAATTACACGACCTCCTATCGGCTGTGGATTAGGTATACGATGGGTAAAGACCCGTCCTTCCTCCACGGTGTTACACTAGACTAAGCTATGCTACAAATTAACTAATAAACTACTAAATAACGTAAATAACTATATGTCTACGAGCTAACTTATGCTAGATAATAGTTGGGGTGACCGACTCTTTTACTATGGAATTTTCTAATTCCTAACAATCTCCCCCTAAGGGAGGTCACCCCATGATTTACATTTTGAATCCTAGCATTCTATTTAATCTTCAGTCTTGAGCTCGTAGACTTGAATTCTTCAATTTCCGTAATCTTTTGCTTTAGCAGTGATACTTCAAAGTCCACATAGTTTAGTACTTTCAGTGGAGGTCTTTGAACTGATCCACATCTTTGATGATCTTCGAGCTTTCATTGAGATCATCAACCACATTAAATCTCTGGATCACCCTGTGTAGTGTTGCCTTCATGTGAAGTTGTGACTTTTGGACCGACATGCTCACACTTTTGAATCATGACATCTTTCCATCGAGTAGCGGAAGCCTTCTTGGTTCATGATATTTGCGCACAGTGAAGCATAGTATAAAATATCGTAACCGAGTTATGTAGATATGCACCATCATGATTTCTTCAATTAAGTGTGGATGTTGTGAGCATGCGGCTTTGGAATGACTCCTCAATTCGATCATTTGCAACCGTCAAATGTACCGCAAACAACAGTTAGCAATAAAACACACGAAAGTGTCTTTGATCACTTCGTTGAATTGAGGTACACGCCCACGGTTCCCGTTGATCGAGACAAGCACCGCTGTGATTAGGTAGGATTCCTAAGAATCTCCTTGATGTGGTTTCGCGGATGTTCTAGTTGTTCTCAAACCGAACGTCTCAAAGAAGACAACACGGAGTGAGTGAACCATCAAATTGAGATTCACTTATTGATGAAAATGATTTGAAAACAATCGCGTATTGCTTGAAGAAAGAGTTTTGCAATACGACGAAGGTTTTGTGAGAAAGATCAAATTTCAATCAAAATACTTTTTGTATTAGAGAATGAGTACACATTCGACGTGCTAGCGAAAAGAAGAGATTCGCACATCGAGCGGTTTTCTAAAAGTATTTTCAATCGAGATACTTTTGAATTTGAAAACATAAGTACACATTTGATGTGCTAGAGAAAAGAAGGTTTGCACATCGAATGGTTTTTCCAAAAGTATTCGTCAATTCCATTCCTGGACCAAGGTTGATTCAAGATTGAATCGCCCCATTGTTTCTATCCAGTTGTCACAAGCTTGATCTTACGAGAAGATCTCACATGTCACCCACCAAGAGCTTGTTTGATGTTGGCTCTAGAAGGATTTCCATCTTCATTGTGAATATTTTCATATCACTCGGATGTTCAGGCAATACCACAAGGATAATGCGTAGGACTCTTAAAATATATTCTTACTTTCCACATTGTGTGAAACAGCAAGTCTTCAAGAATAGTGTCCTAATGAGATATTGTGGATGATCTCTTGGCTCTAGACTCAATTGTGCATATTTGGTTCTCGTGTGTCGGAGACTAGGAGAGGTCTCCTTCTTCAATATCAACAATCTCTAAGAGAAAGTCGATAGATTATGTCGGTTCCCGTGAGAATGAAACAAGCCCTTTTAAGAGGAACTTGAGTGGTTTGGGAAGTTGTAGTGCGGTCGTCCTTTGGGTCCATGACGTCTTGTCTTCAATACCGGTGTTACCTTAGTAACCACTAGTAGCATATGTATTGAACCCGTTTCGCCCTAAGGTTGAATTATTGGAGGGCTATTTCTTTTCACCCTTTTCTCATTCATTTCTTTTCATTCTTCAACCCTTGATGCTTACCGAGACTTCATAACTAGAACCTTGTTGGGTTTATTCTAGTACTAGCTCTGTCTCGATCCGCACTCTTCCCATTTCTCATTTTCTCCTTTTTCAATATACCTAAGGACTCTACACTATCTAGTGGATTATCTCGGTAGATCCCTCCGGTTCTGGCGGATCGTGGGAACAAATACCTAACCTAACCATCCTTATAACACCATACATAAAGTAAATTGGTCGGTCTTTTGGTACAGTTCATTCCTTCTCGAAACCAATTGAAAAATCATTTGGAAAAACAATCAAGGTACTTGTGATACGAGATCAAAGCATTTTGTACCTTAATAGTTTTGATCATTTAGAAAACCTCCCCCTCAACATGTGTGTGTGATTTAGAAATTGTTTGGCACATGGAGGCAAGAGGACTTTGAAATATTTTCTTTGATCACAATTTTCATAGAAAAGCCAATATGTCTCCCCTCAATAGGATAAGAGAAATCATTTTAACACATAGAGGCAAGAGTTCTTTTGAAGCACATCCACGAACACAAAGGCCATTAAGAAAACCATTTGATAAATCAATCAAGGTACTTTATAAATTACTTTAAAAAGCTTTGTACTCGATAGTTTATTTGCTCCCCTCAATATGTGCTTCAAGATTCAAAGCGTTTAGCACATATGAGAGAGCAGCGTGCACAATTAAATCAAACGATCACCTTTATCAAATTTCATTATTAAATCACAAATTCTCCCCGATCAAAATATCAAACCCTTTGAGATTTTGGATCCCAAGTGATTTAATTAGGTTTAGAAAACATGGGAGAAAATGTGGCCTTGTTTAAATACTCATATGGTTTTGGATAAATCCTCCTCCTCAACATGTGCATTATGTATATTGAAATCGTTTGGCACATGGAGGTAGGAGTGCCTTTAAAGGACTAAAACCAATTCCATTTAAAACAGATTTGAGATTTAAATCACGATCTCTACCCCGATCAAAATATCAAACCATTTGAGATTTGTGATCCCAATTGATTTAAATCATTTAGAAAAATTTGGGGAAAGGCGTGGCACGATTCAATTTTGAAAGATGATGATAAGGACCATTTTAAGACATTAAAGATTGTTAGTGTCGGTATGATAGTTTTAAGAGATCTTTTAAGTAAAATAAAACAATTTCACAATCAAACAAGAACAGAAAAAAATTCATTTAGAAAGACCTTGATTCTAAAAAAAAATCATACCATGACATAACATTAAATCTTTAGATCACCACTTGTATTGTACAATCCGGACTTTTATGAAGCAATATTGATTGAAAATAATTTATTTTAAATCACTCTCCCCCTCAATCGATGACCGAAGTCGATAATTGAGTGACTTAAGTTTTGATAAAATGAAGTCGGTGATTTTCAAAATTTAGTCCAATATATTTTCAAAACAATATTTTCCATTTTCAAAACAATTTAATTCAATTTACTCAAAATTGTTTAAAATGGTATCTGCACAAAGATAAGTTAGGTGGTTGAGAAGCTTTTGTTGTTCTTTGTAGGGTTTGGAAGAAAACCATCTGCAGATGCGGTGAGACTTCTTCTTACGTTGCATTTTGAATGCCAACCGAGGTTAAATTAAGCTCCGTTTCTTCAATCAATTAGAAGAAAACCATCTGCGATGCGGTGAGACCTCTTACGTTGCATTTATGCCAACTCTCCATAGAAGTCCAATTAAGCTCCGTTTCTTCATTTGTCAACCCAAGATATAGTTACCCTTTCCTTTCGGCATCCAATCATCTTCATTAGTGGGATCCGGATTGGGAACATTCTTATATACCAATATACCTGCATACGTTAGTGAACACACATACAGATATATGGTGGTCGACATCACCCAAACAACAATCGACTAATTCAAGTCAATTCAACATATCAATCAGTTCATATAAGGTATGGGAATTATGTGTTCATCAAACTCTAATCATCTAAACCTATCAATCATATCCTAGAAACCTAGTCCTTCAACATAGGCAATTGTATTTTAGATAAGCACGTAGGATAATTAAGATAAGCTCGTTAGATGATATAGATTTGAAAACATTCTCCCCTCAATCAATGACTTAATTTTATAAAAAGTTTAAAAGCGGTGAAGTCATTGATTGAGTTTTCAATTTTACGAAAACTCGAAGCGATTGTATTTCAAGCAACTCATTTAACCACCATTTTGTTTACAACAAATATTTTTAGAAGAATTTTAGACGGAAAAACATTTGTGTAGGAACAATGATCCTTCGACATACTTTCCTTGTTTTGTTTTAGGATAAGTGCACGAAATTTTTGAAAATGGTTTAGCGTAGCACTTTCCTTTCTTTGAAAAGCAGGTTGCTATCTCGAAATAATAGCAAGCCATAGTTTAAGCACGGGTCACTGATCTAAAATAGCGCAAGCCATTTTTGAAGCGGGTTAGACTGAAATAATGTAAGAAATATTTACATGTTTAGAAAGAAATAACTTCATCTAAAGTCCCGTGCCATTATTGAATGACATTTCTAAGACCGTAGATGTTATCGATACCGAAGACATGTCTTAGAAAACAATATTTTGGACTTTTTCAATTTTCGATTTTATGAGTTTTGAAGGTTTTTTTTTATATTTGGCTTTTTGTTGGTTTTATAATTTCCTATTTTGTTTTTCGATAAATATATACAAAGATAGAATAGATGATATAGTTAAAGAAGATGATGATACGAGTACCGAGATAAGGATATCGAGCGACCCGTTGTAGAAGATAGAAGTCATCATCCTAAAACTTTCACCACCAAAGCTTCCGAGGCTCTTGAATAGAAGAGAGAAATTGAGCCACTTGAAAGTGAGACTTTGCGACTTCCCCAAACCGAAAATCCTTGTGATGAGCGGATTGAAGCTCTATTTCAAGCTTGCCTTAGCTAGGTGCACAAAGAAGCACACCATTATCATAAATCCATTGCTCCTTTTAAGAACGATAATCGAGATTCTTCGTTCGGGTTATATCATCCAATAGAAGAACAACAACGTATCATCCCACACATAAATAATCTTCTCAAATTTCATAACCACTGAAGTGCAAGCAATCCATTCCAAAAGGTGTCAAGAGAACACTTCCCAAGTAGTTGAATTGATGTAGTCGGTCTCTTTGTATAATGCTCAAGAACTCTCCCGAATACACATCATGAGGGAATGAAAACACCTCCCATGTTCACATTTTTCTTCCCCGATGAATGTGTATGAAGCTCAAGAACCAAGTACACCAATACCCAAGAGCTCTCCGAATACACATCATGAGGGAATGAAAACACCTCCCATGTTCACATTTTTCTTCCCCGATGATCGTGTATGAAGCTCAAGTATCCAAGTATACCAATACCCAAGGAAGGAATAATCGATAACATTGAAGAAGCAAGCCAAGTCATCGATTATCTCTGCGGATGACAATCTCTGCGGATGTCAACTCGGAATAAGTGATTATATCTACGAATCACGATTAAGCCCTCAAGTGAAACAAATTGAGCGCCCCAATGTACACAATTCTCTCTCCCCGATGATTGCGATAACATCGAGATCATCACACACTAGTGTACCTCTTTATCTTGAAACTAACTCTTCCATCGCTTCCCCACATAGTTGGAATAAGAATACTAAACGCCTTGATGAGTAAAACCTTGAGTTTCTCTGCGGTCATGACATTTGTTTTCCGGGATATCTTCAATCACTTAGAAGAATTAAGTTCATCAAGTTTACTCGCCATGAGTCAAACCTTGAGTTTCTCTCATGTAATAACATTTGTCTTCCGGGATATCTTCAATTTCTTAGAAGTATTAAGTACATCAAGTTTACTCGCGTTTAGATGCTTGTCTCCTTCCCCTTTCTCGGTTTTGATACTTAGAATCGGCAACTCTTTGAATGCCCAAATACTTGAAATTTGTTGAGAAGATCGCTTGAAGTCTTTGTGAGAATCAACATCTTTGAATAATGTGAGCAAGTCTAATTGGGGATTAAATTTGACATATCACATTCCCCAATTAGTGCTCTCCCTAGACCGACAATCTTTTTGATAAATGCCCAGATTAAGAAGAAGTCTTTAGATCATTAAATGCAACTCGTCTTTGGTCTTCTAACATATAGCAAGAAATGTAGAATGGATGTAGACTCGACCTTCTTCAAGATTGTCCGGTTGGGGAATAGATAGTTAACATCTTCAACTCACACCAAAAAGCATCCCACCAAAAGCATCCCAATTAACTTACATCTTGCAAATCCCTTAACTAAAATCCCTCCCAATCAAACAAGAACGAAAGATGTTCATCAAGGAAATCAACAATCGGCCGCAACGAACACACAAGATGGTAACACCAAACTACCAATCACATCAAACAAGACGGAGAGATTGTTCGGAATCATCATGTTGATGTATCGTGAAGCATTAACCGGAAGCACTTTGTCGATAAACTCATCAATCCGAGTGAAGATGTCAACCAACGGCTCTTAGAAGAAAAACTCCATGTGAAGATGACCCGATAAGAAGAAGCTCGGTTCTTACATGAGTTTAGAGCCGTATGACCATTTATATTCTCAAATATCAATCAACAATGCAAAAATTCACACTTCTTCTCCCCTCAAGAATTGCATACGGAGATGCCATTCTTGACTAAATAAGTGAAATCCATCCGAATGTTCTATTCACACTTCTCTCCCGAAAAATAAGCACATGATGTCGCCATCTTCATTATAATCGAGCAAGTGGAATGAGAAAACAATCGGTGGTAGCCGGTTCACTTGATGGTGAAGCGCATGGAAAAAGTATGAAGTATGTTGATGAGAATGGTCATAATAAGAAGATTTCTCTTCTTCGAAGATAATGCGCTCAAGCGTACATTTCTTTTCTTTAAGAACGAGGCATGAACTGTAGTGTTCATACGTCATAAATCTCTCTTTTCATCTACTCTTGGCAAACTTGTAATCAACCCCATTATCATTCGAGAGGCTATTTGTCGTGACGGTGATGGAGAAAACCCAATATGATGAATTTGACCTCAAGTAAACTAACCCGAACTCGTGACTTATACTTGCACATATGTAACAAAGAGCGGTGCCGATTTCCATTAGCATCTCTAAGTACTCTATGTACTCTATACTCTTCAACCAACCAACCATCAAGTATAAGACGTACATTACCTCTTGAAAATCCACAATTGAATGTGACACTGAGCACTACAACGTAACCCCTTAAAGTGATAGTTATTTTGTAGTGGTATGAGCCCAATTCCCCCAAGTGGTAAAAGAAAAGGTAAAAGACACCCAACAATAACTAGATTTCCAAGTCTTTATTTTTGATAATAAGCTCGAACAAGGATCATGAAGAATCTTCATCCAACCATCCCCGATACCTTCAGATACTAAGTGCACTCGCCCGTGATAATTCACTTCAACCTCAAATAAATAATACTGAATTAACGCCGTTGTCACATCTTCTGAACTGCTCAAATCTAGCCTTCTTTGATATTTAAATGAACTTTGATAATGGTTTCATCCCGACCATGGTTAAAAGCACATAACCCCGTAAAACCATGTAGTAACCAAACTGCCATAAAGACAACCCAAACACACACCCAATTCATGAAGTACACCCTTTTATCCCTTCTTTGAAGCAGAAACCGTAGCACCAACATCAAGTAAGATCCAGAAATACACTTTCTCTTCTCCAAGATGGTTCCATCATTACGGGATTTTACAACTCTATGGTTTAAACCGAGAAATAGTTTCTTTCGCGGGATTTTACAAAACCAAGAATAAACCGTAAGATAGATCCGGAAATGCACTTTACTAATACCAAGATGTTTCCATTGTCACGGGATTTTACAAGTCTATGATTTAAACCGAGAAATAGGTTCTTTCGCGGGATTTTACAAAATCAAGACAAAACCGTAAACAATGTCGACTTGAATGTGTTATGATGACTTTGGTTTCGGTGAATATCATTTTAGGGGAACAACATCGCGGTTCATTATCCAACATCAACATAATCATCAACCATTAAACACTTTGGTAAGCACATCTTCCACATATTACGACGGCTATAGCGGTGACAACATGGAGAAGTAAACCCGATATGCCAAACTTGATGATGAAGTAAAATTCCTAGATTTGTTACTTAAACTTGTACTAATCCTTGTGAAAGAGAAGCGGTGTACCCAATGTACAAAACCTCTTGACAAATCCTCAATGCGTGAGACACGAAGTGATAACTACGTTGTGGGTTAAGCGAGAAAGAATCACAACCGTAACTAAATAGCCAAGTCTTTATCACACTCTATAAATGCCCAAACAAGTCATCTTCATGAATGGTAGAAAGAAAGAAGGCGAAAATAAGTAAACACGTCCGGAAAAACCTCACTTCAAATTCAAATAAGAGATACTGTCCAAACAATTCCGTAGTCAACATTGTTCTACCATCAATTCAAGCCGCATCACAGTATCCTTCGTGAAAATGTAGAAACCAAAGTATCAAGCCTCATAACACATCAAAACACATCATCCAATCTCATCACCCTAAATTACATCGACAAATCTCTTGATCAAATTATAACAAGCGTCCAAATCAAGAATGATTATCAATCGGTCCAAATAATCAAGTTTATCATGACCGGTTCGAGAAGTGTACCCAATCAACATGACATATTACCCGATTAAAACAAATTAGCAGTCAACATCCACATCCACGATGTATATATTTCTTGGGCTTAGTCCATCTACCAGTCCATTATGAAAGTCGGCCCATTAGAGCAAGTTCAATAGATCCGTCCAGGCCCATGAGAATAGGCATCCATACGTCCAAATCATAGCACACACTACTTCAAATCGTGCAACAAAAACCTACGGCTCAAACCAATTAAATATAGACCAAGAAATATTGTAACTTAACTTTTGACAAGAAAAGTTAACAATATTTGCATATACAGTTTCTTCCAAGATTACATGTTTATGCCAAGTTCATTATCATCCCACTATTTTTGAGTTTTGCCCATGAAATAATGCAACTCCAAAATTCACATCAAATATGAAGCTCATGTAAGAAAACTATGCACGGTCTTATGATATTAAATGAACCGGTGTAAAATGAAGAGAAGCATATCAAGCCCATGAGATAAGTGTGCAAACTGCTACATCACGGCCCAAGTAATACACAGTTATCCATTCCATAATCAACTTTACTGCTAGGCCCATGACATATCCAAATCCGGCCCCCTCTTTATAAAATTCGGGCAAGAGAAAAGAACATCAAATCCGGCCCATAATCATACCTTGTATAATTGATCCAAGACAAAGCGTGCCCTAATCCCACGGGTATAAAAGCGCCCATTACTCACACTTAACCCTAGTCCCCATCAAACCCTAAACTAGTCGAACCCTAAAACTCTCCTCTAATTAATCCGCCACTTTCATAACATCCATATCGCTTCTCACTTCCAAATCATATCTCAATCGACCTAAGAGTACATTCCAACCGGTCAATCTCAAACCTAATAACATCTTCCAAATCATTCTCATAAGCCTAAGATTTCTCACATTCAATCTTAATCATTCATCAATACGTGAACATGCCCGGGGATGGCTAGTGTTCAAACATAAACACCAGGGGATGGTGTGAGTCACGGTTACAAGGACCAACATAATGGGTAGGTTTTAATTTGCTCTTACTTGTCCCTTGAATTGATTAGAATATAGTGTAGAGACACGAATAAATGAAAAAAACGTCTTAACAATCTTGTTAAGAACGTTTCATATTCGTTACATCGATGAAGATTACATTCTTTCGTGAAATTAGCCTTCAAGGTTAGATTTATGTTCATAAATCACGAAAAAAATATTCGAGATCATCAAGTTGAAATGAGTCTTGATCAATGATGTGTCATGAGTATTAAGCGAGCCAAAGAGAGTGATAACCTAATTGTTATTAACTTAATCTTCATGTTCGGATAATAATAAAAATGCATCTTGAAACGAGTTGATGAAACAGATTTGTGTATGATATAGATTGATGATGATTCATTTTACTTTGTGGTTTGATCGTTTGAAAATCTTAAAATATTCTTAAATACCACGAAAGTAGTGAAGCTGAAATCTATACACTTCTTTGTTGTGTCTTTTTGTTTTATTGCTCGCTTTAGACTTTGGTTAACAACACGCATCTTTTCTGTTTGTCAAGTCACATTATAAAAACTGTGTCAAGTCACTTCCTTTTTATCATCCTGAACTAACTCGCATCTTGACCCAACACTTTTGACCCAACTCGCATCATTCCCTACTCGCATCAAGAAAAAGGCAACTCGCTAAGATTTTGACTCAAAAATCAAAACACACAACTCGCATATGGCAAGTCGCTTAGCACCATAACTCACCCAATTCGCTCAAAAGCAACTCGCATATGGCAAGTCGCATAGAAGAGGCAGACCACAACTTGCTTTTAACAATTTGAATCTGGACTTAAAATAGCAACTCGCATCCGGACATCTTTAGCACAAGCAGCTTTCAAACAAAAACGCTTCTGGACAGTTTTTTTGACAAGAAGAAATGACCACAAGACGCTTTGAAGAATATCACAAACAGCATTTAAGACAATTTATGTTTGAACCCAGATTTTTGACAAATGATGATAGAAACTTTTATACAAACAGTTTGTAAAAACATATTTTGTTAAAAGCTGATATAAAAAATTGTTAACGAACTGATTGAGCCCATCATACTATCAAAACATCATAAACATCAAACACAACTAAACACCAGATTTGTCAAAAGCCTAACCACATCAAACTGCAACAAAAAACCCGCCTAAATCGCATACAAGAACACGTTAAACCGCATATAAGACCCACATAATAAACCATACGAATCAAAAAAAACAACACAACCTAGGCTCTGATGCCAATTGTTGGATCGTGAATATTATGTTGTTAGATGATTCGGGTGGTCTAGGACAATGATTAAACAAGAAATCCATTAGAGAGATGAAGAGAGTTGAGAGGAGGTTCCTTGAGGAGAGTTGCTTTAGAAAAGTGAAAGGTTTATTCAAAGAAGCCACACCCTTCCATGGATAGAAGGGTATTTATACTACAAATTACACGACCTCCTATCGGCTGTGGATCGGTATCTGATGGGTAAAGACCCGTCCTTCCTCCACGGTTTTACACTAGACTAAGCTATGCTACAAATTAACTAATAAACTACTAAATAACGTAAATAACTATATGTACGAGCTAACTTATGCTAGATAATAGTTGGGGGTGACCGACTCTTTTACTATGGAATTTTCTAATTCCTAACAGCCATGTATTCAGGATGCATCTCAAATATACGTTTCAGCCCTTCCTCTTTGTAATTGCATAATGGAAGTAAAGTCTTATAAATGGGACAAACTCAGATGGTCCAACATTTTGTGTCATCCAGTAAACCACGAAACTCGCATCTTTCCACTTGCCATTGATTACAGTTCTTGAATGAATAAACAAAGTTTTGTTCAATATATACGACATGGATGGAGTTTCGATCATTCGGATGTGATCTTGCAATGCAAAGACAAATCTGAGTTTAATCACATACATAATCGGCAGGTATGTAAACTTGTAAAAGTAAATTGTACCTGTATCCATTTAATGCTTGAAGGACCTGATTAACCTTTGCAACAGATCATATTGCAGATCTGGTAAGATAATGAATTAATAAGTTTAGTATATCACCTATTGGGATTCTACTACTTAACTGATGCAATAAGTGTGGTGTATAATGAAAAGGCATATACTTATAGTTCATGGTAAGTCTCTATATGTATTATAGATTCTTATTGAGTTTTAATAACGATACTGATCTTTATGAAACAATTTGGTTAAAAAGGCTAGTATGAGTGCATCTTAGACTAATCGAAAAAAACATAACTCAACTTCATTTGGTCACATCTCATTGGTTACTTATACTCACAACTTGGTTCAAACTACTATATTTAAATTAAAGTATTGTCTACATGAATTTAAAAGTACCACTTTGCAAAACAATTCTTAATATGGTGATTTATCGATTCAATTTTGCAAGTCATTTAGTGGTCGATTTTGACAACCAACCAAGCGAGACCACATCTTAAAAATGTATCAAAGTGTGGGTGAAATGGCGTGAGCATAAAATTTTATAAAGTTGAGTTATATAATGATTCTGACACAATACATTATATTTACAAATTATCGAACACATAATACTTTGCCTTTGTTATAATGCAATTATTTGTAAGACAAGCTGTTATGGTTAAAGGAAATAATTAACATGAAAATGAAACGGATGTATGATAGGACATAAAACATATAAATAGAAAGATTTTTGGAAAATCGTATAATTAATAATAAGTGGCGATGAAATATCATATATAAACATTCACAATTTGTTGTTTGACAACCCCAATCATAACCTAACACTTGTAATTACTTAATATACCATAACCACAAAACTTATCATATCATAATGTAACATGTAATGTCTAGTTTGTTGGTGATGGTACAAATATAATTTAAGACTATCTTGTTCAATGTAGCAATTAGCATAAACTTCTTCAATATTTTGTTCATCCAAGTTATTCTTATAATATGGATTATGCGGGCATGATACTTTTGCAGTATGTGAGTTTGTGGTTGTTTTTTTACAACCAATTGCATATTGTTTGTTAAAAATCATAATTAATTCCAAAAAATACAAAATTCAACGAAAGCATTTTTAGCCATGTATTAAAGTGTGTGTAAGTATTGTGATCGATTTCCATTCGAACCACATGTGTTTCTTGTATGGACATCGAAATAATATATTCTTGAACTTTTATAGCCAACGGTAACAAATGGTACTCCATATAATTCATAAGTTGTTGCATTAGTTATTTGCCCAAAGTATGTTTTTTACAATAATTGTTAATATGCATTTTCATTTGGTATCTTGTGGTAGCGTCCATTTCACGACGGTTCATATTAGATGTACCTGAAACCAAGTCAAGCAGAAAAGAAACAATATTTTGCACGACGAAAAGTATAATAAATTATCAAAACAAAATAGAATATGATGCAACAAAGCGTAACAGTTCTGTGCCTTCCAAACATAAAAAACAAAGGATCCCAAACTCAGTTTTAATACAGTTTATTATTCATGTAATAATAGTTTATTTTGATAAGGATTATTCGGGTACATCTGGCTCAGGGTCACTCTGAATCATCCATGACTAACCTGACCACAAAATATACAAAGAGGACTGTATTGATATGTGGGCAAATATAAAACCATATTTGAACAAATATGGTATACAATACGTGCTTACCGTCTCATTTTCTTCTTGTCAGTTGTGGTGTCGTCCTGACCATCCTGGTCACCATCTACAGATATAAGTTCAATATCCGCGTTTGAATGTTCAATATCCGCCCTGAAAATATTCGAACAATGTTTGTCATGCTAGATCTGTTGTGTAAGTAATAGGCATAAAGTAAAACCGTTAAAATGTTTGGTATTTATGTTGTCACAAAACTTATTATGTCGCGATTACCTTTTTTTTTCTTATCATCTGCAGGAGTAGACTTGACCAACCGTTTGTACGTTGGGTCCGATTCATCATCAACATCTGAATCTTCGGGGTCCACTCTGAAAATAAGAAAACCATTCATATCAGGTATCTTTTTATTGCATTAGCAAAAGGCCTAAAGGAACAAACATTTTTATTATAGGTATATTACAGGGGTTGATTACATATATTTCTTTTTATTCTCTGTAGGTTTAGACGGTGTAACAACAGATGGAGACGGTGTTATGGTTTTGGACGATGCAACTGGTCCAACAGTTTCATTATCAATGGTGCTTGAGCTTTCAGTTTCAATCGACGGATGAGGTGAGTCCACCGCCCAACATGTAAAACTCTCAAACTTCCCATACTCATAATATGTATGACTTTTGATTTCAAATTCGTGTGTTGTGCCAATGAGATCGAGTATGGGAGAAGGCAAGTTGGCGTGATCATCGAGACACTGCATAGCAAATCATGAGTAATGGGGCACGGGAGTAGGGGTGCAAATAAAATCTAAAATTTCAGGTGTACCTCTTTTTCGTCCGTCAACAATGCCGAAGCTGGAAACTTTATCAAGTTAACCGAAGCCTCATCAAAAGGACCACCACGGACTACGGTATCATCGAGATACCAAGCTCAAAGCGATACAGTAAAGATCATGTAGTGGATAGTAAGTATGAATGTCAATAATTATATATATTGTATACAAATGTCTAACATATGGGTCACAAATATAATAGCACCTTATCACGGGGTATTCAATCGGTCTTTCACATGAATCACACAAAAGCGGCCACCCTTCCTAGTAGCTCCTTTCTTGCAGCTGTCACCTCACATGACGGAAAATTCCATCCCTTTCTAGTACGCACATCATCAATCTTGGTACGTACATAGGAAAGTCATGAGACTACATAAATAAAATACATCAATATCATGCAGTTTAAGGAGGCTACATAGCTAACGGGGGGAAAAGCAAACAGACATCATTTTTCCGGTTGCGTGCCCACATGAGCAGATTCTCTATTGTCCCATCTTTGGGTTCTGAGAGGTGTGCACCCAAATATGATGTTGAAGACACAACACTTCTAGCAAACAGGTAAAACACCTTGGTAAGTTAATAGTAGTTTGAATCGTATCGCCTATAAATTTTATATTCAAACAATTTCATACCCTGCGTCTTTTTTCAATGCAATGATCACGGGGAATGTCACGACATCTAGTATTTGCGTGGTGAACTACTCGATAAATAGAGCTTATCGAGAGGTAAAATTAAAACCAACTTAGCATGATAAAGGCGTATACTATGCAAAGGTAAATAGACCAAGTGACTAAGCATTATAATGCCTTGCAAATGTGGACGTAACAACAACGGTAGCACATGCACTCTGCATTTGATTTCTTTTCAATCAATATATCAATGAGCCCTCCCATAGAGTCACCGTGTCGATTGACTTACGATGTCACATGGAATAAATAATCAAACGGTTAGTTTCATAACACATACTGGCCAAATAAGAGTTATAAAATTGTCAGTATCAAATGCAAATAACATGTATACGAACTTTTGATTGGTCAGGTAGAAATCAATGTTTTTTTACCCTGCTTTCGTATGATTCATCCTGTTAGGAATTAGAAAATTCCATAGTAAAGAGTCGGTCACCCCAATTATGATCTAGCATAAGTTAGCTCGTAGACGTGTCGTTATTTTCGTTGTTTAGTAGTTTATTAGTTATTTAGTAGCGTAGTTTAGCGTGGTGCAACACCGTGGAGGAAGGACGGGTCTTTACCCTTTGTATGCACGATCCACAGCCGATAGGAGGTCGTATTTCTTGTAACTATAAATACCCTTCCATCCATGGAAGGGTGGTGCTCTCATTCAATCTAATATTCCATACTTTGTGTAAACCTCTAGCAAGAACACCTCTCTCTCTACTAACTCTCTAACTATGGCAAACATGTATTTTGATCATCCAAGACCACCGAATCATCAACACAATAAATATTACGATCCTACAATTGGTACGAGCCAAGGTTGTTGTGTTTCTTTGATTTGTGTGGTTTTTCTTACCATAGTTATTGTGGTTTATTGATTATTGTTGGCTCGGAATATTGTTCTAAAATCATTTTGTTTTAGTCTTTTGGTGAATCTTATTATGAGTTTTTAAACAAGTTTCTTTTGGTCAATAAAGTCTTAGTCTTTCAATGATTACAATATCATTCTATGTCAATTTTGTCCAAACTGTTTTTGTCTCATCTTTCTCGTAGTCTACGGGTGGTCAATATCCGCTTATGTTAACAAAGGTCAAACTGGGTCAAAACATTCATAACATGCAGTTTTTATGATATATTTTCTAGGTAACTTTGAGTTTGTACGAAAAATGACTTGATATTCACGCTAGCGAGTTGGTGGGTTCTTCATGGCGACTTGTCTTGACAAGTCGTCAGATTCAATGTATCCAATGTCTTAGCGACTTGCTTTGTAAAGCGCTAGCAACTTGACTACTAAAGCTAGCGACTTGTTAACGTTAAATATTGGTAGCGACTTGGTTATACGTTGACTTTCTTGAAAGTCAATAGCGAGTTATGTATACAGCTAAGTAGCAACTTGATACAGAAAAAAATTAGCGACTTGTTACTGAACAAGTCGTAGCGACTTGTCCTAGCGACTTAGTCTAGCGACTTGTCTTAGCGACTTAGTCTAGCGACTTGTCCTAGCGACTTAGTCGTGCTACTTGGCCTAGCGACTTAGTCGTGCTACTTGGCATAGCGATTTGGCCTTATGACCCATAAGCTACTTGAAAGAAAGAGATGAAGAAGAATGACAGAACACAAGACACGACCACAACATATATATGACCACAACAAGACCACGACCAAAGATCTTTAATACCAGACTCTCAATACTCTTAGACCTCAGGTCCAATGACCATCATCAGTCAACAATATCTATATGTAAAAGATATTCAGATCCGAACCAAAACCAGTCTAAACTCAACCCTATTCGAACCTTACTTGTTCTACATCTAGACACATCAATGGACCCTCACAATCACTCTCCAACTCACATCTATTCACAAGACTCGAAACAACAAAATTGATCTCAGAAGGTTCACGGTTTCATCTTTCCAAGATATTTTTTCGAGGAACCACATCATCATAGATCAATTATGCTTGGTTCAAATATAATGGTTATATCCTAACGATTACTTGATCTCGACTTTGTTCATCTTGGTAAAGGTTCTTTAAACACATAGATCTAGATAGATCTACTCAGCGATGAGCGTGTGCTTCATGGATCTAAAGCGTTTTTTTTTAATATCCGAATAAGGAAATGAGTGTAACAAGTTTGTTAACCCATGTCCTGGCTCGATTAATGACTCAAAACAACAACAAAAGAACGAAATTAAAACCTACCGTGAACCTTTGTGAGTTATTGAAACCGTGACTTAACCAAGCTATCTACGTGGCATTTATGATTGTACTTGAGCCAACCACATGGCGAGGTCACGACAAGCGGTTGAACACCCATGTTAAAGTATACATAGAATCATTTGGATGGGAGAAAAGTATATGTGATGGCGATTATTTTGATGTGGAAGATTATGTTTTGGAAGTGAGATAGTAGGAGAATAGGCGTATGTAGATGAGTGATTAGGGTTTGATTGATATGTGAGGCGGATGTTATGAGGAGATTAGGGTTTGATGATGAGAAAAGTTAGGGCAAGTATGTATTATCGGTGATTATATAGTAACGTTTTAGGGTAAGCTTGATATGGATCGGTTCAATTCATAATACTTGGGCCGTGATATGAATGGGTGGGCCACGTTGAAACTGTTATAAACCTTGTGTATAATAGTTTTATTTGGGCCGAGTATTTTTACATGGGCTGGAATGTGTTATTCGAATGGTATTGTTGATGTGAAGTGATATCCGAGTTTATTTTCGTTGATGATAAGTGTTAAAATGTGTTACTCGATATCCGAATTTTGAGATGAGGGTAACATGACTTTCACAAGGGTAATTGTTCACGACATGTGTTATTGAATATGCTTGAGTTTTTTCTTTTAGATGCTATTAATGTGGTATTGAATTGATTGCTCAAAAGATCTTATTTGGAAGATTGGACTTGGTTTGGATTGTCTTTCATAGACCATGCTTTGAAGTTTACAAGCAACCAATGTTGGATAATACACATGATCGGGTCTCATGGGCTTAAATGATTGAAACGGGCTTAAGTTAATTACAAGTTAGATGTTGGGCCTAATATTATTATTATGGACCGGGTCATTTTGTGCAGATTGAATTGGGTTGCTTATGAGTTGACAATGAGATTTGTCGGGGTATAAGATTTGATCATGAGGTATGATGATGAGATTTGTTATGTTATGAGGTTTGATACCTTGGTGTAGACATTCTCACGAAAAATATTTTGTCACGGCTTGAATTGCTATTGGAACTATGTTGACTACGGGATTGTTTGTTCAGTAATTCTTATTTGAATTTGAGTGGCGTTTTCGGTAGCGTTTACTTATTTCGTCTTCTTTCTTTCTACCCTTCCTGAAGATGACTTGTCCGGGCATTTATAGAGTGTGATAAAGACTTGGCTATTTAGTTTCGTTTGTGATTCTTTCTCGCTTAACCCACAAGCGTAATTATCACTTCGGTGTCTCACATGATTGAGGATATGTCAAGAGGTTTTGTACATTGGGTACACGTTTCTTCTTCACAAGGATTAGTACAAGGTTAAGTAACAAATGGGGAATTCTACTTCATGATCAAGTTTGGTATATCAAGTTTACTTCTCCATGTGGTCACTACAATGGCCAAGCAGTTGCGTGAATGATGTGCTTACCAAAGTGTTGTTTGGATGGTTGATGATGTTGATGATGTTGGATGATGAACCAGCGATGAACATTGCATGTTCCCTAAAGCAGATATTCACTCAAAACCAAAGTTGTCATTACACATTCAAGTCGACATTGTTTACGGTTTTGTCTTGATTTTGTAAAATCCGTGAAAGAAACTATTTCTCGGTTTAAATCATAGACTTGTAAAATCCGTGACAATGGAACATCCCGTAAAAGTAAAGTGCATTTCGGATCTATCTTACGGTTTATTCTTGGTTTTGTAAAATCCATGAAAGAAACTATTTCTCGGTTTAAACTATAGAATTGTAAAATCCGTTTGATGGAACCATCTTGGAGAAATGAAAGCGTATTCGGGGTCTTCGATCTTTGGTGTTACGGGTTCTGTTTCGAAGAAGGGATAAAAGGGTGTACTTCATAAATTGGATGTGTGTTTGGATATTCGTCATAGCAGTTTGGTTATTACAAGGTTTTACGGGGTTATGTGCTTTTAACCTTGGTCGGGATGAAACCATTATCAAAGTTCATTTAAATGTCAAAGAAGGCTAGATTTGAGCAGTTCAGAAGATGTGACAACGGCGTTAATTCAGTATTATTTATTTGAGGTTGAAGTGAATTATCACGGGCGAGTGTACTTAGTATCTGAAGGTATCGGGGATGGATGGATGAAGATTCTTCATGATCCTTGTTCGAGCTTATTATCAAAACTAAAGACTTGGAAATCTAGTTATTGTTGGGTGACTCTTACCTTTTCTTTTTACCACTGGGGAATTGGGCTCTTATCATCTCAAAATAACTATCACTTTAAGGAGTTACGTTGTAGTGCTCGATGTCACATTCAATTGTGGATTTTCAAGAGGTAAAGTCGTCTATTACTTGATGGTTGGTTGGATGAAGAGTATAGAGTACTTAGAGAGTACTTAGAGATGCTAATGGAAATCTGCACCGCTCTTTGTTACATATGTGCAAGTTTAAGTCACGAGTTTGGGATAGTTTACTTCAGGGTCAAATTCATCATATTTTGTTTTCTTCATCAGCTGTCACAACAAAGAGCCTACTGAATGATAATGGGGTGATTACATGTTTTGCCAAGAGATGATGAAAAGAGAGAGATTTATGACGTGTGAACACATTAGTTCATGCCTCGTACTCTAAAGAAAAGAAAAGTGTACGTTTCAGTGCGCTTTATCTTCAAAAAGAAGAGAAATCTTCTAATGACGTGTGAACACATCAGTTCATGCCTCGTACTCTAAAGAAAAGAAAAGTGTACGTTTCAGCGCGCTTTATCTTCAAAAAGAAGAGAAATCTTCTAATGACGTCTGAACACATCAGTTCATGCCTCGTACTCTAAAGAAAAGAAATGTGTACGTTTCAGTGCGCATTATCTTCGAAATAAGAGAAATCTTCTTATGACGTATGAACACAACAGTTCATGCCTCGTACCTCAAAGAAAATAAAAGTGTACGCTTCAGTGCGCTTTATCTTCGTAAGAAGAGAAATCTTCTCATTAATGACCATTCTCATCAACATGCTTCATACTTTTCCATGCGCTTGGTCATCAAGTGAACAAGACTCTGTAGATTGTTTTACGATTCCACTTTCTCGACTATAATGACGATGGCGACATCTGTGCTAATTTTGCGGGGAGAAGTGTGAATAGACTACATTTGGATGATGTTCACTTATTTAGTCAAGAATGGCATCTCGTATGCAATTCTTGAGGGGAGAAGAAGTGTGAATTTTTGCATTGTTGATTGACATTTGAGAATATAAATGGTCATACGGCTCTAAACTCATGTAAGAACCGAGCTTCTTATCGGGTCATCTTCACATGGAGTTTTCTCTTCTAAGAGCCGTTGGTTGACATCTTCACTCGGATTGATGAGTTTATCGACAAAGTGCTTCCGGTTAATGCTTCACGTATACATCAACATGATGATTCGAACAATCTATCATTCTTGTTTGATGTGATTGGTAGTTTGGTGTTACCATCTTGTGTGTTCGTTGCGGGCGATTCTTGATTTCCTTGATGAGCGTCTTTACTGTTCTTGTTTGATTGGGAGGATTTTAGTTAAGGGATTTGCAAGATGTAAGTTAATCGGGATGCTTTTGGTGGGATGCTTTTGGTGTGAGTTGAAGATGTTAATTATCTATTCCCAACCTGGACAATCTTGAAGAAGGTCGAGTCTGATCATTCTACATTTCTTGCTATATGTTAGAAGACCAAAGGCGAGTTGCATTTAATGATCTAAAGACTTCTTCTTAATCGAGCATTTATCAAAAGATTGTCGGTCTAGGGAGAGCACTAATTGGGGAATGTGATATGTCAAATTTAATCCCAATTAGACTTGCTCACATTATTGACAAGTTGATTCTCACGAGATACATCTGAGCTAATGATGTTCTTCTCAATACATTTCTAGTTTACGGACTTACAAAGAGTTGTTGATTCTGAAGTGTCAAAAACCAGCAAGGCGTAAGGAGACAAGCACCTAAACGCGAGTAAACTTGATGTACTTAATACTTCTAAGAAATTGAAGATATCCGGGAAGACAAATGTTATTACCGCAGAGAAACTCAAGGTTTGACTCATGGCGAGTAAACTTGATGAACTTAATTCTTCTAAGTGATTGAAGATATCCGGGAAAACAAATGTCATGACATGAGAGAAACTCAAGGTTTTACTCATCAAGGCGTTTAGTGTTAGTATTTCATCTACGTGGGGAAGTGATGTTAGAAAGTTTACGAAGATAAAGAGGTACACTAGTGTGTGGTGATTTCGATGGTATCGCAATGATCGGGGAGAGATTGTGTACATTAGGGATGCTCATTTGTTTCACTTGAGTGCTTAATCGGTGATTCGAGAGATATAATCACTTATCCGGAGTTGACATCCGCAGAGATCGCGCGCAGAGATAATCGATGACTTGGCTCGCTTCTTCAATGTTATCGATTATTCATTCCTTGTGTATTGGTATACTTGGATACTTGAGCTTCATACACGATCATCGGGGAAGAAAATGTGAACATAGGAGGTGTTTTCATTCCCTCATGATGTGTATTCAGGAGAGCTCTTGGGTATTGGTGTACTGGGTTCTTGAGCTTCATACACGATCATCCGGGAAGAAAAATGTGAACATGGGAAGGTGTTTCATTCCCTCATGATGTGTGTTCTGGAGAGTTCTT
Source organism: Chrysanthemum lavandulifolium (assembly GCA_022545495.1). Lineage (NCBI taxonomy): Eukaryota > Viridiplantae > Streptophyta > Magnoliopsida > Asterales > Asteraceae > Chrysanthemum > Chrysanthemum lavandulifolium. Next base: position 58,358,214 of record CM040238.1, on the reverse strand, counting down.
GAGCATTATACAAAGAAACCGACCGCTTCAATTCAACTACTTGGGGAATTGTTCTCTTGACACCTTTTGGAATGGATTGCCGGACCTCGGTGGAAAAGAAATTTGAGAAGATTATTTATGTGTGGGATGAAACGTTCTCGATGTTCTATTGGATGATATAACCCCGAATGGAGAATCTCGATTATCGGTCTTAAAAGGAGCAATGGATTTATGATAATGGTGTGATTCTCTCATGCACCAGCTAAGGAAAGCTTGAAATAGAGCTTGAATATGCTCATCAAAGGATTTTCGGTTTGGAAGTCGCGAGTCTCACTTCGAGATGATTCTATTTCTTTCAATTCAAGAGCCTTTGGAAGCTTTGGTGGTGGATGTTTAAGAGATGGCGAATTCTATCTTCTACGACGTCTTTTCGATATCCTTATCTCGGTACTCGTATCATCATCTTCTTATATTATATCATCTACTCTATCTTTGTATATATTTATCAAAACCAAAATACAAAAATATAAAACCGGCAAAACAAAATAGAAAAATATAAAACCAAAAAAAAATAGAAAAATATAAAACCAACAAAACCCATAAAAATCGAAAATTTGAAAAATACCAAAAATATTGTTTTCTCATGACATGTCTTACGGTATCGATAACATCTACGGTCTTAGAAATGTCATTCAATAATGGCACGGGACCATAGATGAAGTTCGAAGCGGGAGGTGTAAATATTTCTTTCTAAACATGTCTCAAAATATGGCTTGCGAGTTACTTGATTGTGACCCGTGCTTAAACTATGGCTTGCTATTATTTACGATAGCAACCCGCTCTTTAAAGAAAGGAAAGTGCTACGCTAAACAATTTTCAAATATTCCGTGCACTTATCCTAAAACAATTTGAGGAAAGTATGTCGAAGGATCTGCTTTTCCTACACAAATGTTTTTCCGTCTAAAATTCTTGAGAAAAATATTTCTTTGTTTTTCAAAATGGTGGTAAATGAGTTGCTTTAAAACAATCAGTTCGAGTTTTTGTGAAAATTGAAAACTCAATCAATGACTTCAGCGCTTTTAATCTTTTCGGAAAATAAGTCATTGATTGAGGGAAAATATTTTCAAATTTATATCATCTAACGGACTTTCTTAATTATCCTCGTGCTTATACGAAAAATATAATTGCCTATGTTGAAGTACTAGGTTTCTAGGATATGATTGTTAGGTTTAGATGATTAGAGTTTGAGAAACACATTATACCTATACCTTACATGATCGATTGATATGTTGGATTGACTTTTATTAGTCGATTGTTGTTTGGGTGTTGTCGACCACCATATATTTGTATGTGTGTTAACTAACATATGCGGTATATTGGTATATAAGAATGTTCGATCCGGATCCCACAAATGAACATGATTGGATGCATGAGGAAAGGGTAGCGATATCTTGGGTTGACAAATGAAGAAGCGGAGCTTAATTGGACTTCTATGGAGAGTTGGCATAAATGCAGCGTAAGAGGTCTCCTTTGCATCGAGATGGTTTTCTTCTAAGTGATTGAAGAAGCGGGCTTAATTGGACCTCGGTTGGCATTCAAAATGCAACATAAGAAGAAGTCTCATTGCATATCTGAGCGGTTTTCTTCAAAGCCCTACAAACAACAAGGAAGCTTCTCGACCACTAACGAATCTTTGTGCGGGATACCATTTTAAACAATTTTTGAGTAAATTGAATTAAATTGTTTTGAAAATGGAAAAATGTTGTTTTGAAAATATATTGGACTAAATTTTGAAAATCACGGACTTCATTTTATCAAAACTTGAGTCACTCGATTATCGACTACGATCATGGATTGAGGGAGAGTGATTTAAAATAAAATATTTTCAAATGATATTTCTTCACAAAAGTCCGTTTATGCGCTAAAATGTGGTGATCTAAAGATTTAATGTTATGTCATGGTATGGTTTTCTTTAAAACTCAAAGATCTGTCAAAATGAAATTTTTTACATTCTTGTTTGATTGTGAAATTATTTTATTTTACTTAAAAGGTCTCTTAAAACTATCATATCTGACACTAACAATCTTTAATGTCGAAAAGCTGTTCCTTATCATCATTTTCAAAAATTAAATCTTGCCACGTCTTTCCCCAAACTTTCTTAATGATTTAAATCGAGATGGGATCACAAATCTCAAATGGTTTGATCGGGGAGAGATCGTGATTTAAATCTCTGTCTGTTTTAATGGAATCGGTTTAGTCCTTCAAAGGCACTCCTGCCTCTATGTGCCAAACGATTTCAAATACACAATGCACATGTTGAGGAGGAGGATTTATCCAAAACATGATGAGTATTTAAACCAGCCACATATTCTCCCATGTTTTCTAAACCTTATTAAATCACGGGATCCAAAATCTCAAAGGGTTTGATATTTTGATCGGGGAGAATTTGTGATTTAATATGAAATTTGATAAATGATGATCGGTTTGATTCAATTGTGCAGTTGCTCTCTCATATGTGCTAAACGCTTTGAATCTCAAGCACATATTGAGGGGAGCAAAACCATCAGTACAAAAGTTTTTAAAAGAGATTTATAAAGTACCTTGATTGTGTTTTCAAATGGTTTTGTAATGGATTTTGTGATCGTGGATGTGCTTCAAAAGAACTCTTTCCTCTATGTGATAAAATGATTTGTCTTATCCTATGCACATATTGAGGGGGAGAATTTACCAAGAAAATCAAATGGCTTTTTCTATGAAAATTGTGATCAAAGAAAATATTTCAAAGTCCTCTTGCCTCCTTGTGCTAAACAATTTCTAAATCATACGCACATGTTGAGGGGGAGGTTTTCTAAATGATCAAAACTATTAAGGTACAAAATGTTTTGATCTCGTATCATAAGTACCTTGATTGTTTTTCCAAATGATTTTTCAATTGGTTACATGAAGGAAAGAACAATACCAAAAGACCGACCAATTTACTTTATGCATGGTGTTATAAGGATGGTTAGGTTAGGTATGTGTTCCACGATCCGCCGAACCGGAGGATCTACCGAGGATAATCCACTAGATAGTGTAGAGTCCTTAGGTATGATGAAAAGAAGGAGAAAAGTGAGATATGGGAAGAGTGCGGATGAGGCAGTAGCTAGTCTTGGAATAAACCCAACAAGGTTCTAGTAATGAAGTCTCGGTAAGCTTGAAGGGTTGAAGAATGAAAAAGAACTGAATGTGAAAAAGGGTGAAAAGAAATAGCCTCCATCAATTCAACCTTAGGCGAGAACGGGTTCAATACATATGCTACTAAGTGGTTACTAAAGTAACACCGGTATTGAAGACAAGGCGTCATGGACCAGTGGACGATCAGACTACAATTCCCAAGCCACTCAAGTTCCTCTTAAAAGGGCTTGTTTCATTCTCACGGGAACCGACATAATCTATCGACTTTCTCTTAGAGATTGTTGATATTGAAGAAGAGACCTCTCCTAGTCTCAAACACAGAACCAAATGTGCACAATTGAGTCTAGAGCCAAGAGATCATCCACAATATCTCGTTAGGACACTAAATTCTTGAAGACTTGCTTTTCACACTTTGTGGAAAGTAAGAATATATTAAGAGTCCTCGCATTATCCTTGTGGTATTGCGGAACATCCGAAAGTGATATGTTAAATATTCACAATGAAGATGGAAATCCTTCAGAGCCAACATCAAACAAGCTCTTGGTGGGTGACATGTGAAATCTTGCAAAAGATCAAACTTGTGACAAGCGGATAGAAGCGATGGGGCGATTCACTCGTGAATCAACCTTGGTCGAGAATGGAATTGACGAATACTTTTGGAAAAACCATTCGATGTGCAAACCTTCTTTTCTCTAGCACGTCGAATGTGTACTTATGTTTTCAAATTCAAAAGGATCTACGATTGAAAAATACTTTTAGAAAAACCGTTCGATGTGCGAATCTCTTCTTTTCGCTAGCACGTCGAATGTTTACTCATTCTCTAATACAAAAGTATTTTGATTGAAAATTGATCTTTCTCATAAAACCTTCGTCGTATTGCAAAACTCTTTTTCAAGCAATACGCGATTGTTTTCAAATCATTTTCAACAATCGGTGAATCTCAATTCTTTGGTTCACTCGCTCCGTGTTGTCTTCTTTGAGGCGTTCGGTTTGAGAACAACTAGAACATTGCGAAACCACGTCAAGGAGATTCTTAGGAATCCTACGATCACGAGCGGACTTGTCTTGATCAGCGGGAACCGTGGGCGTGTACCTCAATTCGGTGAAAGTGATCAAAGACACTTTCGTGCGCTTTATTGCTAGCTGTTGTTTGCGGTACATTTGGATGATTGCGGTGATCGAATTGAGGAGTCAATCCAAAGCCGCATGCTCACGACATCCACACTTAATTTGAAGAAATCATGGTGGTGCATATCTACATAACCCGGCTCGATATTTCATACTATGTACCTTCTTGCCGCAAATATCATGAACCGATGAAGGCTTCGCTACTCGATGGAAAGATGTCATGATTCAAAGTGTGAGCATGTCGGTCCGAAAGTCACAACTTCACATGATGGCAACACAATAAAGAGTGATCCGAGATTTCTTGTGGTGATGATCTCAAAGAAAGCTCAAAGATCATCAAAGATGTGGATCGAGACAAAGACCTCCACCGAAAGTACAAAACTATGCGGACTTTGAAGTTGCACTACTAAAGCACAATGATTGCGAAATTGAAGAATTGAAGTCTGAGCTCAAGAACAAAGTCAAGAATAGAATGCTAGGATTCAAAATGTAAAACATGGGGTGACCTCCCTTAGGGGGAGATTTTTAGGAATTAGAAAATTCCATAGTAAAGAGTCGGTCACCCCAATTATGATCTAGCATAAGTTAGCTCGTAGACGATGTCGTTATTTTCGTTGTTTAGTAGTTTATTAGTTATTTAGTAGCGTAGTTTAGCGTAGTGCAACACCGTGGAGGAAGGACGGTCTTTACCCTTGTATGCACGATCCACAGGCCGATGGGAGGTCGTATTTCTTGTAACTATAAATACCCCTTCCATCCATGGAAGGGTGGTGCTCTCATTCAATCTAATATTCCATACTTTGTGTAAACCTCTAGCAAGAACACCTCTCTCTACTAACTCTCTAACTATGGCAAACATGTATTTTGATCATCCAAGACCACCCGAATCATCAACACAATAAATATTACGATCCTACACATCCTTCCAACATTCGTCACATAACCTGCGACATCTAAGAGGTAACAATTTTTATGGCAACACTATGTAACAGGGATTTAACTGGAAAAACATACAAAATAGAAAATTACCAATGAGATATTTATTATCCGTAGGCTTGACTTGATCTAAATCCACCAACTGAAAAGGATGTCTGACAAACCCTTCAGATATAACCAAACTTTTTCTTATTGACGTTGTTCCATCAAACTCTATCATAAAGCGATCATCCTTCCTAACTCTAAAGTCTTCCTTGTTATGCATGACAACAAAATTTCTATGATGTAAACACCTCCTCTTTTAACCTCAAGAAATTGTGAGCCACGTTTGCCTTGGCGGTACAATGGATAACATTACCACCGCAATAGAACCATGTTAAAAGTTGTTGTTAAATAATACATACATTTTTAATCCTTTATTATCTATTCTTATAACTCGGTATTGGAAGGTACATATGCATATACCTTTGCATCGGACATCAAGAAATCGGTGCTCAAATACCGGCTGTTGCGATGTTACATCCCACATTCTACACAACATCAACACTATGGTACCGGTTGATTCGGGATGCAGTCGTTTAGGAACAACTCACCATTTGAGCATCAACACATCGACCATGATAACACACGTCTTTGGAATGTGTTGGTTTTATTCCTATTGTTCTTCATGCCTCATTTATGGAGTTTCCATTTAAGAGATATGTAATTGATAAGTGATTCGGCTTCTTTAAGGGTGCATAGCTATGACCCTTTAGTGTTCTAATGCATGTTGTACCAAATAATGTATTCATGTAACCACAAATCGATTGTTGAGCTTCTTGCATTCATGCCATTAGATGGAACTTTTCGTCTACTATAGCTAGAAGCTTTCATTGAGGATTACATATTTCACTTCTTGGTATTAAATCATATGGCTTTACGGATTGTACTAGTACAATTTGTTGTGCACATTCACTCTTGCACATTAAATTAAGGGGCTCAAGTTTATAGTATTATAGAAGAGTTAATATATAATATCACTTGTGATATTTCATAAAAATAGTTAATGACTAATATCACTTATGATATTTCATAAACAAAAATAATCTTGTACACGAAAAATATAAAAATATTAGAAAACTGTTAGCCTTAATAGAAAGTGATGGTCATTCACGACTAGAAACTTTGTAACGTGTCATAAATATTGTAATAGAATAGTCAATGGGATCGTGGATTGGGCTAAGCTAATAGGTTAGTGGTTATGTTAAGCTAGTCCTTAATATAAGTTGTAATCCAATCCAATCAAATCCAAGTCCAAACGAGCCCATGGCAAGCCCATTAAGGTGTTTTCTCTTTTACTATAAAAGACACCTCATAGCTCATTTTTGAGGTGTGATTGAGTGTGTAAGTGAATGTTTTATGAAATACAAGTTCTTTCGTTTCATCTCTCTAGTTTTTTTATATAAAACGCATACATCTCTTGTACCACCAAAACGTGACATATAGTGATAAGGTTGATTGTAGCACGGTCCTACAATTGATATCAATTGCCTAACAATGATTTAGGAGAGTTTGTGCTTCGTTTTTTTGTTAAAGCCTTGAAAAAGTTGCGTTTTTCTATATAAAAACGTTAGCTTTTCCATAAAAATCTTTGATTTTTACGTCTATTGGTAAAAGTTGTTGTTTTATTGATCCGTAAGTGATTTAGAAGAAGTTTGCACAAAAGAAATCATTTGGAATCGTGTTTTGGGTGTAAAATCGTATTTTGCAAAAATCGGTCATTTACTGAATAAACTTACGAGTAAGAAAGTCAAACCCTTATTTTACAAATAATGTTGGTCAAAACCACGATCTTACGAATAAGCTTATGAATAAGCTTACGAGTAAGAATGGAGTTCTGAATAAGCTTTACTGAACTTGCTCTAGTGAAGATTCTTAGTGCATCAAGGATTACTCAAGACTTCCCTAGATTGGATAAGTTTGTGGAATACTTCGACTTGTGAAATCTCGCTAGCTTGGACAAGTTAGTAAGATACTATTGAAATTCTTACGAGTAAGGACAGTTTTTACAAATAAGACACAAATCTTACGAGTAAGGACAGTGTAGGACCGAAAACGTATAAGATTTATGTGGTTTTAGGAGGCCTTGGTTGGTGGAAGAAGATGAAGATCTTCATCCTTTTAGAGAGAGAAAGTAGAGAGAGGGAGGAGAAACAAAAGGATAACTTTTATTGAAACAAGAAACAAACATACACCTAATGATTCACCTCACCCTCATGGAGAGTCATGAGGGGTATTTATAAACTCTACATTCTATTACTTTGCCACTTAAGCGATACTAGTCCTGCGGGCAAAGTATACTACATATCTAGTCCATTTCACTTAAGTGGCGTTTTCTTTATAAAAGAGTGAGGCTAATGAGGCGGTTTTACGAATAAGACACAAATCTTACAAGTAAGGACATTTTTAACGAATAAGACACAAATCTTACGAGTAAGGACATACTTTACGAATAAGATTCAAATCTTACGAGTAAGGACAAACTTTACGAATAAGACTCAAATCTTACGAGTAAGGACTAAGTTTACGACTAAGATCCAATCTTACGACTAAGGAACAAGTTTACGACTAAGTTTTTCAGCAAAACTTCAAGCGACCATAACTTTTGAACCGTAACTCCGTTTTCAGCGATCTACCTATCAAAACGACCGTGAGAATGAGGAGAACGACACATTGAATAGACTAAAGTACATTTAGGTCAACCTTTAAGGCTCAAAATTGCTCCGAACATAAGTTTTTAAAGTTTTTAGACCAAATTTTCACTACAACAACCGAGCTTAATCTACATAAAAAACAACTCCTTTATCGTTGAATCGATCATACATCAACTTTATCACACATACCTTCATCAATGGCAACTCAGCAAGACATTCATGTAGCCGGTGCTGAAAACCGTCCTCCTATGCTCGAAAAAGATGGATATCTTCAATGGACAAGTCGCATGCTCCGCTACATCAAAACCAAACCTAATGGAAAACTCATGATTCAAACCATTAAGTATGGACCCTTCAAGCCAAGACAAATCCAAGACCCTGGAGATCCTAATGCAACACCTCTTGTTCAACCACATTTTCGTGATCAATATGAATCAGAATACAATGAAGATGATAAGAAGCAGATCGAAGCAGATGACATGGCAATACACATCGTCCGACTGGTATTACCACGAGATGTCTTTGCTGCAGTAGATACCTATGAAACTGCTTACGATATGTGGGAACACGTTAGAAGGCTATGTTATGGAACATAAATTGGACAACAAGACATAGAGAACAAGCTGCTAATTGAATGGGAAAAGTTTACATCAACTCCAGGAGAATTTATTGAATCCTACTATGGAAGGTTTTGCACTTTGATGAATGAGTTAATCAGAAACAAGTTGAGACCCAACATTGTCGTGAGTAACATCAAATTCATCAACAATCTTCAAGAATAATGGGGACGCTATGTCACTATTGTCAACCAAAAACAGGACTTACATCAGGTGAATATTGATCAACTCTATGATTTTCTGAAACAAAACCTAGCATAAGCTAATGAAGTCAGGAAAGAAAGAATGGCAAAGAATCATGATCCCTTGGCATTAATTGCATAGACACAAACTCCTTATTCAGTGAACACACAACAACAACCTTCATCATCTTCCACTAAAAACAACATGAAACAATATATTCCACAACTACAAACTGTTATCATCCCTCAACAACAATTCTATCCACCAGAACAACATGTCATTCAACAACAACAATATCCACAATACCAGGAACCATGGATCACTAAAGCTGAACAAATAGAAGCTTTGTCTAATGCATTTGCTTACTTGACTAAAGTATTCAAACGACGCTATTCCACACCAACTAATAACAACCAAGGAATTTCATCACACACTCGCAGCATGAAAATTGCTCAACCGGGTTTGAATATGGGCCAAGGAGGACAAATTGTTGGAGTTATTGGGAATCAACAAGAATATACTACTGTATTTCACATGGGTAATCAGAATATGCAGAATATAGGTCAATATGCAGGAAATTAGGTGGTTCCGTATTGATAACATAAAAAAATCATGACTTTTAAGTGTCAATTTCCCCCGATAATGCTCGTATTTTATATCATTTACATGGATTTACGCTTGTATTCCTCTATATTTCACTTTTAGGTAAATTATGAGCATTGGAGCTTAAGAGAAGCAGATTTGGAGATTTTCCTAACGATTTATGATAGTATGCCAACTGTGAAGAAGCTACGGCGTAACTCGTTCTCTCGCATTACGCCGTAGCTAGTGTTTTGACTCTGAAGACCAACTTAACTACAATTACAGCGTAACTCCCAACTAAGGTTACGCCGTAATCATCTAGGTCAAGAAATATTTTGCGCCTCCATCAACTACGCCGTAGCTCCTCACAAGCATTACGCCGTAGTCTACCCAATAGAGTTCTGTATTGAAGATACGGCGTAACCTTTCCCAAGTGTTACGCCGTAACATGCTTAACGAGAGTTTTATTTGAAGGATTATTGAAGTTACGGCGTAACTCTCAACTTAAGTTACGTCGTAACTAGGATCGTGCCTATAAATACAAGCCCTAATTTATGCCTTTCACATCATTCACTCACAACTCAAAGTCAGAGAACGTGAAGAGGGTTCCAAAGGCAAATCATCGAAGCATACGGAGCCATCTCCAAGGGAGGAATCACTCCACATCGATAAGCATTAGCGATCATTTCTATCTTTTACTTTTGATTCAGGTCTTTCATTATGTTAAACATCGAATTCATTGTTTCTTTTAATATGATCGGGTAAGCACCTTTGGTGCCAGCCTAGTTATGATTCCTTGAATGTTTTGTTTATGTTTTCATGCTTCCGTATAATTGTTTCTAGTGTATGCATGCATAGTTCGTTGGTAGTTACCCTAGCTTTGGTAGTTTTGAATAGCGGTCGTATCTAGTTGCTTAGGAGAATTGACCAACTGACCCTAAGTAGTTAGGTAGAGTTTGGAAGGGTAAGAATTGACCAACTAATGACCCTTCCTCGCTTGTGTGAACTGACCAAATGATCACCGGTCGTCCGGATGAACTTAAGAAGTTAGGGATGAGTGTCTAAGATGCTAGCGTCCGGGCACTCATTATTTCAAATCTTGCATGTAAGGTGGCTTAGGTGACTAAGAACCACTAGACTCCCAAGGGGTAAACCTTTGACGTCGGGTATGAGCCTTTGTTGATAGGTTAGGACGAATTGACCAAATGATGTCCTAGTGACTTAAACCCCCACTTGAATCAATTAGAAGTAATAAAACATGAACATTACACAATAGGATGAGTAATTAGGTTAGCACACTTTCCCTCTATTGATCACAACCTCTATCTATTTCTCGCATTTATTTCTTGTTAGTTATTTAATCATTTCAAACCAGTTAAAACCAGTGACACATAAACTTAATTAGAATCCGCTCACATAGCTCTTGGGACGACCTCGGTTTTACCAATTACTACACTACACACGACCGGGTACACTGCCCGTGAGTGCATAAGGTGGACCATAGGTAAACGAGACAATTATAAATATTAAAACCTGGTCAGAAATCCTGCATCAAGTTTTTGGCGCCGTTGCCGGGGAGTTATATTAGGATTTTTATTAAGTCTTTTATTTTTGTATTTGTTAAATTTTTATTTTCTCACGATTTCTTTTAAGTTTCAGGTACCATGGCAGTTGTGGACATTGATAACCTCACTCTCGAGGAATATTTGGCTATAACTAGGGATGAACAAGGGTCGGGGATCGTTTGGCCGGTTATTGGAGCTGAAGTCCGTTTTGAGATCAAAGAAAAGTTTATGAGCGAGCTACGTGTTAACCCTTTCTCCAAAAATAGAGACGAAGATGCTTATGAGCATGTTAAAAATGTCTTGTACATCGCAAGCCTTTTCAACATACCTGGTGTTTCTTATGACGTGGTTATGCTCTAAGTATTCCCCATAACACTTACTGGGGCAGCAAGAAGATGGATTGATAGATTGCCCGCCGGGGCGGTTGATACATGGGCTCTCCTAAAGAAACACTTCCTCCAAAGATATTGTCCTCCTTCGAAAATATCAAATCAACTCATGGAGATCCATAATTTTAAGCAAGAAGGCGATGAGACATTGTATCAAGCTTGGGATAGATACAATGATCTTCTTTACAAGTGTCTCACTCATGACCTAAACATCCAGCAAAAGGTCAATATTTTCTACAAAGGTATCAATGTTGCTACAAGACAAATGCTGGACTATCAGGGGCCAATTCCGGGGATGACCCCTACTCTTGACATTGAAGCCATTCAAAAAATGGCCGATCGTTCTCAAAAGTGGCATGTTGGAGGAAGCCAAAGAAGCCTAGACGGAAATCTTGATGGTATTGCCGCCATTACAAACAAGCCTGAAAATCTTGTCGTGACATGTTAAAGCTCAAGCAAAGTGTTCACGCTATCCAAGTAGGATGTGAAATATGTGGTGGAAGACATCTCACTAAAAATTGTCCTCTTATTGACGAAGATAGTGAAAATGATGAAGTAAAGTATGGTGAAGCAAATATACCGTTTCAAGGGTCAAATGGAAACAGTAACGGATATCAAGGAGGATCTCTGGCATATTACAGTCGTAGGCCTTTCGAGAAACGGTCTAATATCGAAGATACCATCAGCAAATATCTTGAGGTCTCGGCCCAAAGGCAAAAGGAACAAGACGAGTGTTTAAAAATTTTCCAGGAGAATACAAATAAAAGCCTCTCTAGCCATGACACATCTTTAAAAAACCTAGAGGCAATGGTGGAGAAACTCAGTGAAGAGATGAAGAGAAATAATAATAAACCTGAAGGAATTAAACCTATGATGGTGTGTAAGACCGTTTTTCTGATAAAGTAGTAAATACACCAACTGATGATTTTCATTCTTCTCTTGTTTCTTGTGTCGGATCCGCCGACGATCACCAGTTACGCCGTAACTATTGTAACAAATTACGGCGTAACCATGGACCAGAGATTCAGCCAAGGTTGGCACGAAGGGATTCGTTCTTCCATGTTCGATTGGGAGCCATGATCTTTTTGTATTAGCCGATCTCGGATCCAGTGTAAATATCATGCCACTCTCAATATTTCTAAAACTTATAATAACTAATCTTTGGAAAACAAGCATGATGATTAAGATGGCAAACATTACCAAGGCAACTCCTCTTGGAATCACGGGTGGTGTATTGGTAAAGGTCGATAGGTTCATCTTTACGTCCAAATTCATGGTTATTGACATAGAAAACACCCTATCGATCGACCTATTAAGCGATAATAGCGAGAGGAGGATTTCTTTTCATTGAAAACACTTGATTCCATCCGAACTTAAAAGCGAAGATCTCATGACATAGGCGGGGCCTCGTTTTGAGCCTTTGTCTCGCATCACCCAAAAGTCAAGTTCCTTTCCGTCTTTATCACGCAGTTAAAGGAGGAAGCGCCGGTCCGTTGGTCATAATCTTGATTTAAGAAGTCATTAAATGCTTGATTGTATGGAACACGGTTGCCAAGGAGGATTCTATTCCAAGACTCCCTCAAAAGACGCAAACACTCATCTTTGGAGCTCACGGATCCGGAGGTCTTTGTTTTCAAACCCAAAGAACGGTTATATTCATACGAGAGGGCATGCTCGGTGGAGTCTTATGTCCGACCAAGTCGTCCCCGCCGCCTTACCGAAGCGGATAAGGGCTATCGTCCCTTTCGAGGCGTAGAATCGATTTTGCATTGACGATTCAAAACTCGATTTACGACCACATAATCTTGGCGAGATGGTCCCGCTTCATCGCGCGCCACGCAGAAGAACGAGCCGGCGTTCCCTGTTTCCGTTTCTTCCAACAACACATCGATCTCGAAGGAATCTTCCTTCCGGGTGAGAGTGTGATGGTCCATGGAACCAGAATGGGAGGAAGATTTCACCATTCGGTGAGTCATCATATTTCCTTCGATCACACAGTAGTGAAGAAGGCTCGAAATCTGAGCCCTAAAAGAAGGCCGAGATGAAGAGCGCCAATTTTGATCAATATGCTAGATAGGCCTGCGCCCTATGGAACTGCGACTAGTGCCATTGTTGTACAAAAAAGTGAGTCCCAAAAATAAAAGCAGACAATATATAAAAATAGACCTACGGCGATCAGTAACAAAAATTTTATGTATACCCCGCAACTAAAGAATTTAGAAAGACTCATTTGAGAACATTTAATTATTGGAAGACCTTTCCTTGCTTCCTCATGCGCCCGAATCAAGGTCTTAGAAAAGGAACTTTCTTTGGGATACAGTGATGACAGAGTGGTGTTTAAGATGGATAAAACCTTGTGCCCGGGCCCTGATGAAGTTATGAGCCTAAGCATGACGGACGCATGGCGGACAAGGTTTCTAATGAAGAGCCAACAAATTTTCCTCATAATTTTCCCCCTTCATATTTTGGTCACTTGCAGGATAGTGAGTCTAGTGATGGAGATGATAGTGATAAATCTTCCCGAGAGGAAGACGACGAAGTTTGAACTTCACCTAGGGTATCTGATAAAAAAGGTATTACTATAGTTAAGGGAAAACTCCATTGTTGCGCCCCTATCACTTCTATGATAGAGGGTTCTGTTAGGTCACTAGTTTTACAACACAAGCTTATAGAGAAAGAGATGAAGGCGGATGAACAAGTATCAAACACAAACACACAATATGAGTGGTACGGTTAGGCGTAGTGAGTGAATGAAAAGAAAACTTGAACAACCAACCCTCGAATGAGGGTTTACAAGAGTTTATATAGGCAAGGAGCTGAGGCAACACCTCTCCTTCCCTATTCCATATTGGGCTTGGGCCTCGACTTATGGGCCTTCTACATAATTTGGACCTTAAACAAACATAAAGGCCATAATAAAGCTACCTATTACATATGAAATATAAATACTTGAAATCTTTGTTTAGGAGTGATTCCAACAATCTCCCCTCAGTATATATGAATGTAAGCGGTGAAAGCGTTGATGTAATAGTAGCATTGGCGCTCATCGACATTCTTCTTTCTTGTGAGAGGAATAGTCTTGATTCGAACAATCTCCCAGTGTAGAGATCGTTAACTTTGAGCAGTTACGCTTTGGCGTCATCATTGACTTTGTTCTTTGATCATTGTTCTTTGTGGTGAAAGTGATAGTATGTTGTTATGCGCATCGATGCGCCTCAGTGCCTTGTTGCTCCGGTGTCTCACGTCATTCTTCAACATGCTCACACGCTCTTTGTGGTGGAAATCAATCTTGATGAAGTTCTTTAAGTCTTTAACTTTGTAGATTCTTTGGTTGATGAAGAATCATTACATTGTTGTGTTGCATTCGAATAGAACTTCCATTAGTAATGATGTTGGCGTGAGCATGAGAAGAGTCGACACGATCATCCGCTCGGAGCTTCCATAAGAAGAAAACATTTCAAGCGGTTAGTAATAAGCGGTTTCCGCGCACTTACAAGTTAGAACGAGAGTGTTAATGACATAGTGTGAAAACATAACTCTAATTCTCACAAGGCCGTTCTGAGCTGAGTCCCACAAGTGAGATAACACGATGTACCAAGTACATCTGATTCGAGATAGTCATTGAGGTACTGCAAGCATCACCTCACGACGAAGACCGTATGAGACACACTCCGCGTAATCCACGGGAGTTACAAAGCGACACTTTGTGGTTGTTTGATGTTGACCTGGCGGGAGTTTCCATTCAATCACCGAGGATCACGAGATGTGAACCTCTCATAAATGTTCTCGACAGTTGCTAAGATCATGAAGGACTCGATATGAACCTTTGAATCCTTGAAGATCTTATTTGTTGATCAACAAGTGATTAAATGTCAAGTGTTCCTAAGAGATCTTTTGATGAATCTCGTGGCTCTAGACTCAATAGTGCGTTTTGGTTTTCTGACGGAGACTAGGGAGAGGTCTCCTTCTTCAATACTAGCGATCTCAAGAGAAAGCCAATAGTTTATGTAGGGTTCCTGTGAGAATGAAACAAGCTTCGTTGAGAGAAACTTGAGTGGCTAAGAAGGTTTAGTGCATGCGTCCTTTGGGTCCATGGCGACTTTTATTCTTCAATACGGTGTCACTAAGTGACAACCGGTAGTATATGAATTGAACCCGATTATACGCCTAAGTTGAATAATGCGGAGGGCTATTTCTTTTCACCCTTTACTTTACATTTCTTTTGATTCTTCAACTCCTTCTTTCTCCGATTCTCATTTTCTCCTTTTATAATCATTCCTAAGGACTTCTAACACTAACTAATGGTAGTGTCCTTGGGTAGATCCTCCGACTCTGGCGGATCATAGGACAGTTATTCCTAACCTTAGTCACCTTATAACTCCATGACTAACCTATGTTTGCCATTATAACCATTGTAATTTGAAAATATCTCTCAAAGGGTTTGTAAATGAAAACATGTTTGAACCACGATGAGAGATAAGTTTTGCATAAATACTCCCCCTCATGTGCTTAATAGTTTTATGGTTAAATGCTGCGGTGAGGAAAGAAAGCACTTTCTACGAATTGATCCACTAAAGATAGACAATCTCCGCGAGACACGGTTCGTTGAATAGTTAAAGAGATCGTTGTCGACTTTTAGGTGACAACTAGCTCTAATAACTTCCTTGAAGGTGTAGACAAACCTCGAAGATTGTCATACCGTCGAGTTCATGTCTATCAAGAGCTTCTCGAATGGTACCTTCTACTAAGACAAGTCCTTTGCGAGACACGTTTACATTACTAGCGAACTAGCTTGAAATTATTACCCGTCCGGGACAAGTCTTTTCGAGTTACAAGCAGTTTAGTACCGTCAATTCATTGGTTAAGTCGGGGTGCATGATTCATTTGCATTTTGCACAACATATTTCTTATCACATAATTTTCTCCCCTCAAAATGGCATATAAAGAATGTTATTTTGAATGGTTGAGAATAAATATGACCATTTTGAGTGTTGCGGGAAGAGTGACCACTTGTGAACAATTTGTGAACAAAGTTTTAATTCAAATACTCCCCTCGACTAGTGATATAAGCGGTTGAGGTTTTGAAAATCTTACGGGAAGTACTTGTCTTTTGAGCAAAACCTTGAAAAATGAAAGGTTTGATAGGTTTTACTCAAAAATAAGAAGCTTTCGCTCCTTTTATAAGGATTGTGGCAATGAAGCGTACCACGAGGGTCCTTTCTTGACAAATGCGGGTTGTACATCATTATGTGTGCACAAGCCATATACATATATAATCATACATCCAAAATCATATGAAGGAAACAATTCAAGGGGTACCGAAGTGCGGTGATGTTCCTAGGAGTGCGCATGGCGTTGAAAACCGTGATGTTAATCACGGTCGACCACCAACATAACTCTCAAGCGTCAGGCGATCCCTTCGAACAACCGTTCATCAATCATGGTGATGATCCTTTTCACATCCCTTCTATCACGAGAGTTCCGGTGCTTAGGATTCCCAACCTTCAGCGTATATCCTTCAATCGTATGCCAATCCATCCCTAACCATCTTCAAGGTATGATCCCGAATTTATGGAGCTCACGACACGCCATTAAGCGGTTCTGCGAAGTTCACCGATAAACAATCTTTGAAAGGGTTCTTGATGGCGTAAGTTGTTTGATTTGGTTGATGTCGGGAAGATCAGGCGTGGTGGAGTGAAGTTTACGTTTACGATATGATTCAATGACCATCCGGATATCTTGACCGTTCTTTGATCACAATCGTCTAATGAAGATGAGGCCCGACTTGATGAATTCACGTTGAATTTACATTGAGAATTGTCTCATACGACCACATACTTTGGCAAGGTATATGTCTTGATGTCGTTGGTGACAAGTTCTCAAAGTCGACCTACGAGAATTCATAGTCTGTTCATCTTGTCGTTTGACTATGATATTCTTCAAGAATGTGTAGTCCCACTTAGACTTGAGATCAATGTGTTTGATGGCCACAATGTTCTTTGAGCAATACACTTCATGTTGAGACTTACGAACGAGGCGACACGTAGTAGATTCTTGGCGTTCGGGCCAATGATGAATCCCATACAATGCATCTTGGTCGTATGCTTGCGTTGTCGGAAAACAAGTGAGTTGCACGTTTCTCGATAGCTATGCGGTTTGAGTAACAAGTCACTGGGAATGGAAGAGTCAATGATGTAGCGTATTTTCGTGAACCATCGCCACCATGGAGAAGAAATTCAGTGCATGTTGAAGAAATGTCGAAGGGGATCCTTGGTTCATCTGGTTGGCGATTGTTGGTAGAGTGCGGTCGATCGATGTAGTATGGAGGGTTGTTCCGTTTAGTGAAGTCGATGTTTGCTTACGGGTTGAGCCAATCCATGTTGTTAGACATGGCTCGAGCAATGTTTTCAAGGTGATATTCAACCTCGATTGCACTTTCAGGTGTTTTTCAAAGAAGGAATGCTTCATTCTTGATGCGCTTCAACTCGGTTCGTCATCTTCTTCACACGGAATCTTTCTTGCAAGATTTTGCATGCTCAGTACTACCGTCTACCAATTCTTGACCTTCTTGGGGTAGGGAGAGTCGTTAACAAGAGTAGCAAACCAATCAAATTCTGCGGTTTATCGTCATCAAGCCATGATACGGCGTCATTCGTAGTCGTTTTCTTCTTGCATTTTGAAGGCCTTGATGATGATTTTGGTTTCGCACTTGTTTTGGTGAGGTGGGTTGTTGTTGGGGCTCAGGACCTCTTCATCGTCACCACCCGTGTACTCAAAGTAGTCACTGTTGTATGAGACGGGGTGGTAACTCGGAATCGTCCCGAGGTTTATCGATGAAGACCGAGTTGATGGAGACTTGTGTTGAGAAGAAGTTCGATGTGGAGGAGGTGGCATAGATGTAGATTGACGGGCGCTTCGGCGTTTAGGTGCGAGTCCTTATCCTTATCATCGTCATCTCTTGCCGTTTGGGTTGATCGGTGACTCCTTGCATGATGAGCGGGTTGAAAAGCAAGTAGACCTTGAAAAATTTAGCTTCATCTGAGTAAGCGTTCGAGATCGCTTTGACATTTGCATCACTAATTTAGCGATTAACTCGATTCGGAGAGATTAGCTTCTTTGGCCATTGTATGTTTAACCAATTCGGCGATGTTAGGGGTGAGTTATCGGAAAATATTTCTCTAGTCACACCGGGCGAGTGTCGAGAAGAAACTTGTGGGTATGATCTCTTCTTGTCTTTTCCGGTTCCTTTTGGACTTTTGGAGCGATATCACGAAGGTACTTGTTAGTGTAACCTTGATCATTTCGTTCGGTTCCTCTTTTCGATGATTCTTCATGAACTTGAACAAATTCCCTTTCTTTCTCCATCTTGTCTTTCTCATCATTTAAGTCTTGAATTTGGTGACAAACCAATTCATTTTACGTAAGTTATGTCCTTCTTTCTTACTTGTTGGATGACTTTCACAATCTTTTGATGAGTCCGAAATCCAAGATTTAGGTGGTTTCTTCACGATTTGGATGATGATCTGGTTGACTTAGTTGATGGTGGTGGTGATGAATGAGATGAAGAGTCCGATGATGAGGAGACATGAGGAGACTTCATGTCCTTAGGAGTTTCGAGGTTTTCTCCTTTGATTGAGTTGGGTGTCTAGAAGAAACTTTGTATAATCATCCTCGTCATCCTTAGACTTTTCTTTCTCGGTTCCTGTTTCTCAAAATCATACTCAATAGTGTCTTCAACAAAGTGGTTGTTGTTGCGAGAAGAGTGGTGGCACGGATCCCTTATCGGGTTGATTAACCGCATCGGGATCGGAGAGGGTGGGCGGCACCACTTGATCCTCCGGGGCCACCCATTTGATCTTTAGCAAATTCGGTGACCTTTTGAATATGTCGGACGTTGTGAAACTTTTCTGTATGATTTATCAATTGCTCTTCTTCTTCTTCTTGAGCTCTCATCATAAGGTACAATAGCTTGAGTCTTCCCTTTTCTTGGACAATTTGGAGGACTTGGATGTTTTGTCCTTTGAGGCGGTGTTTGGTTGCGATGGCGAGTAATGAACCTCTTCATCTGTCTCGGTATCTTGAGCTCTCGTCCCTAAGTTGTCTTTGAGGTTCAAGTGTGGGAATAGGTTCGGCTTCCTTTGCGGGAACAATCCTTTTAGAAGGAGCTTTCCTTTTAGGAGCCTTCCTTTGACTCACGAGAACTTGTGTGCTTCTGCACTTCTCTTACGGTTCTCTGACGGTGTTCGGAAGATTTTTAAATCAAGATGACCAACTTTGCCTTGTCTAACTGCTTCGAGATACCTTTAGTACGATTCTAGCTTTCGACATCTTCGTTAGAAGGAAATGCGGAGCACGGCACCTTGTTTCTTTGTAGGCGTTTCCTTGATTCTTACAGATAGAATAGGCTCCGTCAACATGTCGTGATTATGCGGGTCATTGAGCCTTTTGGGAATATCGGGATGAAGTCCAAGTGCTCTCTGTATCAACAGTTTAGTATATCGATGTAGGAATTTTTGATCCAAGTTTCGAGAAATGACATCATGTCATCCCATATCGAGCTTGATAGCGATGTGTTTCATGTTGTGAATGCCCAAAATATTTGCGGTTCTATGAGCTTAGGATGCTCATAGCCGCTATCACGACCGAAATAGACTTGGTGATTATCATGTAGAGTGTTCTCCATGGTTGAGGAAGGCTCTTAAGCTCTACATGAGAGTGCTTAGAGATTACTCCGTAGCCTCGTCATAACCGATATTGATTAAGAATTGGAGAGTTAACTCTTGACGGGTGTGGCATAAAGTTTGGTTGGATTGACTTGAGGAATAAGGAAGCGACCCTTAAATCTGCGGGTGTAATAGTGACTTGTTTGTGGTTTAGAGTCACCGTCACGTGATCCTTCCTTTGACCCTTTCCATAGTATTCCGGCTGTTGGATGTAGATCTCGGGAATGGTTGCGAGTGAGTAAGCATGTTACGATATGGGTGAGTCCTCGAATATCGATAGCAATGAGACATGAAGATTCGAGCAAGTGAGAGTCTTTGAAGTCAACTCGAGATTATTCTTTCCAATCTTCATTGGGTAGCCATTAGGGTAGATGTCGACAATGGAGAGAACATTTGGTGCATCCATGTTTGGTTGAGCGACCATGTCGTGATGCGAAATAATATTAGCCAAAAGAACCAACATATCGAAAGACATAATGTTAGTCAACGAAGGTCTTATTGTCTAGTTATTTAATGTACAACGTCAATGATTATTCTGAGTCCTAAGTCACTTGTATGTCCAATAGTCTAATGGCGCCGTGAAATGTTTAGTGAGTTAGTTAACTTTGAGTTTTAAAGTTTATGTTATCACTTATTGTTCACAACATATCAAGCGTTTTGGTTTATTAGTGACATTATTGGATTCGTGATGTTATGATAAGTTTATTAACAAGTTTTGTACACGTAACAATTCATAATGAAGGTCAAAGATGGCTTAGCGTGGGATTGACAAAGTTACGCGTAAGCAGGTTGCTACATATGCGTGGCGGCTTATCGTGGGATCCTTTCTTCGCGTAAGAAATGTTGCAGCGTGAAAAGGGGACCTTACGCGTGGAGCTTACGGCGTGGGCGTATAAGAACCTTACGGCGTAAGGCTTACTCGTAAGAATAGACCTTATGCGTGAGGTCCACACGCATATCCTTCACAGGATACGCGTAGTCCCATTGTAGAACCTTACGCGTAATAGTTATGCGTAGGTTTTATTTTACGCATAACATGACTACGCGTAGGGTAATCCTTATGCGTAGAGAGTCTTATGACCTTGATTCTGAGTGTTTAAGCGTAGCAAAGCCTGAAATAAATTTATCAACTCATCAATGTTCACACAAAACAACAATTTATCACAGATAACAACATCCTAGTTCATGTTTAGTTGTTACGCGTAGAGACTCATACGCGTAGTCTAAACCCTAGTCTTACGCGTATGAAATCTAGCCATGGAATGTTCACCGTATTGATTCTGGTAGCTCTAGAGTGTTGATAGCTACTTTAGGTCAAGTTATAACATCCAAAACGTTGTGAATCGAAAATACCCAAATGTTATGAACCTTAAACCCTATTTTCTAATTGACAATCAATTTGAGTTTCTGGGTGGTTTTCAACAATGGAAATGATCAATTCAAAGTCTTATGACCATATCCCAACATTCATTTTAACCAAAAGACTTCTCATTTAGAAAAACCCAATTAATCATATGAACCCTAGTTTTCAAAAGTTCATCAATTTGAGTTTCGGGTGGATTTTGATGGTAAGAATGTTGTCCTTGATACTTAAGAAACGGTTTGAGACCATCCATTTTACCACAAACATACACACAATGATTGTGTGCTCATACGCTTATCGTAGAGCACATAATCGCGTGAAAAATTGTTTTAGCCGTAGGATTTGAATGAAATAAAAACCTTTGCTTATAAACATGTTTTACACAAGAAACTACTTACAAAATGAAGATCAAAAGCACAGTTTCTTGAGTGATTGTTAGGCGTAGGATCTTTTGATTTTAAGAAAATGAATGAGGAGTGAAAGAGTTAGGTGGAGTTTTATTAAAATAGACTTTACCATTTTGACAGATTTTGGTCCCTCCACCATATCTTTTTCAAACAAAGCCTTTTAACTTCCATTTTGGTTACCAAACGAAGATTTTTGGAAAGAAACTTGTGACACTCCCCTTGACTTGAGAAAATAATGAAAGGTTATTAATTAAAGTCGAGGAGTGTCAATGAACGAAATTTACCACCATTTGTAGAAAAATCAACAGGGATGTGATAACATGCAAGTACACAAATGATTTGAAGCAGTTAATGGATTATTTTTCCCCTCAACACTTGATCGGAAAAATCTGAATTTTGAGAGATTGAAGTGTTGTGGAAGAAATGTACTTGCCATGTTGAAAGAAATGTAGATTAGAAGAATATTTTGTTGTTTTATCGGATTTTATATTTTGTATTTTGTTTTGAAAATTTATTTACAAAAGATGTTTTGGTGTTTGTGTTTTTTTAAGACTGTTTTAAGAGGTCATCAATTCCTCTTGTGTCAAACACCTCATACCAATTCGGTGGACTAACTCATTAAACCGAGCGGTAGGCAAGGCTTTGGTGAGCAAATCGCCAATTGGTATTCGGTACCACAAAGTATAATTCAAGCGGTACTGCTCCACATGGTCCTTGATGAAATGATAGCGAGATCGATGTGCTTTGATTTGAGTCTTTGAATCGAGTTGCGAGATTGCAATGGCACTCCGATTGTCATGATACATCGGGATTACATCAAATACGTAACCATAGTCTTTGAGTTGTGTTCTCATCCAAATGACTTGAGCACAACACGCGGACATGGCTACATATTCTCGCTTGATTGATGACAATGATGTACAATCCTCGCTTCTTAGATTGCCAAGACACCGGTTTATCACCGAGAAATTGTAGTGCTCTGAAGTACTTTTCTTGAGTCTAAGCATCCTGCGTGATCGTCGAAAAAGCTATTAGTTCAAAACCGAATCCTTCGGATACGGATCCCAAATTAATGGTTCCCTTTATGTATCGGAGGATTCTTTTAGCCTCGAGAGAGGTGGGTTTCGGTTAGTCATGACGATAACGGAGCATAGATAAGCGGCAAAGACAATATCAGTCGCTAGTTGTTAGATACATGAGGACCCAATAATACTTGGTATTTGGTAGGGTCCACTAATTTCCCATGTAAATCGTCTAACTTCTTGGTATGAGTCATTGGTGTGGCATAAGTATCACGGGTTTTCATTCCAAATTTATTTAACTATTCAAGGGCATATTTGGGTGACTCGAGAAAAATACCACGGGGTGATTGATGAACTTGCGGTCCAGAAAGAATGTAAGTTCACCCATCATGGACATTTCAAAATTTTTCTTCATTAGTTTTGCAAAAGCGATTGAAAAGTTTTATGTGTTGACCCAAAATGATGTCATCCACGTAAATTTGAACAATTAAGATGTGTGCCCGTGATATTGTATGAAAAGAGTTGGGTCAACCGAGCCTTTGGTGAAATTATTGGCAATGAGGAAAGATGATAGCTTATCGTACCATGCAGGGGCTTGTTTGAGACCATAAAGAGCTTTGTTCGGTTTGTAGACATGGTTGGGAACTCGGGATCAACGAATCCATACGGTTGGTGACATAGACCGTTTCTTTAAGTTGCCCATTGAGAAGCGCGTTTTGACATCCATCGATAGACCGTCATGTTTATGTGAGCATGACGCAAGAAATATCGAGCGACCTCAAGGCGAGCAACGGAGCAAAAGATTCTTCAAAGTCTATCCTTCTTCACGGCGATAACCCTTAGCAACTAAGCCGTGACTTGTTTGGATGACATTCCCTTGACATCAATTTGTTTTCCAAATCCATTTTAGACCAATGGCGTAGACCCTGTTGGTCTTTCAACCGATTCCATACTTCAAGGCGTTTGAATTGGTTGAGTTCTTCTTGCATGGATTCAATCCGGTTGTCTTTTGTCATTGCGTCTTTAATGTTTTTAGGTTGATTAGCGAGACGGTGAGTGCATAAATGCGGTGTTCACCATCCGAGTGAAGGCGTTGTCTCGTAACGGTTGGTTGATTCGGATTGCCAATGATGTTAGCCGAGGATGGTCTTTTGTCCATCTATGTGTAGAGGGTTGATGTTGGTATACATTGTGCGATTACGAGGATTCAAATGGTTTGTTGAAGATTACGCAACATCGGTGCGGCGATCTCATTAGCAAGCGGGTTGAAGAAGCATTTGGATCAAAATCTGCGGTGGGGTACTTCATTGAGAATATCATCATTTGGTTCATCATTGTTAGAAGCGGTGTGTTCAAGCTGTTGTGTTGGAGTCAATTGGTGTAGGTGCATCTTCAACGAGTAGTTGTTGTAGCGGTGTATCGGTATAGGAATATTATCGGGTTGTGCGGTGGAAGCGGCGGATACAGGAAGCACGTTCATCAATATCGTCACGAGCGGAGGAGCAAATAACCTTTCCATTTGTTGTGAGTTAGGCGAGGGCTTTCTGCGGTGATGATGGGGTTGAGGAAGTTTAAGCGGTTGTGACCGGGTTCTAAGTCGTAATACTCGGAAGCCATGTCAGTGAGTTCATCGAAATGAGCATGAATCGTTTCCATTACCTCCTTGGTTCGACGATTCAGTTCGGAAACCTTTAGAATTGTCACAATATCCAATAAAGACTCCAATATCGACTTTTGCTTTGAGCTTTCCAAAATCATCACGATCATTATTCGGATAGCAAAGGGATCCAAATACATGAAAGTGTTTGAGGTTCGGTTTGTAGTTGTGGACAAGCTCAAAAGGTGTTTTGTTGTGGCGTTTGTGATCATAGAACGGTTTTGAGTATAGCATGCGATGAATCGACACGCCCATAAGTGTCTGGAAGTTTAGCATTGATTAACATTGTTCTTGCGGCTTCCACTAACGTTCGGTTTCGTCTTTCAACAACTCCGTTTTGTTCGGTGTCCGTGCAATAGATGTTTGATCTGTGAATTCCACTTTCTCATAAAATTCACGAAGGGTTTTGTTAACAAATTCGGTTCCTTTGTGCGTCCGAATAATCCCGGCGGTGTTGCGGAGTGAACACGTATCTTTGTGAGAAAGGTGATGATCATTTGTGGAGCTTGGTCTTTGCTACGAAGAAAATAGACCCAAGTCCATCGTGAGTAGTCATCAACAATTACTAAGATGTAGCGTTTGCCGTTGATCGTTTGCACGCGATCGGGCCACACAAATCCATGTGAAGAAGATGAAGCACATCTTTGAGGTCGTGTTCCACCTTTGAAGGAAAATGAGCACGAGTGCTTTTCCCTTGTTCACATCTTGAGCAAAGGTGATCTTTTGAATACCGGAATCGTGGGAGTCCTTCAACTAGTTTGTGTCGAGCAAGGTTGGTGATGGTTTGAAAGTTTAGATGTGAGGCGAGCGATTGCCATAGCCAAGATTTTGTTGATGTTGCCTTAGAAAGTAGCGGATGGGAGATGAAGCAACCATGTCTTGCATAGAGATAGTGTAGAGACTAGAATTACGAGCGGACATAAGGTCGTTTCCTTGTAGATCACGAATGAAACAAGTTTTCTCCCCGAAAGCAACCTCCAAATCTCCATCACAAAATTGACCCTCTTGAAAGCAGTTGTGACCGAGGCCTTCCACATAGTAAACCTAGCGATTTTGATATTCCATTAACATAATCTCCGTAGCCCATTATGGTCGCTGATGATCGTTCGAATCGGCGGTGCCAATGAACTTTGCAATAAAGTTTGATAACAGTTTAAGGTTGCTGTCATGTGTCGGGAACATCCGCTATCAACAATCCGAGAGAATGATCATATCACACGCATTACACAGGGCGACACGGATGGAATAGAAGTAGATGTGGAACCCGAAATGTTAGAGGGTTCCAAAGCGGTATATCGAGATATACACATTCATAAGTTTAGGAATCCATTTAAATCCTAGTGTGTTATATATCCATTTCGCCATCTATAACTACTCTTTGCTTTAGTCTTAGTGAAAGCACTAGGTGGTACTACATTCTTAGGAGGTGAGCGGGAGCTCTTGTGATAGCAATGGTTGCCTTAGAATCTAAAGATGGTGGTTTACCAAGCACGGACTTAGAATGATTAGTGGGCCTAGAGGTATTCCGATTCTTAGGATTCCGTAATCTAGAGATTATAGCTTTAGCAACACATTTGTCATGACAATCGAATTCATACTCTTTTGACAAATATCACAAGGTGCATTAGGCGAATATCAAAGGTACTTAATGGTTTAGCATTCTTTACATCACTATTTCTATTACATTTGCGACGCAACATCTATAGTGGAAGTAACATGAGTTTTATTGATTCCTAGGGTGTTCTTCTACTTTAGCATTCCTTATTGATCTTTTCTTGGGTCGCAACTTCCTATTCTTCGTTTGAGTGCTCTAGTTTTGTGAAGTGCGGACGTTTGGAAAAGATGCAACTATTCTGTTTGAGGGGAAACACATTAGCAACTTGTGATTTGGCGGTGGGAATTCTAGGTTCACGA
Source organism: Chrysanthemum lavandulifolium (assembly GCA_022545495.1). Taxonomy (NCBI): domain Eukaryota; kingdom Viridiplantae; phylum Streptophyta; class Magnoliopsida; order Asterales; family Asteraceae; genus Chrysanthemum; species Chrysanthemum lavandulifolium. Next base: position 58,331,882 of record CM040238.1, on the reverse strand, counting down.
TTCTTGAGTGTGGTGGTGCTAATCTCTTATTCACAGTGGCGGAAGTTGTTCATACTTTCCTAACATTTCCGTAACTTAGAGATGGTGTGAATCGAGTTTTGATTTTCGAGCGAAGATTACCATCAAAATTCATGACTTCTCTAGTGTGAGCAAGATAGTGATCAAGTTCGTTTGATGCTTCATCTCGAGTCTTTTGAGTAAATCAAATATGACACCATATTCCTTTTAACTTTTAAAAGTTCTTGTTCATATTTTGAGATTTGACTTTTCAATGACACGTTTTGATCATCGAGCTCAATTTTATGATCGGAAGATTTTGCACTCAATTGAGCGATTTTCTTTTGAAAACTAAGTTGATGGTTGTGAATATCTTTTCACACCAATGAAGACGACGTTTTGCATTGTTAATTTCCGTGTGTAATCGTTTATTTTCGACTTTTAAAGACTCGATCGAAGCACATTATCGGTGTTCTCATGATTACAACAGTTTCAACAATATCGCGAGAGATATGATCGGATGCATATGGCAGCGAATAGAATAGCACAACATTATGGATATCGTACAGATAACATCTTCCAAGAGTCGATCAACATCTTTTCTCAATGGTTTCTTTTGCGTTTTGTGTTAGTAATAGATGTTTACTGTTTTCTCAGCGTTTTCATTACCCCAAGTTCCTTATGAAAATCCTTTTCGAGCAATTGCACAACTTTTCAAGTTTTAACATTAGGTAAAGATTTTTCGAAAAATGTCTCTTTGTTCTCGCGCGAGGCGATTGAAAATGTTCAACTTTGATTTCGGATCGATATTCTATCTCATGTTGTAAAATTTTGAGGTCGACCATGAAAATGTCAAAATATCGAAGAATTTTTCGATTTTCGGGTTGTGAATTTACTTCGCTAATGGAAGGTAAAGGACCATAAGTTTGTGCAAAAGGCATTTTGGGATTAACAATAGAAGACTCGAGTGTTTTGATGATAACCACAGGTGTGTTTGAAGAATCCGTTGGTGTGTGAAAGTGACCGCTTTTCATAATTAAAGGTTTGTTGTAAACAACGGTTTTAATTTGGATCGACTCTCGTCTTACGCATCTAATTCCTCTTGACGATGGTATTCAACAACACTCATGACAATATTATCAATTTTGTATTGTGCACTGGAAACTTGAGGAGTTGGTTTGAATGTTTTTAGTGAAAGCTTAGGTTTGTGTCGCTAGATTTTTCCATATCCATTTGGATTGGGTTTTAAGGTAAACTTTTCAATAGTTCTTGATTCACCATGTTTGTAAACAACCGTTTAAACTCTTTAATTTTGTTTTGCAAACCGAGAATTTGACAAGAAGGTCATCTACCGATTCGTTGAATGCTTTTTTGTATGCGGAGAACTTGTTTTGACAATTTAACAACTCGACCTTAGCTTTTGATTTTCCAAGGTGAGGCGTTAAGTTGCTTTTTATGTTCATGTTTGATTGTTCTAATTAGGACAACAAAGCATTCTTCGAGGCGGCTAGATCACGCATCATCTCTCTAAATATTTTTCGTTTTGATGAGATTTTGCAAAGCGGCTTCAAAACCTTTTCACTGGTTTTCTTGAGTTTTGAAAAAGTTGAGTTGCATTTGTAAACATTCAAAATCCTTGGTTAACGATGCATTTTACTTTTAAGGACCGATTTAATGCATAACATTCCTCCATTTTGATTTTATGGTCTTGAATTAACCGAGCAAAATGCGGATGAGGCAACAGATCATCTTGTTCAGCGTGAGTCTCAACATGATCATTCGTTATATCCTCGAAGCACGACCACGGAGTCAATTTGATTATCAAAGGGACCATAAGGTCATCTTGATCGTCAAATGTAACTACTGAGGTTAACTTGAAAATCATCGAAGAAGATGTAGAAGACTCATTTTGAGCGATCGATCCGTCTTGCGGATTCGAGATATTGGCGGAGATATTAGTTCGGATATGATGATGGTTTGTTCGGTACAGAGACAAGCCATCGATGTCATCATCTGGGCTGTATCACTCATGTGCGGCTCATGCATATTAGCCATCAACATAACGGTGCATTCGCTGCAAGTCCTCCATATCATCATCAGTGCATCGCCATAAAGCTCGTTCTTTGTCGATAAGAGATCCATGACTTCATCCTTAAGAGCGAGTAAGGCCTCTTTGAAATAAGCGCGCCCTAGTCCTTGGCTTTGGGCATGCATTAGCCAGTGTCCCTTTTCATTGCGGTTGTAGCATCTAAGACCATTTAACCGATTACGAGCATTTCCTTGTTCTACCACTTGAGCTCATGTTATTCCTACCCCGACATTAAACCCTTGACCACCGCCCATCGGCGACCATAATCACGATTACGAACTTCAACACGTCCATTGTTCACAACAACTTGAGTCCGTGTGTTAGATGAGGAACGAATCGATTGTTGGATTTGTTGGTGTAACGACCAAAAGCATTAGCAATCATCACAAATCCTTGTTGCAATGCTTGAGCGGATCGATGTCCTCGATGGTTGCGACATATGCTTGAGCATTGTTCTTGTATGGAACCAATTGATTTTGTTGAGGTTGAGGTTGTTCTTTGTGAAGGTGCGTTTGAAGCGATTGGTTGAGTTCTTTGGTTGAGAGGATAATTACATTGAGCATATAAGGCAAGTTGTTGATTGTCGGTTGTATTTGTTTAGCAATTTGAGCACGGAAAATCCTTTCCCGATCAACTTCCTTTTCATGAGGCTTCAAGTAATCGTACAACAATCCATAAGTAGAATGATGCATATTCTTAAGCAGCGGAGAAAAATGACATACTTCTCCCATTCGGACCAAGACTACTCGGGAACTTAGTATTCACCGCAATTCTTGGCATAATGATGTTGTGTTTATCCAAATCATTGATGATATCGAAAACGATGATGATAGGACTCTAGTGTCTCTCGGGTTCAATCATGAAGTATTCATAAGCCAAGTAAATTTTGGATTCCAAATCCTCTGATTGAGTCTGAGATCCTTCCATAAGAAGGCGAATATGATCCCACATTTTTGTGCGGTCTTTTGAGCATCAACACTACGAAGAATTGGGTTTGGTAATCCTAAGAGGATGTATTCCATTGCAAGTTCATCGACTTCATAGTGTAGAAGTTACGTAGCATTTAGATCTGCTTGATAGCAATGTTGATTTGTTCATCTCTTGGTGGAGCAAGATTGGATCTCGGGTATAGTGACGGTAGGCATCTCAAATGGACCTTCTAAGATAACCTTCTTTAAGAACTTTCCGTGTGGCTTCTTGGATCACAGAACCTAAAGAACCTTATCACCCATTGATCGTAGTTTCTGGAGTGAGCATTGGAGGTCTATCAGTGATCCGACTTCATGAATTGATTGTTGGTCGCTTAAAGCTTCACATCTTAGCAAACCAAGTGGGTTCCTTCATAGTTGTCCGTGATGGATGTTGATTGAAATCGGTTGTGTAGGGTTGAACTTGAATGCTTGGTTGTGGTTGAACCATTTGTGGTTGTGGAATTGCACCAAGTTGTGGAGTATGTTCTTGATTAAATTGTTGTTGATAAATGGCTTGTTGTTGATTCCATTGTTGATGTTGTGGAGTTAATTGTTGTTGTTGTTGATGATTATAAGTGTGAGGAAATAGTTAGAGTATGGTGGTTGAGACATGATGATAAACTTGTGTGGTAAGATTGGATCTTTGTAGTCGAATGAACCTTTGTTGATGAAGTGTCCTTAGGCGTGGGAAAGACAAGAACCAAGTAGCACTTATCGTAAAAACACCAAAAGTTACAGCGTAACAAGAATAGTTCTGGCGTAGGATTTAGCTTCTGCGTGGCGGGAAAAAGACTAATGTTATGCGTAAGCGATGAAGTTAGGCGTGAAAGTTAGGCGTGGGATTACCTTATCGTAGTCTTGGGTCTACGCGTAAGATGAATCTTAAGCGTAAGATTTTCTCTGCGTAAGCTTATCTTAAGCGTAAGATTAGGGTTTTATCCCAAGTGATCTTTACACTTCACGGTGCAAAAGATATCCAAAGTCGACGTATTTTCGGACTTATCCAAGTAAGAAAACACGGAATAAACGAGAAAATTGAAGATCAAACCAAGGATAAAGTTATGCGTAGAATTAGGGTTTTGATACGGCGTAGTTCTACTCGTAACTTTGATTCTATCAAATGTGTTTCTAAACCGGTTTAGTGTGTTGAAATAGCTTCAATAACACCAAAATAACACAAAAGTGTGAAACTTGATGATCTAAAGCACTTAAAGCGATTCTGCGTGGGATAACACTTGCGTACAAAAGCGAGCTTAAAACAAGGAAAAACACGTAAAGTTCAAACTTTTGCCAAAACCAATAGTTTAACACCTAATAACGTTGAAAGTACAAGAATCTTGGATTAAAAGTGTAAAAATCGGTTTTAAGCGAACCAAAGATGATGTTATCTTTACGCGTAAGACCCAAACCAAAACTTCAAAAACAAACGAGTACACCCAACTATTTGGCGATTGATACCACTGTTAGGTCACTAGTTTTACAACACAAGCTTATAGAGAAAGAGATGAAGGCGGATGAACAAGTATCAAACACAAACACACAATATGAGTGGCACGGTTAGGCGTAGTGAGAGTGAATGAAAAGAAAACTTGAACAACCAACCCTCAAATGAGGGTTTACAAGAGTTTATATAGGCAAGGAGCTAGGGCAACACTCCTCTCCTTCCTATTCCATATTAGGCTTGGGCCTCGACATGGGCCTTCTACATGTGGACCTTAAACAAACATAAAGGCCATAATAAAGCTACCTATTACATATGAAATATAAATACTTGAAATCTTTGTTTAGGAGTGATTCCAACAGTTCTAAGTTAACTTTGCCAACATGTTCCCCACTTCTCAAACACTGCAATGGTGGTGGCCAGTTCTTTGTGAAGCGAATAACAAAGGCGGCTGACGTTTGGTGGTGTTTCGAAGATGAGAATCTGATTGAGGAAAATTGGTTCTGGGGGCACCATATCATGGCCAATTAGTTTGAAGATGTAGGTTAGACTATCCATTTCTGTGAACCGGCAATTATGATGTCTGGAGGAACGACTCAAGCATGGCCTACATGCGATCCTCGTCTTAAGGTTTATAATGGAGGAGAATTCCCCGATCCCAACTGGCTCAAACATAAGGAATGGGCATGTTTTGATGAAGAAAAAATAAAGGACGTCGGGTACAAAGGAATTTCATTCGAGAACTAGGTAAAAGTTAAATTTGGGGCCATTAAGTTAAAATGGGATGACGAATCTAAATTTCGCTATGAATGGGCCAAATCAAATTTTCTACTAGAATCTCAGTATTGCATGACTTCTTATATCCCTCCTACATTTGGGATCGGCCTTCCTCGGTAAAAAAGCAATTGAGGATGGCAAGGTTGAAGGCCACCATAAAGCCCATGGCTTTGAGTCTAACAAAGACTCGGTAATAAAGAAAAGTGCTCTTTCGGGAGACAACCCGAATTATCCTTTTTATTTCTTTTATTTCATTTTTATGTTGGTTTTTGTGTTTTTAACGTTTTTGTAGGAATTAGAGATGAATTTACAAGTAATTAAATCAGGGACCTGTTTTGTCATGAAGTTACGGCGTAACTCATCATTGTGGTACGCTGTAACACCTCCTCAGTGGCAATTCTCTCCAGGTTATAAACCATTACGGCGTAATCCCATTCTATGGCTACGCCGTAGCAATTCCCCAGTAGCCGTTTTCCAGGTTTAACTACAATTACGGCGTAACTCCTCTAAAGGGTTACGTCGTAATTCTCCTGCAGTCTTAATTTTTTCAATATTAACGCAATAACCTTGTATTAGTTTTAAATGAACTTTGTGGGTATATTCCCTGTAAGCCCTCACGAGACTACACTTGTCCACTTGGGACACCAAGTGGTTTAAAAAGCTTGTTGCATATGCTAAAGGCAACCGTGATTTCTACGAAAGTGAGTTAGATTTCTTTTTTTTTTTAGAATTATGCTTGTTGGTTAGTGTGATTTCAGGGAATGAAGTTTGCTCGTGGATGCTTAAAGCGAAGGCACGATTCTCTTCGTGGGCCTTCTTTCTTTTTAGGTGCAAATTTCGGGAAGTTCTCGCTCTAATTCTACTTTCTCTTCACATTTATTTAACGTTTAGTACAAAGGGACTTTGTACATCTCAAGTGGGGGGACGGGAGTAGATCTATTACTTGAACTTAATTGCCATCGTTTTTCTAGATTATTTTGAAAAATTATGCCATTTTTAAAATTTTGACATGTTTTTCTTAACCTAACTAGATTAAACCATAGCCGAACACATTATAACCCTTGATATTTTATGGTGCGATTAGCCTTATCCGTTTCCACTTATTTACCCAAATCCACCAAATTATGAGTGTGCCGGTAGCTTGTAAACTTTAAAACTTGGCCTTTGCATCATTTCGAGACCATAGACGAGGTATGTTGAGTTCGCTTAATGTATATGGAATAACCAGTTTGAGAAGGCAATATTTTTAGGATTATCACCCAAATAGCCTATCCTTGTGTGTCTATCTATTAGTCCCCTCGACTTTTCGACCCTCATGTTAAACCCTTTTGTTGCACTCACCTTTAGTGCAAGATACTCCTAGATACACCCGTCTGAGCCATTCCTTTCATTTTGTTCACCATATATATATTGTTTCGTTACACCCATTCACCTTAGCCTACCGTGTAGTCTTAATTTGTGATCGGGAAGTCATTGTTTGCCTAAGTTCAAGGTTCAAGTTGAGAGGTTCGGAAATCACGCTTGCGTCAAAGACTTATATTTGTAGATCATTGAAGACCCCCCCAGATTCTCATTATATGTTCATCTCAACTTGGTTATAGGTTAACACTCTTTGTTTCGTTACTTTTATTTTACACCAATTATTTCCCATGTCTTATCCTACCCTTTTAGTCATGAAGCGTGTCTAGGTGATGAAGCGAGCAATCTTTGGTGTCTTGGCCATGGATTTTGTTATGTATCATTGATTTTGTCCACTTAGCCGTGACACGTTAGTAAGGACATTTCACCCTTAACCCATGTTGTGTCTACCCCTATCGCCTTCAAGAATTGTTTAGTCCTTAGCTCTAGTGGTGAAGATTTGTGTAACCGCCAAGCTTATGATAGAATACATGCTATGACTGTGCTTTGAGTGATCACCCCAAATTTGACACTTAGACTAGTTGAGAGAATTTGAGTGTTTTGTTCTCATTTCGTGAGGTGTTCGGCTTTGATTTATTCTAGCATAAGAGATTTTTAATCTCATATCTTCCAGGTAATAGGGGATATTTTTTTAGCAATTTTTATAATAAGGTCTACTTGAGGGCAAGTAGAGTTCAAGTGGGGGGATATTTGATAACATCAAATAATCACGACTTTAAGTGCCAATTTCCCAAATAATGCCCGTATTTTATATCATTTATATGGATTTACGCTTGTATTCCTCTATATTTCACTTCGGGTAAATTATGAGCATTGGAGCTTAAGAGAAGCGGTTTGGAGATTTTCCTAACGATTTATGATAGTATGCCAGCTGTGAAGAAGCTACGCCTAACTAGTTCTCTCGCATTCTGCCGTAGCTAGTGTTTTGACTCGAAGACCAACTTAACTACAATTATGGCGTAACTCCCAACTAAGGTTACGCCGTAATCATCTAGGTCAATAAATGTTTTGCGCCTCCATCAACTACGCCGTAGCTCCTCACAAGCATTACACCGTAGTCTACCCAAAAGAGTTTTGTATTGAAGATACGGCGTAACCTTTCCCAAGTGTTACGCCGTAACCTGCTTAACGAGAGTTTTATTTGAAGGATTATTGAAGTTACGGCGTAACTCTCAACGTAAGTTACGTCGTAACTAGGATCGTGCCTATAAATACAAGCCCTAATTTATGCATTTCACATCATTCACTCATAACTTAAAGTCAGAGAACGTGAAGAGGGTTCCAAAGGCAGATCATTCGGAGCATACGGAGCCATCTCCAAGGGAGGAATCTGTTGGAATCACTCCTAAACCATAATCAAGTGTTTGTAATTAATATGTAATAGTTAGCTTTATTATGGCCTTTATGTTTACAATTAGCCTTAGGCTTATGTAGAAGGCCCATAAGCCTAGGCCTTAGTCCATTAAGGAAAGGATGGAAACTAGGGTGTTGCCTAGCTTTCCTCCTATAAATACTCTTGTTAACCTTCATTTGAAGGTTGGTTGTTCAAGTTTTCTCTCATTACACTCCCACGCATGTAGTGCTTATTATATTGTGTGTGTGTGTGTTAGATCTTGTTCAATCGCCTTAACCTCTTTCTATATTACTTGTGTTTGTAAAACTAGTGACCTAACGATGGTATCAATCGCCTAATAGTTGAGTGAGCGTATTGTTTGAAGTGAGTTTTGGTCTCACGCTTAACTTGCGTATCCTTACCTTTGGCTTGATCAAAACGTATTTTTAAACTTTTTAATCCAAGATTCTTGTACTTTCCTTTGTTATAAGGTGTTAAACTAACGTTTTTGGCAAAAGTTTGGAACTTTATCGTGGATCATTGTTTTTGAACTCGTTTTATTAGTGGGTGTAGTTCTCAGCGTAAGCTGTTTTAGAAGGTTTGGTTCATCAAATTTCACATTCTTGTGTTATTTGGTGATCTTGAAGCTATTTCCTCACACAAAAGCGGTTTAGAAACATCTTTGAGCAATATCAAATTCTGAGTAAACCTACGCGTGGTGAAACCCTAAAACTACGCGTAAGTCTTTCCTTGGTTTGATCTTCATTTTCGTGGTTTATTCCGTGTTTTCTTGCTTGGATAAGCACGAAAATCGTCGACTTTGGATATCTTTTGCCTTTGTGAAGTGTAAAGATCACTTGAGATAAAACCCTAAAATTACGCATAAGCATAAGCTTACGCGTGAAATCCCACATAAGATTTTCTTACGCCTAAGCCTAGTCTTATGCATAAGATAATCCTACGCCTAACTTTCTCGCATAACTTTTGTCTACGCATAACTTTAGAGTATTTTTCCTTACTTACGCGAAGCTAAAACTACAGCGTAACTCCTTATTATTACGCGTAACTTTGGTGTTTTTACGCATAAGTGCTACTTGGCTATTGTGATTTCTCGCCTAAGGATACTTCTTCATCAAAGGTTCATTCGACTACAAAGATCCATTTTACCAACACAAGTTTTCAACATGTCTCAACCACCATACTCTAACTATTTCCTTACACTTATTCTCAACGACAACAACAACTAAGTCCACAACATCAACAATGGAATCAACATCAAGCAATTTATCAACAACAATTTAATCAACAACATACTCCACAACTTGGTGCAATTCCCCACCACAAATGGTTCAAACACCGCCAAGTCTTCAAGTTCAACCCTACACAAATGAATTCAATCAACATCCATCAAGGAACACTATGAGCGAACCCACTTGGTTTGCAAAGATGTGTGAAGCTTTAAGCGACCAACAATCAATTCATGAGGTGGATCACTTGATAGACCTCGATGCTCACTCCAGAAACTACGATCAATGGGTGATAAGGTTCTTTAGGTTTTGTGATCCGAAGAAGCCACATGGAAAGTTCTTAAAGAAGGTTATCTTGGAAGGTCCATTTGAGATGCCTCTTGTCATTGTGCCGGAGATCCTAATGCTACTCCACGAGATGAACAAACAAACATTGCTCTTGTTGCGGATCTAAATCCAATGAACTTCTACACTATGAAGGCGATGAGCTTGCAATGCAATATATCCTTTTAGGATTACCTAACCCAATTCTTGAAGTGTTGATGCTCAAAAGACTACAAAGGAAATGTGGGACCATATTCATCTTCTTATGGAAGGATGCATGCTCAATCGGGAGGATTTGGAATCCAAAATTTACTTGGCTTATGAACACTTCATGATTGAACACCGAGAGACACTAGAGTCTCATAATCATCGATTTTCGGACATCATCAATGATTTGGATAAACACAACATCATCATGCCAAGAATTGCGGTGAATACTAAGTTCACGAGTAGTCTTGGTCTGAATGGGAGAAGTATGTCATTTTCTCCGTCAAGCGAAGAATATGCATCATTCTACATATGGATTGTTGTAGGATTACTTGAAACCTTATGAAAAGGAAGTTGATGCGGAAAGGATTCTCCGTGCACAAATTGCTCAACCTACACATCAGGAAAATCAACAACTTGCCTTATATGCTCAACAAAGTTACCTCCTCGACAAGCAACTCAACCAAGCGCCTCGGTCGCACCAAGCGATCAACCACAACAAAATCAATTGGTTCCTTACAACAACAACAATGATCAAGCACTTCATAGTCAAACTAATGAGGAATCCGATCCGTTGAAGCATTGCAGCGAGTTTGTTATGATTGCTAATGCTTTTAGCGTTATACCAACAAATCCAACAATCGTATTCGTTCCTCATCCAATACACGTAATCAATTTGTTGTGAACAATGGGCGAGTTGAAGTTGAATCGTGGTTATGGTGCGTCAAATGGGAGGTGGTCAAGGGTTTAATGCTATGGGTAGGAATAACAATGAGCTCAAGTGGTGGAGCAGGAAATGCTCGAGAATGGGTTGAATGGTCTTGATGCTACAAGCGCAATGAGAAGGACACCTAGCTAATGCATGCCCAAAGCCAGGACTGGGGCGTGCTTATTTCAAAGAGGCTCTTCTTTTGGCTCTTAAGGATGAAGTGGTGGATCTCTTACGAACAAAGAACATAGCTTTATGGCGGATCTGAGACTCGGATGATGATATGGAGGATTTGCGAGGCTAAGCATTTGTTATGTTGATGGCTAATATGCATGAGTTACACATGGTGACACAGGCCCGGTGTATGACATTGATGGCTTGTCTCGGTACCTAAACAAACCATCATCATATACGAACTAATATCTCCGCCAATATCTCGAATCCAAGCGCAGCTCGGACTATTCAAAATGAGTCATCTACATCTCATTCGGCGATTTTCAAATAAACCACAGCAGTTACATTTGGCGATCAAGATGACCTTATGGTTTCCTTGATAATCAAATTGACTCCGTGGTTATACTTGAGGATCTAAATAATGATCATGATGTGACTCACGTTGAACAAGCCGAATCGTTGCCTCATCAGTTTTGCTCGTTTAATTCAAGACCATCAAATCAAAATGGAGGAATGTTATGCATTAAATAAGGACTTAAAAGCAAAAATGCCTTTATTAACCAAGGATTTTGAATGCTTACAAATGCAACTCAACTTTTCAAAACTCAAGAAAACCGTGAAAAGGTTTTGAAGCAGCTTTGCTAAATCTCATCAAAGCGAAAAATATTTAGAGACGGATCGTGATCTAGCCGCTTGAAGAATGCTTTGTTATGCGAAATAGAACAAGCTGAAACATGAACATAAAAAGCAAATTAACGCTCTCACCTTGGAAAATCAAAAACTAAAGGTTGAGTTGTTAAATTGTCAAAAGCAGTTCTCGACATACAAAAAGCATTCAACGAATCGGGTAGATGACCTTCTTGCGAAATTATTGGCTTGCGAAACAAAATTAAAGAGTTTAAAGCATTGTTTACAAACATGGTGAATCGATATGACTATTGAAAAGTTTACTTTAAAACCCGATCAAAAGGATATGGACCAAATCTAGGCGATTACAAACCAAAGCTTTCCTCAAAACATTCAAACCAAATCACGAAGTTTCGGTCAGAATATAAAATTAATAATCTTGTTATGAGTGTTGTTGAATATCATCATCAAGAGGAATTAGATACGAGAAGGCGAGTCAATCAAAATTAAAAGCATTGTTTACAACAAACCTTTTAATTATTCAAAATCGGTCACTTTTGTCTAACACACCAAAGGTTATCATCAAAACACACAGGTCTTCTAATGTTAATCCCCAACCGATTATGCACAAATTTATGGTCCTTTACCTTCCATTAGTGAAGTAAACTCAAACACGAAAATCGCAAAATTCTTAGATATTTTGATATTTTCATGGTCGACCTCAAAACTTTAGAACATGAGATAGAACATCATTCGAAATCAAGGTTCAACACTTTCAATCGCCTTTAGCGAGAACAAAGAGACATTTTTCGGAAAATCTTTTACCAAATGTTAAAAATTTGAAAAGTTGTGCATTAGCTTGGGAAAAGGATTTTCATAAGGAACTTGGAGTGATGAAGGTCGTTTTGAGAAAAGCTGAAACATCTATTTCTAATACTAAGCGTAAAAGAAAATGTTGAGAAAAGATGTTGATCGACTCTTGGAAGATGTTATCATCTTGATATCCATAATGTTGTGTTACTCTATTCTTTGCCACATGCATCGATTATACCTCTGCGATAATGTTGACTCTGCGTTAGCTGTTGAGAATCCGATAATGTGCTTGGTCGAGTCTCTAAAAGGCGAAAATAAACAATTACTTAACGAACTTTACAATGCAAAGCGTCGTCTTCATTGGTGTGAAAAAGATATTCACACTCATCAACTTAGTTTTCAAAGAAAATTGCTCGATTGAGTGCAAAATCTTGATCCTAAAATTGAGCAATTTGGATGATCAAAGCGTGTCTTTGAAAAGTCAAATCTCTAAATATGAACAAGAACTTGTAATGATTAAGCAGAGAATATGGTGTCATATTTGATTTACTCAATAAGACTCGACATGAAGCATCAAACGAACTTGATCACTATCTTGCTCACACTAGAAGTCATGAATTTTCTTTGGTAATATTAGATTACGAAAATCAAGATTTGATTCACACTATCTCTAAGTTAAGAGAAATGTTAGGAAAGTATGAACAACTTCCGACCATCATTAAGAGATTAGCACCGGTAACACTTAGTAATCGTGCACCTAGAATCCCTCTTGCCAAATCACAAGTTGCTAACGTGCTTCCTTCTCTTGAAGCAGGAATAGTTGCGTCTTTTCCAAGCGTCCGCACTTCATGACTAAGAGCACTCAATCGAAGAATAGGAAGTTGCGACCTAAGAAAAGATCAATAAGGAATGTTAAAGTAGAAGAACACCTTAGGACTATGAATAAGACTCACGTTGCTTCCACTATAGATGTTGCGTCGGCAAATGTAATAGAAATAGTGATGTAACGAATGCTAAACCTTTAAGCACTTTTGATATTCGATCGATGCACCTTGTGTTATTTGTCGTAAAAGTATGAAATCGATTGTCATGACAAATGTGTTGCTAAAGCTATAATCTCTAGTTTACGGAATCCTAAGAATCGAAATACCTCTAGGCCCACTAATCATTCTAAGTACGTGCTTGGTAGACCGCCTTCTTTAGATTCTAAGGCAAGAATTTCTTTGTCCTCGTAGCTCAGCTTTACCTCCAAGAATGTAGTACCACCTAGTGCATTCACTAAGACTAAAGCAAAGAGTAGTTATAGATGGCGAAATGGATATATAACACACTAGGATTTAAATGGATGCCTAAAATTATTAATGTGTGTATATCTAATACATTCGCTTTGAACCTCTAACATCTCGGGTTCCACATCTACCTCTATTCCATCCGTGTAAATGCATGTGTAATGCGGTGATCTGAATCATTCTCTCGATTGTTGATAGCGGATGTTCCCGACACATGAGCAATCTTAAGCATTATCAAACTTTATTGCAAAGTTCATTGCTTTGTCGAGTTCGGGAATGATCACAGCAGACTATCATGGCTCTGAGATTATGTCAATGGAACATCGAAATCGGCAGGGTTTACTATGTGGAAGGCCTCGGTCATAATCTGTTTTCGGTGGGTCGGTTTGTGATGGAGATTTGGAGGTTGCTTTGGGGAGAAAACTTGTTTCATTCGTGATCTACAAGGAAATGACCTTATGTAAAGCTCGCGTAATTCTAGTCTCTACACTATCTCTATGCAAGACATGGTTGCTTCATCTCCCATCTCGCTACTTTCAAAGGCAACATCAACAAAATCTCGGCTATGGCAACGTCGTCTCTCACATCTAAACTTTCAAACCATCACCAATCTTGCTCGACACAAACTAGTTGAAGGTCTCCCACGATTCGGTATTCAAAGATCACCTTTGCTCGACTGTGAACAAGGGAAAAGCACTCGTGCTCATTTTCCTTCAAAGGTGGAACACGACTCTCGACATGTGCTTCATCTTCTACATGGATTTGTGTGGCCCGATCGCGTGCAAGCGATCAATGGAAACGCTACATCTTAGTAATTTTCGATGACTACTCGCGATGGACTTGGGTCTACTTTCTTGAAGCAAAGACCAAGCTCACAAATGATCATCACCTTCTCACGAAAATCTGGGTTCGACCGCAACACCGTCGAGACTAATCGAGCAGACAAAGGCGAATTTGTTAACCAAACCCTTCGTGAATTCTATGAGAAAGTGGAATTGACATCAAACATCTATTGCGCGTGCACAAGAACAAAGCGGGTTGTTGAAAGGCGAAACCGAGCGTTAGTGGGCTGCAGAACAATGTTAATCAATGCTAAACTTCCAGTTACTTGGGCGTGAAGCGTATCGCATGCTATACTCAAAGCTGTTCTATGATCACAAACGCCACAACAAAACACCTTTCGAGCTTGTCCACAACCATAAATCGATCTCAAACACTTTCATGTATTTGGATCCCTTTGCTATCAAATAATGATCGTGATGATTTTGGAAAGCTCAAAGCCAAAGTCGACATTGGGTCTTTATTGGATATTGTGAGAATTCTAAAGGTTACCGAATGCGGAATCGTCGTACCAAGCGGATGATGGAAGCGATTCATGCTCATTTTGATGAACTTACGAAATGGCTTACGAGTATATGACTTAGAACCCGATCACAACCGTTTAAACTTCCCTGACCCCATCATGGTGAACAACGCCCCCAACTCACTCGTCAACAAATGGAAAGGTTATTTGCTCCTCTGTTCGGTGGCGATATTGATGAGCGTGCTCGGTGTATCCATTTGTTTCATTGCACAACCCGATAATATTCCTATACGATACACTGCTACAACAACTATCTTGTGAAGATGCACCTACACAGTTGACTTCAACACAACGATTGAACACACTTCCAACAATGATGAACCGGTGATGATATTACGAATGAAGTACCCCACTGCAAATTTTGATCCAAATCGTTCTTTAACCCGTTTGCTAATGACTTGCGCCGCACTGATGTCGCGGAATCATCAACAAACCATTTGAATCCTCGGAATCGCACAATGTATACCAACATCAACCCTACACATCGATGGACAAAGACCATCCTCCGCTAATATTATTGGCAAGAATCAACCGGTCGTTACGAGACAACGTCTTCACACGGATGGTGAACATTGCATTTATGCACTCACCGTCACCTTGAACGAGCCTAAAAACATTAAAGACGCAATGACAAAAGACAAGCTGGATTGAATCCATGCAAGAAGAACTCAACCAATTCAAAGCGTCTTGAAGTATGGGAGCGGTTGAAAGACCAACGGGGTCTCGTTATTGGTCTCAAATGGATTTGGAAAAACAAATTGGATCTTTGAAGGGCGTAATCGAAACAAGTCACGTCTAGTTGCTAAGGGTTATCGTCGGGAAGAGGGTATAGACTTTGAAGAATCTTTTGCTCAGGTTGCTCGTCTTGAGGTCGTTCGGATATTTCTCGCGTCATGCTCATATGAACATAGCGGTCTTTCAAATGGATGTCAAAGCTGCGTTTCTCACGGACAACCTGAAAAGCGGTTTATGTCACCAACCCGAAGGATTCGTTGATCCGAGTGCCCAAACCATGTCTACAAAGCGAACAAAGCTCTTTATGGTCTCAAACAAGCCCCCGGGCATGGTACGATAGGCTATCATCTTTCCATTGCTAATAATTTCACCAAAGGCTCGGTTGACCCAACTCTTTTTATACAATATCACGGGCACATATCTTAATTGTTCAAATTCGTGGATGACATCATTTTGGGTCTACACATAAAAGTTTTCAACCGCTTTTGCAAAACTAATGAAGAAAATTTTGAAATGTCCATGATGGTGAACTCGCGTTCTTTCTAGGACCGCAAGTTCATCAATCACCCCGTGGTATTTTCTTGAGTCCCAAATATGCCTTGAATTGTTAAACAAATTTGGAATGAAAACTGTGATACTTATGCCACACAGAATGACTCATACCAAGAAGCTAAACCGATTTACATGGGAAATTAGTTGACCCTACCAAATCAAAGTATTATTGGGTCTCTCGTGTATCTAACGACCAGAGACCGAGATTGTCTTTTGGTTTATCTATGCTCCCGTTATCGATCGCGACCAAGTGAAACCCACCTCTGCGAGGCTAAAAGAATCCTCGATACATCAAGGGAACCATTAACTTGGGGATCGGTATCAGAAGGATTCTCGTTTTGAACTAATCGCTTTTGAGGCCCGATCGCGCAGGATGCTTAGACTCGAGAAAAGTACTGTGAGCTCTACAATTTCTGGTGATAAAGCGGTGTCTTGGTAATCAAAGAAGCGGATTGTACATCATTGTCATCAACCGAAGAGAATATGTAGCCATGTCCGCGTGTTGTGCTCGGTCATCGGATGAGAACACAACTCGAAGACTATGGTTACGTGTTTGATGAATCCGATGTCTGCGACAATCGGAGTGCCATTGCGATCTCGTGCAACTCGGTTCGACACTCGAAATCAAAGCACATCGATCTCGCTATCATTTCATCAAGGACCATGTGGAGCAGTGCAGATTGAATTATACTGCATGGAGTGCGAGAATACCAATTGGCGGATCTTCTCACCAAAGCCTTGCCTCCCGCTAGGTTTAATGAGTTGGTCCACGGATTGGTATGAGGTGTTTGACTCAAGAGGAATTGGATGACCTCTTAAAGCAGTCTTAAAACCTATCAAACACCAAAACATCTTTTGTAAATAATTTTCAAAACAAAATACAAAATATAAAATCGATAAAACAACAAAAAGATTCTTCTAATCTAATTTTTTCTTTCAACATGGCAAGTACATTTCTTAGTCAACACTATAATCTTTCAAAATTCGGTATTTTTCCGATCAAGTGTTGAGGGGAGAAAATTATCATAAGCGTTTCATAACATCGTCGTACTTGCATGTTATTATATCCGGTTGTTTCTTTTATCAATGGTGGTAAATGTTTACGGTTAAATGACACTCCTCGGACTAAAATTTATAACCTTTCACAATTTACTTAAGACAAGGGGGAGTGTCGTCAAAGTTATTTCTTAAAATCTTTGTTTGGTAACCAAAATGGAAGTTAAAAGGCTTTGTTTGAAAAAGGAAAAGGTGGAGGGACCAAAAGCTGTCAAAATGTTAAAGTTATTTTAATAAAACATCCTCCACCTAACATTACCCTCACATTTATTACTTTTAACCTAAAGATCCAACGCCTAATATTCATTCAAGAAATCATGTTTACGATCATCAATCTGTAAGTGGTTTTGTGTTCTTAACGTAATTTTAAACAATGGTTTTGAATTTCATACAAATCCAACGGTTAAAACTTAAGATTCAACGAATTTTGTGTTTTACGGCGTAAGGGTTAGAACATATAATCACTTGTTGTGTGTTTTGGCTAAAAAGATTGTGTCAAAATGCTTTAACAACATTAATGATATCTTTCTATGCTCAAATACACCCGTAAACACGAATTAATGGATTTTGATAATTAGGGTTTATGAGTCGATTTGGGTGTTTTCAAATGTGAAGGATTTTGGTCAAAAGATTGTTGTGTGATACTCATATCATGTTGAATTAAAGGTTTCCGTGTTCTATAACCACCGGAAACTCTAAATGATTAAAAATTTGGAATTAGGGTTTAAAGTTCATAAGTTTGGGTATTTTTGATTCACCACGATTTAGATGTTATAACTCCGTTTATAGACTCTCACAACATCTCGTAACTACACGAAAATGTTTGGTGCAAATCCATGGTTAGAAATCATACAGTAAATCATAACCCTTAGGGTTTTGACCCACGCGTATGACTTTCTCTGATAAATGTTAAATGTGTTGTCATGCCATGATGCATTGTAAAATGAATATACATGTTAAGATTCTCGATTTGATGAATTTATTACAGGCTTGCTCGCATAAAATTGAGAATCAAGGTTGATAGTTACCTCGCGATAAGGATTACCTACGCTGCGTGGCGGTTATCGCGTAAGAGAAATCCCACGCCGTAACTACTACGCATAAGGTTCTACAATGGGACTACGGCGTATCCTGTGAAGGATATGCGTGCGATGACTCCGCATAAGGTCTACTCTTACGAGTAAGCCTTACGCGTGAAGGTTTATATACGCCACGCCGTAAGCTCCTCGCATAAGGTCCCTTTTCCCTCGCGTAACATTTCTTCGCGTAAGTTAGATCCCACGCATAAGCTTTGCTCTGGCGTATGTCATTCTTCATTTACGCTAACTTTGCCAAAACTACGCTTAAGCACGGATTGACCTTCATTATGAATTATTACGTGTACAAACTTGTAAATAAACTAATCATAACGTCACGAATCCAATAATGTCACTAATAAACTTAATCGTTTGATATGTTGTGAACAATAAGTGATAACATAAACTTTAAAACTTAAAGTTAACTAACTCACGAAACATTTCACGGCGTCATTAGACTATTGGACAAACAAGTGACTTAGGACTCGTAACAATCATTGACCTTTGTACATTCAATAACTAGACAATAAAACCTTCGTTGACTAACATTATGTCTTTCGATATGTTGGTTCTTTTGGCTAATGTTATTTGAGATCACGACATGGTCAGCTTCGAATGAATGTGGATGCACCCGAGGTTCTCACTATTGTCGATATCTTCCCAAATGGCTATCCGAGAAGATTGGAAAGAATAACCTCGTGGTTGACTTTGAAACTCTCACATGCTCGTAATCTTCTTGTCTCATTCTTGTGGATATTCTAAGAATCATCCATACCGAGAACATGCTCATACCGCAACTGCTGGGAAATCTACATTCGAAGAATTCGGAATTCTATGCGAGAGGATCACGAGTCAAAGTGTCATGACGGTGACTCTTAATCACAAACAAGTCACCATCACTCCTGCAGACTTACGGTTGTTCTCATCATTCCGACATCGCCCAACCGACTTCTTTGCTACACCACGAGAGCGGTTCTTGATTCACGATAGATATGGATATGATGAAGCTTCGTGAATTGCTACTAAGCACTCTCGTGTGGAGCTTAAGAACATTCCACAACCGTGGAGAACCCTCTACCTCATCATCACCAAATCGGTCTCTCGGTCGTGATAGTGGTTATGAGCATCCAAAGCTCATGGAAGCGCAAATCTTCCGGTCTCGATCAATAAGAAGGACATCGAAATCAAGAAATCGATATGGGAGGACATGTTGCTATTTCACAAGAAGCTTGGCTCAAAGATTCCCTATGTCGATACACAAAGCTTTTGATCCAAAGAGCACTTGGACTTAATCCGATATTCACGGAGGCTCGATGAACCCGATAATCACGATATGTTGATCGAACCTACACTATCACCGTAATCAAAGAATCGCCAACAAAGAAGCGGTGATGTATTACCCGATCACCTTACATCTAAAGAACTCAAGAAGCTTGAAGCGTACAAAAGGTATCTAGTAGCGGTAAAAGAAGGCAAAGTTGGTCATCTTGATGAAAAACCTTGAGGAACTCCTACTCTGAGAACCGGAAGAAGTCTTTGGAAGTCGAGAAGTTCGAAGTTATAGGAAGCTTCCCAAAAGGAATCCTCCTCGTAAAAGGATTGTTCCCGTAGCGAAGTCGAACCTATTCCCACACCGAACCGCAAAGAAAGCTTGTGGACTAAAGCTCAAGGTCTTGAATCGGAAGAAGAGATTACATACTAAAGCGCAAAGGATGACACTCCATTAGTACCGAAACCTCCTAGTCCTCCAACCGAATATGGCAAAGGAAGACTCAAAGACTTGTGCCGTATGATCAAAGCTCAAGCTCGAAAGTGATGAAGAGCAATCTGGATCAATCCTACGGGAAGAAGTTTAAATTGTTAGACACCTTCAAAAGTGAAGAATTTGTAAAGACCAAATGGGTGGCCCCGGAGGACCAAGTGGTATCACCACTCTTCACCGAGTCCCGATGCGGTTAATCGAACCGATAAGGGATCGGTGCCACCCTCTTGTGCAACAACAAAAGCTTGTGGAGGATACTATCGAATATGAGTTTGAGAAATTTGAAACCGAGAAGTCCGAGAGAAGATAAAGATCTTTGATTATGACAAGTCGCTCGAAAGTCCTACACGTTCTCGAAGGAAACTTGAACCTCCTAAGGACCCCGAGTCTCCTCATGTCTCCTCCTCATCGATTCTTCATCTCACCTCACCACCACCATCAAAGAAATCAACCAAATCAACATCCAAATCGTGAAGAAACCACCTCGATCATGGATTTCTCGGACACATGAAAGAATTGTGAAAGTCATCGAACAAGTCGTAATGAAAGACATGTTATACAGAAGTCAACTTTCTCAATCAACAAATACAATATATCGCATGACGAGAATGACAAGATGCAAGAAGAAGGAAGTTTATCCGAGAATTCATGAGAAGTCATCGTCAAGAGGAATTGAGCGAAATGATCGAAGGTTACACTAACAAGTACCTTGAGATTTCGTTCCTAAAGTCACAAAGGAGATGTTTACAGACAACTATATCCGAATCTTATGAGATAGCCAAGCAAACTATAAGATCAACACCTTTAACCGTCACATTCAATCCATCCGATCCTCGTAGTTTTCTCGGATAATGAATTGGTGGCCAAGCTTGTCACACAAATGTCTACACGATCCAGGACATTTACTTACGAGGAAGGAAAGTCGTTTCAAGCATTGTTGGACTACCAACTCAAAAGCATGTAGATTCGAAGCGGAAAAGTCTAAACGTCCTAGAGCGATGAAGACGAGGATCGGGATAAGCATGATAAAGCTAAGCGTCGGAAGAAGTCGGTGAATCATCTTCTATGTTACCTCCTCCAGCGGACTCCCACTCGACAACGGTCTCTCCTCGTTCTTTTACGGATAAACCTCGGGACGATTCCGAGTTACCAACCCCGACTCGAAAACCGGTGATCACTTTGGTATACGGGTGGTGGCGATGAAGAGGTCCTGAGCCCCTACAACAACCCTCTCCCAAACAAGTTGAGAAACCAAAGATCATCATCTAGGCCCTCGAAAAGAAGAAGAAGAAGGCACCCATTGGCGCCGTCCCACAGCTGAATAATGATAAAGCTGAAGGATTTGAATGGTTTTCTACACTTGTTAACAACACCCTACCCCGAGGAAGGTCGGGATTTGGTAGACGGTAATACATTGGAGCATGCAAAACTTTGCAAGAAAAGTTCCATGTGAAGAAGATGGCGAAATCCGAGTTGAAGCGAATCAAGAATGAAGCATTTCAACTGTTAAAAGACAGCTCGAAAGTGCCATCGAGGTCGAATATCACCTTGAGAACATTGCTCGAGCCATGTCTAACAACATGGATTGGCTCAACCCGAAGCAAACGTCGACTTCACTAAACGGGACAACCCTCCATATTACACCGATGGTCAAAACCTCTACCAACAATTGGCCAAACGGTGAACCTAGGATTCCATTCGGATATTTTTTCAACAAAGACACGGAATTTCTTCTACATGGTGGCTATGGTTCAAGAAATACGCTACATCGTTGACACTTCCATTTCAAAGCAGCCTATATACTCGAATCGCTTAGCCATCGAGGAACGTGCCAATCACTTGTTCTCGACAAAGTGGAAGCATACGACCGAGATGCAATGTACGGATTCATCATTGGCGGGCAGCGAAGAATCTACTACGTGTCGTCAGTTCGTAAGTCTCAACATGCGGTGTTCAAGACTAAGGATATCGTTGCCATCAAACATGTTGTTATGTCATCTAAGTGGGACTACACCTTCCTTAAGAATATCGCCGCCAAACAACAAGATGAGCGGACTATGCTTTCTCAAGTCGACTTTGAGAATTTGTCTATCAGCGACATTGAAGACATGTACCTTGCTAAAGTACAAGGTCGCATGAGACAATTTTCAACCGAGTACAACGTGAATTCATCAAGTCATTGCTCATCTTCATCGACGCATAGTCATCAAGGAACGTAGAAGATCTCCAATGGTCGTTGAATCTTATCGGACCGTGTCAACTTCACACCACCCGGCTAGATCTTCCGACATCAACCTGACTCACAATATACACTCATGAAGAAACCTTTGGCGTTGCCATCGTAGTGAACTACAAAGAAATTGCTTAATGGCGTGTAGTGAACTTCACAAGTTTGGAGATCACACCTTGAAGATGGTTAGGACGGATTGGCATATAGGTTCAAGGACATCCGTCAAAAGATTGGGTCTCCTAGCGATGGAATTCTCGGGATCGCGAGGATGTGAGGAGGATCATCGTAATGATTGATGAAAGGTTGTTTCAAAGGATCGATTCGAACATTGGAAAGCTTTGTTGGTGGTCGACCCAGATCAACATCACCGCTATCAACGCCTGCTCGCACTCTGGCGACATCATCCGACTTCTGGTACCCTTGAATTGTTTCTTTCATTATAAATTTGGATGTGTGATTAAATATGTCAATGGCTTGTGCACACATAACGATGTACAACCCGTAATTGTCAAGAAAGGACCACGTGGTACGCTTGATTGCCCAATCCTTATAAAAGGAGCAAAGCTTCTTAATTTTGAGTAAACCTATCAAACCTTTCATTTTCAAGGTTTTGCTCAAAGGACAAGTACTTCCCCGTAAGATTTTCAAAACCTCAACCGTTTATATCACTTGTTGAGGGAGTACTTGAATTAAAACTTTGTTCACAAATTGTTCATAGTGGTCATCTTCCCCATGACTTTCGAAATGGTCATATTTATTGTCAACCGTTCAAAAATAACATTTTATATGCCATTTTTGAGGAGAAAATTGTGTGATAAGAAATATGTTGTGCAAAATGCAAATGAATCTGTGTACTTCAGACTTAACCACTAATTGACGATACTAAGCTGTTAGTAACTCAGAAGACTTGTCTGGACGGGTAATAATTTCAAGCTAGTTCGCTAGTAATGTAAACGTGTCTCAAAGGACTTGTCAAGTAGAAAGTACCATTCGAGATACTCTTGGTAGACATGAACTCGACGGTATGACAACCTTTCGAGGTTTGTCTACACCTTCAAGGTAGTTAATAGAGCTAGTTGTCACCTAAAAGTCGACAATGTAACTCTTTAACTATACAACGTAACCGTGTCTCGCTGGGATTGTCTATCTCCAAGAGATCAATTCAAAATGTGCGCGCTCTTTCCTCATTGTGCATTTAAACCATTAAAACTCTTAAGCACATGTGAGGGGAGTATTTATGCAAAATCCTATCTCACGAAGGGTTCAAACATGATTTTCATTTACAAACCCTTTGAGAGATTCTTCACAACTGTGTTTTTAATGGCAACATAGGTTAGTCATGGAGTTATAAGGTGACTAAGGTTAGGAATAACCGTCCTATGATCCGCCAGAGTCGGAGGGATCTACCCAAGGACATCACAAATAGTTAGAACTTAGAAGTCCTTAGGTGCGATTATAAAAGGAGAAATGAGAATCGGATAAAGAAGGAGTTGAAGAATTAAAAGAAATGCAAAGAAAGGGTGAAAAGAAATAGCCCTCCGCATTATTCAACTTAGGCGTACACCGGTTCAATTCATATACTCTACCGTTATCACTTGATGGCCGGTATTGAAGATTAAAAGTCGTCATGGACCCAAAGGTCGCATGCACTAAACCTTCTTAGCCACTCAAGTTTCTCTCAATGAAGCTTGTTTCATTCTCACAGGAACCCCACGTAAACTATTGGCTTTCTCAGAGATCCTTTGGTATTGAAGGAGACCTCTCCTAGTCTCCGCCGGGAAAACCAAACGCACTATCGAGTCTAGAGCCACGAGATTCATCAAAAGATCTCTTAGGTACACTTGACATTTCATCACTTGTTGATCACCAAATAAGATTATCGATGGTTCATATCGAGTCCTTCACGAGATCTTAGCAATTTGTCTAGAACATTTTGAGAGGTTCACAACCGATCCTCGATGATTGAATGGAAACTCCGCCAAAGTTCAACATCAAACGACCACGATGTGTCAGGTAACTCCCCGTGAATTACGTGGAGTGTGTCTCAAGCGGTTCTGATCGTGAGGTGATGCTTGGTGTACCTTAGCGACTCATCGAGAATCAGATGTACTTCGCACATCGCGTTATCTCACTTGTGGGACTCCGGTTCAGAACGGCCTTTGTAAGAATTAGAGTTGTGTTTTCACACTATGTTGTTAACACTCTCAAGTTCAAACTTGTAAGTCCGGAACACGCTTATTACTAACCGTTTGAAATGTTTTCTTCTTATGGAAGCTCCGGGCGGTGATGATCGTGCTGATTCTTCTCATGCTCACGCCAACATCATCACTAATGGAAGTTCTATTATCACAAGTTTCATTAAGGAAGAAATGGGATTTACATCAAGGTGGTAGGTAAGCGGGCAACAAGCTGCGCCGCCACCCCTTTCTGAATAGCAAACCCTATTCTACTGAAAACATAATCGTGACCCCTCGGGGCCGATATATTGCTGCGAACAATCTTACGAACCCGATCCAAGAAGCGCACAACTTCAGGGGCTAAGGAACCAAAAGTGTCAAAAGCAAAAGGAACAAACACGTGTTGATTCTCGGGCGTGCTTTATCATGTTTGTCCACTTTCTTTATCTCACCTTCATAACGACTTGCCCACAGAAACCCATTGCCCAAGATCCACGAGGGGACACACCGATGAGGTCCACACAAGCATGTTTCCCCGCCCATCCAAAACCAAAACATCACGGTCAGCAGGAGGACCTCCTCAATAAGGTCTCAGAAGGAAATTTACGGGGCTTCCTTTTTCAAAATCCGCCCTCAGAAGGACATCAAACAACATATCACGTACTCAAGTCGTGACGGTACTTGAAACCCGGGAGCTCTTTGTAAAGGTGCAAAGATGTTCCCCAAACTTGTCCAAAGCGACCTTATGACACATGTGGCAAGGCAATAAACGAATGATTCTTCGTCAAACCAAAGAATCTACAAAGTTAAAGACTTAAAGAACTTCATCAAGATTGAATTCCAACGCCAAAGAGCGTGTGAGCATGTTGAAGAATGACGTGGACACCTGAGCAATGGCAAGACGTAATCGAAGCGAGACTTGATCTGAGACTACAACATACTATCACTTTCATCACAAAGAACAATGATCAAAGAACAAAGTTAAAGATGACGCCAAAGCATAACTGCTCAAAGACAACTATCTCTCTACACTCGGGAGATTGTTCGAATCAAGGCAATTCTTCTCACAAGAAAGAAGAATGTCGAAGATGTCGAGCTACTATTACATCAACGCCTTCACTGTTCATCACCAACACTTGAGGGGAGATTGTTGGAATCACTCTAAACCATTATCAAGTGTTTGTAATTAATATGTAATAGTTAGCTTTATTATGGCCTTTATGTTTGCAATTAGCCTTAGGCTTATAGAAGGCCCATAAGCTCAGGCCTTAGTCCATTAAGGAAAGGATGGAAACTAGGAGTGTTGCCCTAGCTTTCCTCCTATAAATACTCTTGTTAACCTTCATTTGAAGGTTGGTTGTTCAAGTTTTTCTCTCATTACACTCCTACGCATAACCGTGCTTATTATATTGTGTGTGTGTGTGTGTGTTAGATCTTGTTCAATCGCCTTAACCTCTTTCTATATTACTTGTGTTTGTAAAACTAGTGACCTAACAGAATCACTCCACATTGATAAGCATTAGCGATCATTTCTATATTTTACTTTCGATTCATGTCTTTCATTATGTTAAACATCGAATTCATTGTTTTTTTTAATATGATCGGGTAAGCACCTTTGGTGCTAGCCTAGTTATGATTCTTTGAATGTTTTGTTTATGTTTTCATGCTCAGATAATTGTTTCTAGCGTATGCATGCATAGTTTGTTAGTAGTTACCCTAGCTTCGTAATTTTGAAATGCGGTCGATCTAGTTGCTTAGGAGAATTGGACCAACCCGACCCAAGTAGTTAGGTAGAGTTTGGAAGGGTAAGAACCCACCAACCGACGACCCTTCCTCGCTTGTGCGAACTGACCAAATGATCATCGGTCGTCCGGATGCACTTAAGAAGTTAGGGATGAGTGTCTAATATGCTAGCGCCCGGGCACTCATTCTTTTGAATCTTGCATGTAGGGTACTTAATGAATTGACTTAGGCCACTAAGAACCACTCGACTCCCAAGGGGTAAACCTTTGACATCGGGTAGGAGCCTTTGTTGATAGGTTAGGACGAACCAAATGTTGTCCTAGCGACTTAGACCCTCACTTGAATCAATTGGAAGTAATAAAACATGAACATTACATGATAGGATGAGTAATTAGGTTAGCACACTTTCCCTCTATTGATCACAACCTCTATCTATTTCTTGCATTTATTTCTTGTTTATTAGTTATTTAATCATTTCAAACCAGTTAAAACGAGTGACACATAGACTTAATTAGAATCCGCTCACATAGCTCTTGGGACGACCTCGATTTTACCGATTACTACACTACACACGACCGGGTACACTGCCCGTGAGTGCATAAGGTGGACCATAGGTAAATGAGACAATTATAAGTATTAAAACCTGGTCAGAAATCCTGCATCACGTATCATGGTAATCAGATGGGTCGGAATGTTGGCAATCAATTGGGTCAGAATGTTGGGAACAAAACAGTGGGTAATCCGAATGGATAATCAGGTTACGTATTACAACTGTCATGGAATGGGTCATATTTCAAAGAATTGCCCTACTGTCGAAAAGAAGGATTCAACGATCTTCGTAAAAGCATTGTTGTTGATATAAAAGTAAGAAGCAGGGATTTAGTTGAGTGTTGAGGAACATGACTTTATAGCTATTATGGATGAAATGGAAGAACGAAAGGATATCAATGCAAGCTGCATCTTCATGGCAAACCTTCAGGAGGCTAGGTGTGACACTGATTCTGACACATCTCCTGTTTATGACGCCAATGCAGTTTCTGAGGTACCAATCAATGATCCATGCTATAACAATGTCATATTTGATGTGTTTGCTCATGAGGAACAACATTATGTGACTCTAGCACCCACTTATGATACAAACCTGAACGATCCGAGTAGTAGCAATATTAACTCTGAAACTCCAGATGTGGATCCTATTGGAGGCTCAGTTGCACAAAATACTGAGACTGATGAGGAAACACGTGCCTTATTCGAATCATTAATTAATAATTGTGGCTTTGAGATTGAAAAAGTTAAGAAAGTCAATCGCAAAGTTTAAGGCCGTGAATGATAAATTGACCGCTGAGCTTGTGAGGTACAAGAAAATGAAAAGCTTTTAATTTCACAAAACAAAGAGTCGAATTAGAAATCGTTATTGAAATTCGCTTTAAGAAAAATAATTGCAAATCAAGTATGACACACTTGATGTTAATTTGAGCTTGAAAATAAAATATTTAAACGAGGAAATTTCTGATCTTAAAAACTAACTTTCTAAACAAAAAACAAATTGTACTGATCTTGAAAAAGAGAAGAAACAGTTGAAAGTTGATTTTTCAAAACGAGAAGATTCTCTTCTTGATGAAATTCTTGAGAAAAATGAAAAATCAACAAATTGAAAAATTTGCTTGTTACAACGGGTCATTCAACTCAAACCATCAATATGATAATTAATCAAACAAATCTGTATTACCATACAACAACAAAAATGGCTCTTGGTAACAAAACTCCTTGTGCACTCAAGAACGCTCAGAAAGAACAAAGTATTTTGTATAATGGAAAAGCCTTGTTATATAAGCATGAACCCATCAATGTTCGTGATTCTCATGAAACGTTAGAACTAATTGATGAGAATAGAAAAAAATGAAACAAAAGAACCCAGAAATAAAACAAATAGATTACAACAAACTTATCAAACTTTCTGTAGTTACTTTTGTTCCTCAAAAAGAAAAGTCAAAGTTTTCCATAACGCCAAGTGTTTCAAACAAAGAGTAAAAAACAGTTTCAAAACCAATAGTTGTCTCATAATCATTATCGAACATGGAACAAATGTCTTCAAACTATCCCTTTAAAACAAGTGATGCAAGAAGATTTTTAGATGACGTTAAAACTAGAATTGGGCAACTTCAAGAGGTTGTTAAATCTAAAACCAATATTAGTATTAACAACTGGAATTCAAGTTTCCATGATGAAATGAAAAGTTTTGAAACCGAATTGCCACATCCGCTTAAATAACATCGTCACGAGGGTAATTTATTTTGAACAAACATTTTTTATAGAAACATGTGACTTTGTCAAGGACCATAAATCCCTGGTAAAGAAAGCTAATGAATGTTTTGAAAATATCAAAGTTTTGGAAAATTTAAATGATTCTCTCTTCGAAGATGTTATGACTACCGATATTATGTCCATTATCTTACAAACATATTCTATTGAAGACCATCAAAGACTTCAGTCTGAGACCTCCGCAACTGTTTCAAAATATGAAAAAACTCTTGAAAAACTTGAAAAAGAAATTGTATCCTATTTTAAACAACTTGATCGAAAAACTAAGGAATGCAAGTATGACAAACTGTCGTATGAGCGTGCCTACAAGGACATGAAAGAGCAAACTGATCTTTTGAGAGCTCAGCTGGAATGTTAAAAAGGATAGGTTGTGGATACTAAGATTGCAAAACCATTGACTGAGGAGAAAACAAATGTTCTCAAACCGGTTTCTAAACCAAAAATTTCAATTTCTCGGTTTCCTCCAAAAGTCAATGCGAAAAATGATTTGACAAAACCAATCACTCCACCTGCCTTGACCAAGCAAAAAGAAAATATGGTTGAAAAAAAAGGTTATCGAGATACCAAAAGTTTTAACACCTGACCTTTTTAAGATGAGTATCACCATCAAGGCGTCGCTTCACATCTAAACCATATGGAACAAACGACATGAGTTTAACCAAGAATTCTAAAGTTCCTGGAAAAACTGAAACCACTTCTCTTGATAAAAATGTGAATCCTAATGCGTGTGCCTTACCTTCAACAGGACTAGAAAGCACCTCTATGAGTAGCACACTAAAGACTAGATTCAATACAAGGAACAATAAAGTCTCGTCTGTCTCTAAGAGTAGTAGCTTGAATAAAGAGAAGAAAGTAGAAGAACACCCTATGAATTTACCGCTTTATAATAAGAAAGACATTTCACCTAAATGTATTGAATATATGAAACTTGCTATGTTTAATGAATATGTTGAAACTTTTTGTTTAACTTGCAAGAAATCTTTAATTAATGATGTTCATGATGATTGTGTTTCTAAAATTGTGAATGTTAAGCCTACTACGAATACCGTTCCAAAAGGAACTAATGCTAAACAAATAGGAAGACTAGTTGCACGATTAGTTCTCACACTATTGATAAGAAGTATAGTTTTTCCCTTAGGAATGGTTTTTGGAAACCAACGGGTAGAATATTCACGCTCCAGAATGGCATAATGAATGTTATTCTAGTAGACCCAGTAGAAACCTTCTATGAGTGTGATCCGGATTTTACCCCTAACCCAATGGAACCAATATCAAAACGATTTCCAAAAACATCTTCTTCGTTTGGCGTGTTATCGAAATATATCTTTGATCGCCGACTCGGGTTGCTCCAAGCACATGATCGAATCAAGTCGCTAATCAATTTCATCCGAAATTTATGGGAACCGACGCTTTGAAATGATCATGTAGCAACTATTCTGGGTTATGGAGATCTTCCATTTGGAAATTATCTGATCACTCGGGTTTACTATTTCAAAAGGTTGGGACACAATTTGTTTTCAGTCGGGCAGTTTTGTGATGCAGATTTAGAGGTTGCATTTAATATAAATACATGCTTCGTTAGAAACTTGTAAGGCAATGATCTCTTAACTGGGAATCGTGGCACAAACTTGTATGCTATCGACATAAAACAAATGGCCTCTTCATCTACAATATATCTTATGACACGATCATCTGGAACAAAGTCTTGGTTGTGGCATAGAAGATTTTCCTATCTCAATTTCGACACAATCAACAAACTTGCCAAAGACAACATCGTCAACGGACTTCCTAAGTTCAAATACACCAAGGATCACTTATGTCCGTCTTGAAAACAAGGAAAAAGCAAAAAAGCATCATATAAACCTAAATCCGTACTCAGTCCGAAAGTAAAGTTGCATATGTTGCACATGGATTTATATGGCCCAATGAGTGCTGAAAGCATTAATGGGAAAAGTATATTCTTGTTATCGTCGATGACTATTCAAGATATACATGGGTTAAGTTTCTGAGTTCAAAAGATGATGCACCAGGCATCATCATCACCTTTATGAAGTGTATTCAAGTACTTCTATAAGCTCCAGTAAGGATAGTAAGACGTATAACCACACATAATTTACAAATAAGGAGTTAAGAACTTATTTTGAAGATGTTGGAATTACACATCGACATCGCTGTTAGAACTCCACATCAAAATGGGGTAGTTGAAAGAAGAAATCGACTCAGGAAGTCGCCACGCAATGCTTATTTATTCTAGTGCACCGTTATTTTTATGGGCTGATGTTGTTGCCACTTCTTGTTTCACTCAAAACCGATCCCTAATCCATCCAAGTTTCATTAAAACCCTATATGAACTAGTGAACAATAGAAAACCTGATATCTCTTACCTTCACGTGTTTGGTGCTTTGTGCTATCCGACAAACGACAGAGAAGATCTAGGAAAACTGAAAGCTAAATGTGATATTGGAATCTTCATTGGATAATCAGATAACTCGAGGGCATTCCGGGTGTATAACAGAAGAACTAAGAAGATAATGGAGACGATGAATGTGAATTTTGACAAAATTTCACAAATGGCTTCTGAGAGACTCGCTCTAGAACCCGCGCTTAACCCAATAGCTTCTAATCAAAATAGATTAGGACCCGCAACAAACCCGCAGACTTCTGGACACATCAGTTCAGGACTCATACCTCAAATAGCTCCATCAAATTCTTTTGACAAACCTTCAAAACAAGAATGGGAGAATTTATTTGAGTTAATGTTCGATGAATACTATGGTGGACCTTTGACAAATGCATCAAACCAACATTCCGTTGCACCCGCTCAAAACCATCAACCACCGCCACCAACAAAAGATGCATCTACCACAGTTGAAACCAATGCACCAACTCCATCAACATCATCTAAATCTACTCCAACAACTCCAGTTCTTGAAACCGTTCTACCAATAGTTGATGAGCAAAACCAAAACACACCATTTCAAGAACCAACTCAAAACCAAAATGATGCAATGTTAGATGAAGAAGTATTCGAAAACCCATTTCTATGGAATCTGATGAATCATCTTCAAGCTTACAAGAACCATTTAACTCGCATACGTTAAACCCACGTTATCCTTCTACACTCAAGTGGACAAAAGACCATCCAATTGAACAAATTATTGGTGAACCTTTAAGGCCAATTCAAACGAGACGCCAACTTGCCACATACTGCGACTTGTGCATTTACATTTGATCAATAAACAATTAAATGACCGTAATTGCAATAAAGCTCATCTTGTGGCTAAAGGATACAAACAGGAAGAAGGAATTGATTTTGAAGAAACATTCACGCCGGTACCAAGACTTGAAGCAGTCAGGATTTTCTTAGCCTATGTAGCTCACAAAATCATCACGGTATATCATATGGACATCAAGACTGCGTTCTTGAATGAAACTCTTAAAGAAAAAGTGTATGTAAGTCAGCCAGAAGGCTTCATAGACATGGAACATCCATACTACGTCTATAATCTCAAAAAGGCAATCTATGGTTTAAAGCAAGCTCCGAGAGCGTGGTATGATGAACTGTCTTCTTTCTTGATAAAAAACAATTTCAACAAAGGAACTGTTGATCCTACCTTGTTTACTCGAAAATACAACAATGACATTTTGATTTTTCATATTTATGTGGACGACATCATTTTTGGGTCCACTAATCCGAATCTTTCGAAACATTTTGAAAATCTCATGAAAAGCAAATTTGAAATGTCCATGATGGGGAACTAAAATTTTCTTTGTTTTAAAATACATCAATCCCCGTGGTATTTTCATTAATCAATCTAAATATACAAGTGAGATTTTGAAAAAACATGGTATGGAACATTGTGATTCGGTTGGTACACCAATGGTAATATCACCAAAATTGGAGCCGATCTATTTGGGAAACCTATCGATCACGAAGAAATATCGGAGCAAGATTGGTTCTCTCATGTACCTTACTGTTAGTCGACCCGATATTCAGTTTGTTGTTTGCTTATTAGCACGGTTTCAGGAAAAGCCTACCGATCTTCACCTCAAAGAGGTTAAACGGATCTTTCGGTACCTGAAGACATCCATTCACATGGGACTTTGGTATCCGAAGGAATCCAGATTTGATCTAATAACCTTTTCAAATACGGACCACGCAGGTAATCAAGTTACATCAATAAGTACATCAGGAGGAGCACAATTTTTGATTGAAAAGCTAGTAAGCTAGTCATCAAAGAAACAAGATTATACTGCACTATCAATCGCAGAAGCCGAGTATGTGTCTCTATCTGCTTATTGTGCCCAAGTTCTAGGATGAGGACATAACTCATTGATTATGGCTTTACTTTCGACAAAATACCTATGTATTGTGACGAAAAGTGCCATAGCCAGCTCGTGCAATCCTGTACATCACTCTAAGACCAAACATATCAGAGTCCGCTACCACTTCATCAAAAAGCACGTAGAAGAGGGTATTGTTGAATTATTTTTCGTGAAGACAGATTACCAACTCACCGATCTATTTACTAAAACCCTTCCAAAAGAACGGTTTGACGATTTAGTTCAATGAATTGGAATGCGAAGCCTAACCCCTGAGGAGTTAGAGCGTTTTCGAATATTCATAAAAGAATTTCAAAACCTTCATTTGTAAATATTTTTGAAAACAAAGTACAAAATTTGAAAACCAACAAAAGCAAAATATAAAATTATAAAATTTTCAAAAATACAAAAAAAATATAAAATCAAAATCAAAAATATTCTTCTCAAGACATGTCTCTCGTATAATCGATATTATGTACATTTCTAGAAATGTCGTTTAACAATGATACGGGCATGTACAGATGCTTGAGCGAGAGTTAGCTAAAATGTTTTCTAAAACATGTCGTTTCTCAAAACTTTATTCAAAAATGGCTTTTGTATACTCAAGATTTAAAACCGACTTAAAATGATGACTTTTGATTATCTCAAATCAAAACTCATGCTTTCTAAAAGAAATCTCTAGTGTACGCTTCAGTGCACTACACTTAAAACTGGTGAGAAATCATCATCATCTTGAGCACCTTTTCAAGATTGTTTAAAAAAAAATTCAAAATCTTTCAAAATATTTTGTTCTCAAGATAACTACATTCAAACCCTTTATCGATTATGTTTTCTTAAAGGGGGAGTATAAAACAAAAATGTTCCAATTTCCTGCAAAAATCAAATCCGTTTGTCTCCCCAAAAGCTTTCTAAAAACATGTTGTTTAATCCGTTGATATAAAATATATCACGAATATGCTATTTTTGAGGGGGAGAATACGTGATTAAAATGTGATCAAATCTGTTTAAAGATCATTGTTTGAATCTCAAAAGAGCTCGACTCAGTCGCAACCAATGAATTGACGATAATAGAAAGTCAGTAATCGAAATGACTTATTTCTGGACGGGTAATAATTTCAAGCTGGTCTAACCAGTGATGTAAACGTGTCTCACAAAGGACTTGTCTTAGTAGAATGTACCATCTCGAGAGAATTTCTTTGGAAGTGTACCTGGATGGGTAATAATTTCAAGTTGATCTAACTAGTAATGTAAACGTGTCTTGCAAAGGTCTCGTCTATTGAAATTCGATCAATTCAAAAAGTGCAAGCTCTACCCTCAATGTGCAGAACTAAGATACAACAATATAAGCACATGTGAAGGGGGAGTATTTCTGAAAATGCAAAACTCTCAAGGTGTTAACAAAATATGTTTCATAATCATAAACACTTTGAGAGATTTTCAAGAAAAAAGGTTTTATGCCAACGTAGGGTAGTCATGGAGTTATAAGGTGACTAAGAATAGGAAATACGTCCTATGATCCGCCAGAGCCGGAGGGATCTACCCAAGGACATCACCAATAGTTTAGAACTAGAAAGTCCTTAGGTATGAAAAAGGAGTAATGTGAGAAAGGAGAAAGAAGGGGTTGAAGAATTAAAAAGAAAAATAAAGAAAAGGGTGAAAAGAAATAGCCCTCCATAATTCAACTTTACGTAAACCGAGTTCAATTCATATGTTCTCGATTGTCACTAAGATGACGCCAATATTGAAGACAAAGACATCATGGACCCAGTGACGCAATGAACCTAACCTTCCAACCACTCAATTCCTCTTAAAAGGATTTGTTTCATTCTAACGAGGAACCCTGCATAATCTATCGACCTCTCACTCTGAGAAGTGTTGATATTGAAACAGGAGACACAGCTCCAGTCTCCGACTACTAAAATCAAAACGCACACATTGAGTCTAGAGCCACGAGATTTATCAAAAGATCTCTTAGGAACACTTAATATTTCTACATTTGATGTTCAACAACAACAACACAAGTTGTAATTTTTAGAGTCCTTTGCAGATCTTAGTAATCTTGCTAGAACATTTATGAGAGGATTTACATGTGTGATCCTCAATGATTGAATGGAAATTCCTGCCAGGGTCAACATCAAAGCGACGACAAACAGTTACCGGTAATTTTTACGGGTTACACTTAGTGTTCGCGGTGGTTTCAATGGTCTATAGTCGTGAGTAATACCTTGGTGTACTCCAGTGACTCACAAGACAATGTGAAGATATTAAGTACGGGGACATGCTAGTGACCATCCGGTCTGAGATTCTTCAAAGAACGTGCTAGCGATCTGGGATGTACTTGTACAAAATATCTAAACACTTACGTCGGAAACGTTATTGCTAACTGTTTTCATGTAGGTACTATGAAGGCCCGGAGTTCCAGCACAGACCACTACCACCACCATTATGATAAACATCTATTTTCACATGCTCATACCCACATCATAAAGACATACTCATCAAAGATCTACGAAAAAGCAAAGTTCAGAAAGATTCTACGCCAAATTCCAAGAATCTGCAAAGTTAAAAGACAAAGATCAAAGATTAAAGTTAAAAGTTGAGAACTACACAAGTATAAAGATTCAAAGTTATCAGGAAGTATGAGCATGTCGGAAAGGAAGAAAAGTCATCAAAAACAAAGATGTTGATTAGAGGCAAGAAAAATTAAAAGACGATGATTAAAGATCACAAAGCATGAAAGAACAAAGAATCAAGACTATTCTATGTCGACACACAAAGTTCAAGCTCAAGAAGACTAAAGACCTAATCAAGTGGAGCATCTTTTGAATGACCACCCCTTAGGGGGAGATTGTTAGCCTTAATAGAAAGTGATGGTCATTCACGACTAGGAACTTTGTAACGTATCTTAGATATTGTAATAAAATAATCAATGGGATCGTGGATTGGGCTAAGCTAATAGGTTAGTGGTTATGTTAAGCTAGTCCTTAATATAAGTTGAAACCAATCTAAGTCCAAACTAGCCATGGCAAGCCCATTAGGGCATTTCTCTTTAACTATAAAAAGGCACCCCATAGCTCATTTGTGAGGTGTGCTTGAGTGTGTACGTGTGTGTTTTATAAAATATAAGTTCTTTCTTTTCATCTCTCTAGTTTCTATATATAAAACACATACATCTCTTGTACCACAAAAACGTGACATTTAGTGATAAGGTTGATTGTATCACGGTCCTACAAAAACACATTTGAAAATAGACATATAAAAATATAAAAGTATTACAAAACCGTATGAAACGGACAAAAGCGTATGAAAACGGACGAAAATATGTGAAAATGGATGAAAATGTATGAAAACGAAGAAAACGTATAAAAATATGAAAACGTTTGAAAGCGGCCGAAAATGTACGAAACGGGCAAAAACATATGAAAACGTATAAAAATGTCTGAAATCAATCGAAAACATATGAAAACTACCAAACGAATAAAAACGAACGAAAGCGTTTGAAAAAGGACGAAAACGTATGAAAATGGACTAAAACGTATGAAAATGGATAAAGCGGATGAAAATGTATAAAAGCGATAAAACAAACGAAACGTATGAAAACGGACGAAACCGTATGAAAACGGCCAAAAACGCATAAAACGGATGAAAACGAACGAAAACGCATGAAAACAAATGAAAATGTATGACAACATATGAAAACGGACGAAAGCGTATGACAACATATGAAAACGGACGAAAACGTATGAAAGCGGAAGGAAACGTATGAAAACGTCAGAAAGTGGTCGAAACCGTATGAAAACATAAAAATATTTTTATTGCGGGATAGTTATTTGCCGTAAAAAAAAAGGCTAATAACCTATTAAAGCATTATGTTTGCCACAAATGTTAGTTCCACTTACTGAACAAAAAAAAACCACTTTGTCCATCTAAGTCGACTATTTTTGTCTTATATTAGGCATTTATGAACCTCACCAACCGGTATCCGGTTTTTGAAAGTGATATTACGCCTACTTGGACATACACGCTGGAAACATAGTACACCCACATAACCTTAAACACACTTTTGCCTCTCCCCCACACAATCTTGCACATGTGGACTAATAGTACGAGGTTTATCCTTAAAAAAGTACATTTTATC
Source organism: Chrysanthemum lavandulifolium (assembly GCA_022545495.1). Lineage (NCBI taxonomy): Eukaryota > Viridiplantae > Streptophyta > Magnoliopsida > Asterales > Asteraceae > Chrysanthemum > Chrysanthemum lavandulifolium. The sequence goes on along the minus strand of CM040238.1, from coordinate 58,294,988 downwards.
CTCTTTATAACCACACACTTCAATCAGCCATTGATATATCACTTTCATTCAAGATCCTCAAATGCTCTACCAAACCCTAAATCGTGAAACACTATAAAAAATTGAAATTGATTGTCGGTTTCCATAATTTCTCAAGACAAAAGGTATATTCCTTGTTTCTATTTAATGTTTTATTACCCCAATTGTATTAATTTATAATAAAAATTATTCTGTTAATTAGGGTTTCTGAAATTAGGGTTTTGATTATTATTTTTTGATCTATACAGGTGTGATGGAAGTACCACTTGATGTGGTGTTTAAAATACACTACAATGGTGGTTTTATGTTTGATCCCTTAAGGTATGATTATGGTAGGGAGATAGTAATGGAGGCCTCTTCAACTGATAGAATTATGTTTAGCCCACTCTTAGATATTTTAGTTGCGAAGATTAAGAATAATATATGGGGTTTGTTCATGTGCATTCCTGAGTTAGACATTGATAGTGGAGGGTTAAAAATCATTGAAAGGGATGCAGATGTGCATGTTTTATATGATCTAGGTCAACAACATAAGACAGTAGAATTGTATGTTGCTCATTCACCCCAAAACTTAGCACCCTATTACCACCACAACCTTTGTTTAGAGAGTTCTGACTCTGAAGTTACGTAAAAAAAAAGCAACATGATAAGATGAAAAAGGATGCCGGTAATATGTCTTGTGAGGAGTTGGTTGCTTGGGCTGAGGAAGAAGCACAATCCCCTTATTTAAGGTCTCCTCCACTTAAGGATAGACCACTTAGAAAGGATTTTGAGGGTAAGGTTACATTCACTAGAGTGTGGAATTATCAAGATGAGTTTACATATGATTACCCAATCCTAACTGAAGATGAGGTGTATAGGGAGTACAATGTTTTAGTTGATAAGCTACCGATGATGTGGTACTTGAATCTGGTAAGGCTGTGGACAATGAGGATGTTGATACGGCTATGGACACTGATAGGGCAGTGGACAATGAAAGGGTTGTAGACAATGATAGGGTTGTGGACACTGATAGGGTTGTGGAGAATGATAGGGTTGTGGACACTGATAGAGTTTTGGACAATGATAGGGTTGTAGACACTGATAGAGTTGTGGACAATGATAGGGTTATGGTAGGTGATGATGTTTTACCTCGGACAGGGTTGAGGGTAGACAGGACGAGAATGTAGATGAGATGCATGTGGATGGTGAATCAGATGGTAATATGTCAGATGTTGTGCTAAAATCTAAAAACAACAAGTACCCTATTTATGATGATCAAACTCATTGGAGACTGAAGAAACCAACCGTAATACTTTTACTTTTTCTTATTTAATACTCCGTATTGTTTATCAAATCACTTTATGACATGCTTACTATATTGTTGGGCTAACTTTACTGTTTGTTTTTATCATTTAACAGCTTGGACAAAAGTTCCCGGATGTTGACAGTTTTAAAGAGTACCTTACGTATTATGCATTGGCAAACGGTTTCTCACTTTGGTTTGAGAGGAGCACAAAAAACAATGTTATTGCAAAATGTGGTCAACGAAAAGAGACACTTAAGGATCCAACCAAAGGAAAGCAGACTTCGTACCACAAGTATCCTTCGGAGAAGGCTGGGAACTCAGATTGCCCTTGGAGGTGTTACAGGAAGATGCTGACGGGCAGAACTGAGAGAGCTAGTAATGATGCAAACATAGCAGGTAAATCTAAGTCAACATACATTTGTAATGTTTTTTGTTTATTAGGTATTAAATGATTCAATTGACTTACACATATTTGTATATGTTCATAGGTACACAAGAATCTCAAGTGGGTGGATCAGTTGTAGTGGGCAGTAAGGTTGTGACAAGATCTAAGAAAGGTGCAGAAAGTGAGATAGTTGAAACAAGAAGAATAACGGGAGGAAGAGGCACATCAGTGAGGGGTGGAAGACAAACAACATCAGTCGGGGTGGAAGAGGAACAACCTCAGTGAGAGGTGGAAGAGTTACAAAA